>OU612058.1:87036846-87501846 GCA_914767635.1 Melanostoma mellinum
TGATAGCTGTCCTTCTTAGTCACATCATTCAGCCTTCGGTAGTCTACACAAAAGCGAGTACTTCCGTCTTTCTTTTTCACTAGCACCACTGGTGACGCCCAAGGACTTTTGGAATTTTCGATAAGACCGTCCTTCTTCATTGCTGTTATCATTTCCTCAACCTCACCTTGTTTGGCCAGTGGAAGACGTCTTGCGGGTTGACAAATCGGGCTTGCATCTTCTGTGTTGATGCGATGCTGCACCAACTGTGTCCTACCATATTGTCCCTTTTGCGATGCGAAGATGTCAGTGTACTCTTGTAGGAGATTTTCAGCCATTCTTGTTTGTTGGTGATCAAGGTTGGATGAATTCAGTAATTTAGCTCTGATGGTTTTGAGCTCCTCCGGAGTTATAGTTTTTCTCGGGGCTTCGTCTGTGATCTTCGTAATTGCTGCAACCGATTCGCAACGTCCAACGAATCGTACGGTCTGGTGTTTAGTAATCGTACGGGGGTTTTTCGGTGCTACCAGTGTTTTCCCAATGATGACGCTTTGGGAGGAACACTCTGGGTCTGGTTCCACCATGAGGTATCGAAGCCTTCCAAACTCACCTTCCAGTTTTGTCCAAACGAACACTTCAGAAGAAGGAGGCAGAATCAGATCTTCCGTGATGACAGTTCTCAGTGTCGACGTACTTTCGTTCGAATAGGTCACTGGAAGTTTCTTATTTTGGCACTTCAAAACCTGATTACCGATGTCTAAAATAACTCCGTGCTCTTTCATAAAGTCGATTCCAATGATGCGCTCGTCACATATATCTGCCACCAGGAATTGATGAGTAAACACTAGATCGGTCTGAGAAACCTGGATGGTGGTTCTGGGGCCATCGATACAAGAAACCAGCCTCTGCCCCTCGAAGTTGGTTCTTAATCGTTTCCCCTGATGGCAAACGGGCTGATAGGCAACGCTGGTGTTGTTGTTACCTTGCTCTGGGTTGGATCTCTTGCTTCCACAATTCTGACAACCGGCTTTATTAGGTGGTAGTCGGCATTGACGCTGTAAGTGCCTGGCCTTGTTGCAGTTCCAACATCTTGCTAGTCCGCTCCGCTGGATCTTTTGAATTTCAGCTCTTTGGCACGAGCACTTGTCGACTATGGCCTCTCTAAGTCGATGTACTCCCTGAGAAGCCTGTTCTGCTGCTTCAATTGTCAATGCGAATGCTAAAGTTTCAGAAAGAGTACGTGTTCTAGCAGTTCGCACAGACCTCTGAAGATATATATCGGAAATGTCACGAACGAAGGACTCAACAGCAAACTGGTTGATGATTTCTTCTCCAGCTTTCGGGTATGCCAGGTGAACCAGTCTTTCGACGTCTGCTTGGAGCTGCTGTAAACTTTCACTCCTTTTCTGGACTCTGTCATTGAGTTGGACTCGGAAGACTTCTTTCAATTGGCTATCTCCAAAGCGTTTATCTATAGCTGCCACGAGAGAACTGAAATCACCGCTCTTGCCAGCTGGAACTGTTTGAAGTAATTCAGCTGCTGGTCCTCTAAGAGCAAGAGTCAGTGCAATGTACTTGTCTTCGTCATCCCAGCCATTTGTTGTCGCGGCTGCCTCAAATTGTCTCTTGAAGACTGGCCAAGAAGACTGTCCATCAAATGTTGGCGGTTTCATCTCCTTTTTCTTTACAAACTCTCCAGCAGATTCTCGAATTTTGATTTTCCGGATCTGGTCTTATTCCTTGATGAGAACATCACATCGACTTTCTACGCCTTCGAAACGATTCTCTACAGCAGAAAGCTGTTTTTCCACACCTTCAACGCGTTCGTCAATGGCACATTGACATTTTTCTCAATGTTGCCCAATTTGCCTTCTAGAATGTTTTTCTGACCTTCCAAAACATTCTGTTGCGCCTCAAGTCTTTCGAGAATATTCTGTTGTTCTTTTTTTTGTTCGTTTCGTTGTGCTTCCAGTTGTTCGAGAACATTCTGCTGATTCTTCTTTTGTTTATTTCGTTGCTCTTCCAGACGTCCAAGAATATTCTGCTGTTGCTCTTCAATCATTTTCTTTTGTTCGTTTCTTTGTTTTAATAAAAGCTTCATTATACTAGAAAAATCTACACTTTCACTTACTTTCTTTTCCTCCACTTCTGTTTCAAAAACAAAAGTGTTAACGTCTTCACCTTGCTGTTCCAAATAGTTGCACAAGCGCAGGACGAGCTCATTTTTCGATCCCGCTCTAGAAAGATTTCGCTTACCTAACTCACTTTTAAGCTCAATGCAGTTGAGCTCTTCCAACAACTTACCCATTTTCACTGTATTGAACTTTTTTTTTTACACTTTACTAGTCTTTTTTTTTTTTATAATAAGTTTTACTTACACTTCTGACACCAATGTAACGCGCGATTAGTTCGCAAAATAAAACTTCACCTTTCAATTTATTTCTATCTCTTTTATTCAGAAACTATACTTTATCCGATCTCAACTCGACTTTTGGACTATCACTTGTATACAATTTACTCTTCACTTTATCACTCTATAATCAAAACTGCCATCTGGTTGCCTCGGGCGGCCTATTTATATCGAATGACATTTCATCTAGAACTCTCCAGTAGTTTCCACATTGTCTCCACTCTCCACTATTTTGGCTGTCAAACATTTTCTCTCCTAGAATATTTCTACACTTACACTAGTGCTGCCACTTGTGTTTTCATTTGAACGTTTTCGATTGGGAAATTGGTATTAAATGTTGGGTTCGCGTTACACTATTCGTTCTTTCTTTTGCAGTAACCAGTTAGAATTACTCTCTAACGTCTTTTTCTTCCAGCACCCATTCTCTACTCTCAACATTTCGTCTAATTTCTCTATCAACTTTTCTTAAAACCTTATCCTCGAACCTTATACTTGCAAAACAATCAACTTATTGTGATTTGTTCACATGTTGTTGGGAAATAAAATCCATTTTTTTTCTTGTTCCTTTGGGCGAAATTTGATTGACGTATTTTGACGTCTTACATCAATGCCCCCAAAGAATTTGACACTGACAATTGGCTTAGTTTATTTATTTTGAGTTTGAGCCGGTCGTGCACGTTTTGAGAAATTTTATTGATTTCAAGTTGTGCGTGTATAAATGAAAAATTTTGAAATATGGGAGAACCATCTCAACGTAGTATTTTCATTTCATTTCATTTTCATTTATTTATTAATATTCAATAGGCCTTGAGACTGAGTCTCATTTATGGCGAAAAAAATTTATAGGTTACATACAATATAAAAGTAAAGATTTGTTATTACAATAACAGTTTAGTGGGTATAATTGTAAAATTAATTAAAGGAATATAGATTTAATCAAAAAAAAAAAAAAAAATAATAATAAAACATCATAACTATATGACAAATAAAGAGTGAAAAAGCAAGGCTGTGTCTGGGTTCGAGAGAAGATCAATTAAAGAACGGATGAAATTATTTAAGGAACTTAATGTTTTTAGACGATGAGGTAAACTGTTCCATATTCTGGCACCGATCACGAAGGATGATCGTCGAGTTTGCAAATTTGTGCTTCTAGGAATATTTAAGTTTTTAGTACGTGGAGAGACTGAAAATTCGAACTTGTCATACAAATACTGGGGCGTTTTGAAACGTATTAATTTAAAAATATATTTACATATTTCTATTACGAAATGTGACATTAATGACATACCAAAAACGCTATGTGACAGGTGTGAAACATGATCAAATCGCCTTAATGAATGTACGAAGCGGGTACAAGAATTAAATGCTACATTCAGTTTCTGTTTGCTTATCGAGTCCATACCACTATACCAAGGGGATCCATAAGTTATTAATGGAGCTAATAGTGTTTTTTTAAGATGGAAATCTCCATAACCGCCTAAGGCCTCCTTAAATGCCACAAATCACTTTATTTACGTGGTCACTCCAAGTGAGCGTTTTGTTAAGAATGAACCCTTAGTTCTTAACCGTAGAGCTGTAAGAGATTACATGGCCATTCAAGTATAAGCAAGGGAAAAGAGACTCTTCTAAGCTACGTTTAAAAATAATTATACTTTGTGATTTGAAAAGATTTAAAACTAAGTCATTTCTAACTGCCCAATCGTGAATATTTTTTAAATCGTCGTTCATATTACAAATGGCGTTTTCAACGCGACCGATTGGGAAGGGAAAGTAAATTTGTAAGTCGGCGGCGTAAAGATGATACGAACAATGTTCAATAACTTCAACAACATCATTAATGAACAGACTAAAAAGCAAGGGGCTCAGTAACGAACCCTGAGGGACGCCTGCTTTAAGATTTAAGAAGTCGGAAGTTACTGAACCGGAACAAACGACCTGTTTCCAGCCCGTTAAATAACTTTGCATCAGCTTTAAAGCGGATGAAGAAAAACTGAATTTATGCTTTAATTTATGAATGAGGATTGAATGATTTACTGATCCAAAAGCATTAGAAAAATCAAGCAAACATAAAACAGAAACTTTATCTTCCGTCATTGCAGTCCGTAAATCATCTTGAACTTTCAAAATGGCAGAAACGCAGCTATGTATTCTTCGGAAACCCGATTGCAATGTCGACAAAAAATTTTGAGATTCGACATATTCAGAGATTTGATTGACCATAATCTTCTCTAAGCCTTTTGCTAAAAAAGGAAGAATGCTAATAGGTCGAAAATTCCAAAAGTCGTTAGAGCTTCCTTTTTTGCGCAAAGGAAGGACCTTTGTTACCTTCCAAGAACTTGGGAAAAACGATTTGGTCAAACAATCATTGTAAATGTTAACAATGCTGGGGAGGAATGCAGGAAGTAAGATTCGAATGAATTAAGGACAAATATTGTCAAGACCTATTGCGTTAGAACTAATCAAGGAGAGAGATTTGAAGCATTCGTCGGGTGAAACACAATTGAAAGAAAAGGAACCCCCATCATTGTCTAATGATGATGAAGAATTTGATTGACGGTTCTGGTTATTCCCTGACGAAGAAAAAAAGTTGTTCATATTGCTCACGAAAATGGGGTCTACGGAAGTTTCAATGTTAGATTTTCCAATCGCGCCCAGATTTTTCAAATTGTTCCATAATATTTTGGTAGAATTATTTGAAGTATTTAATTTCTCCAGGAAGTATGTTTTCTTAGAATCTCTAATGTATTTAACTACTCTGTTTCTACAAGTTTTGTAACGCACCCAATCAGTTTCCGATCTCGAGTTCTTATACACCCAGTATAGGAAATTTCTTTCACAAGTTAGGTTACTGATCTCTAAAGTGAACCAAGGAGTGATGTTATTTAACACTTTTCTTTTAATTGGAACATATTTGTCATATAACAACATTAATAAGTTAGTTAAATATTCAACCTTGAAGTCGATCGATGTGGAGAATCTATAAGAATGCCAATCAATTTGAGATACTTCTTGAGAAAGCTCATTAACATTAATGTTTTTAAAATCTCTGTAAAAAACAAAATTACTAAGTGTGGGGCTATCCACCGTCACGTCGAAAATTAAATAAATTAAATCATGATCGGCAACTCCATGAGCTTGATTAAAAAATAAAATTTTGTGTTTGCTCGATACAATAAATAGGTCGAGAGCGGTTGCACTAGTTCGTGTAAATCTCGTAGGAAAATAACTAACAATATGTAAACCAAAAGAATCGAGAATGTTTTCCAAATTATTAGAAGCAGGAGAAGGAACACTCACATCGATGTTTAAATCACCACACACAATTATATTTTCATATTTAGCGCTATATTTAGACAGAAATGACTCAAAAATTTCAAATGGAAAATGTCTGTAAATGCAATGAATTAAGACTTTTTCAATAGGTAACGTGATTTCAAGAAGCAAACACTGAATATCTTTGGTTTTTAAGAAATCTAAGCAAATAGCGTTAGTACCTTCACGTACATAAATCAAGACACCCGAACTACGGACATCACTGTCACAACGAAACACCCGGTAGCCTTTCATATTTAACTCCCAGTCCTCAATTAAATTTTTAGAGTTATTAGATAGCCAAGTTTCAGATAAACAAATAATATCTGTGGTTACTGATTGAAAAAGTGATCTTAGCTGATCGATTTTTGACAAGATGCTCTGAACGTTCATAAGACAGATTTTCAATCCCGAGGAACCCAAAGAAAAAATATTCAACAATGTATTACCATAATCCACTTCGGCGGTGCCAGCTGTAGAGGGAGTGTTTACGAAATCCATGAAAAGAGAATAAAAGAAAGAAAAGAAATTCCAATTAAGAAAGAGACCACTAGACAAAGACAGCCTTTTCACTAAGATAAAAAAAAGAAAAAAAGAGAAAGCAATTAATATTTACAAAATTTACAAAAGATTTATGAAATTGAAAAATATATTCAAGATTGATGTTCAATTAAAGAGAGATTAGACATATAATGTATATGATAAACGTAAGTGTAGCTTGAGTTTATATAACTTGTAACATTAGGCGTGTTTTTTTGCACGCGGATATAGCTTCGACCAAAAAAAGTCTGCCCCAAATTATTTAAACACATAGCAGCACTGCAATTTGACATTAATAGCAAATTTTTATTTCACAGCTGTTTGCACGTTTGCACTAGACTGTAGTAAAGTAGATACAAAGGAAATATTTTATTCCTCTTATTTATTTATTTATTAATTATTTCTTAATTCCACTATGACTGTAGACTACGATGGCGGTTGTGGAAAAACAGGATGAAGGTATATCATACAATTTGTAATATGTTATTTTTTATAATTGATCTTTTATGTTTGAAGAAGCGGACTACGGAAGAGAACTAAGGAAAATACAGACAGAGGTTGCAAAGACATTCCTAAACTTTCTCAACCACTACACTTTTGAAGCTCCCTCAACACAAAGAGCTGACTTGACCCATGAAGACGCAACAACGTACAAAATGAATTACACTCGTTGGCTGGTCTTTTGCCATGTGCCGGGTTTCTGCAATTCATTGAGACATTTCGACACGTCCCTAGTATTCGGAAGAACTCTGCTTAAAACAGTGTTTCTATGCATGGCACAGCATTTGAACAAGGGACGAGTCATTACAACAGAGCTACCCAAAGAGGTGGCATGGACGAATAGACATAACAAAATTTTCTAGAAAAGTGTAAACAAACACGATCTTCAACGTCCAGGAAATGTTGACGAGGTTGTGAGTTGCGGCTGCTATAACCTTTTTAGCCAGTGACAGTGCGTTTTACGACCGGAGTTAATTTACCAGTCGATGAAGGACGTCATGCAATGTGTCCACGATAAGAAAATAAAAACGTTCTTTACAAACTTGGTTTTTTTTTTATTTTTGTTGAATAATTTTATTCTGAGACCGTAAAAGCTTCGAGTGTCAACGGAATTCGTTCGTTTCCAGGTGTTTTAATCCTGGACAAATTTTGCACAAGCGCGGAGGAATGGATCAAGAACCGTATGATAAGTTCTTGAAACAATCTCAGACAACTCATCAGACGATGAAGTAGCTCAAGCTAAAAATGTAGCTAGCAATTTAGCTAGTTTTACAACTGGACCCAGTTTGCCAGTTTGTTGATGGTGGTCCTTTGATGCCCGAGGGTCTCTTCTCTCGACCAAGTCTTTCTTTTGCTATTAAAAATGATTTGTAAAATAAATTTTATTGATTTGAATAACAAAGATCTTACTCTTGTTCCTTCTCTGGCATTTTTAATTGTGCTTGAGAGGGAATTTGTTTTTATTTGTTTTGTCAAACGGATGAATTTTGAATGAATTTTTTGACATTTCCAAAAATTCATCTACACCATCTTGGTAGCACTTGCTGTTTATATTCGCTTCAGAAATAAACGTAGATGTTTATCCTCGCTATTCGCTTATTTTGTTGTTGTTTTTAACATGCAAAAATTTTAACAAGCGTATATACCCGTGCAAAAAAACGCACCTATTATGTACGAGCTGCGGCAGCAGGAACAGGAGAGAGTAATCGATGTAAATCGTCCAAGTGGTTTAATTTGATAAACTGGTCGGTTGGTGTAATTTTGACAGCAACAACTCCGTTGAATGAGTGAACCGAATGAATTTTCTTATCTTCTTTAGATTTCATAGGAGCTTTCCAAATGACAAGTGCGCTGCTGGAGAGGCATTCAAAGGCAAGATTGGATGAGAAACCAATCATATCCAGTTGGATAGGGGCAGCGGAGAAAAAACTTTTAAGGATTTTGATGCGTTCGCCTGGAGTGTGAAGTTTCAGAACAATAGGTGCAGAAAGTTGAATCCTGGGGCGTTTGCTTTCCGAATGCTCTTTGGTATTGATCTGTTTTAGTCTAAAGGCATCAAAGGAATGCAGTTGGAATTTCGTAATTTCACAAATTTTATGCACAATGTTATCCAAAGATTCATTATGAACTGCTGGAATTCCCGTCAAAATGAGGTCACATTTATACATATTATTTATAAATACAGAGTTCTTTAGCCATAGGCGTTTTAGAGAGGCCTTCCGAGGCAGAGTACAAGCAGACCGAAAATCTGTGCAGCCTAAAGTGTAAAATAATGTGTTAAGGGAAAACTAGGCCAACAAAAGTGATTATAAAATTTTAAACTAAAACTACCAACGTGGGTACTGAACCCACACATATTGTGTTTAAGCCGGGTAACCTCCAAATTTATCAGTCAGATAAGTAAAATTTGTTAAATGTTTATTTAGCATGATACTTTGTGATATTTTTATAGATTCCAGTGCCGCTTACGAGATGCAACCAAAGGATTACTGCCGTATATCCTTGGCGTGGAAAACACCAATGGTTTTCCCAGCGCGTGTCTCGAGTTCATTCATGCAGTTTCCAACTACACGTCGTACGCGGCATTTTATGAACTTTGGGAGCAGTTTGGCTTTGATGCCCTGACGAAAATTACTTTGGGCGTAGTTTCGATGGAATACTTCCTGTCCTACTCGGTAAGTTACCATTTTTGAATGTGAGTTGTAAGTGCTTTTCGACTCAACGTGTGCCCTGAACATATTCTCCGACAACTTCTGTCTGGCTAGTTGCGTTTTAACTTCTCGCGAAGCCACCATCATATCAGGGTCACCAAGAGCGTTAAGCTTGCGAAGTATTCGATAAGCAGAACCATGAGAAATCATGCTTTGCCCAAAAAGAGCATAATAAGGCTTACAGCCGATCGCATCATGAGAATCAAAACGCAGTGCACATGCAATGCTCGATAAATGATTGTCCCAATCGTTCTGCTCCTCGGATATCAACACTCTTAACTTGCTAAGCAAATTACGGTTGACTCTTTCCGATATGTTGGCTTGGGGAGAATATAACGCTGTTCGGGTATGTTTAATGCCATAGTTCTCCAATAGCTCTTTAAATTCTTGGGATACGAACTGACGTCCATTGTCGGAGTGAATATGTTCAGGGGTCCCGAAAGCGTGAAACACCTCAGACTGCACTATCCGCGAAGAGGTGGCTTTTGGAAGGGCCTTTAGAAAAAGAAACTTTGCGAAGTGATCCACAGCAATAAAAACGTAAACATTTCCTCTTTTTGTACGAGGATAAGGCCCCAACAGGTCGATATATAGCCTCTGCATTGGTCTTTCAGACACAATCTGGGTAGTCATAGGGGGTTGGAGGATAGAATTTGGTGCTTTGACGCTTTTACAAACGTCACACTCACCAACGAAAGCTTTGATGTCTCTAACCATTTTGGGCCAGTAATATTTTTCGCGAATGCGGTTATATGTCTTGGAGAAACCGCTGTGGCAACTAAGTTTGGTGTTACGGGCAGCTCGTATGCAATCTTAGGTGAGTGTTTCGGATAACCAAAGACGCCATTCGGAATCCTCGTCACTAACATCACTACTTCTGAACCTTACCCTTTTGTAAATGAATTTTCCGGATACCACTAGATCCGGAAGTGAAGATTGATTTGAGGTGATGTTTTCTCTCAGTTGGGAATATGGCTCCGAAACAAACTCAACCGACTCGAGGTCAACCTCTTGACCTACCATAACCGCCGAAATCTCCTCAAGCTTATGATCTATACAAAACGACGTTGCCACCATCTCGTCCATGTCCTTTCGCGATAACGTGTAAGACACTACGTTGAGTGAACCCTTCCGATGTTCAATAGAATAGTCAAATAGCTGAAGTTCCAAACTCCATCTAGCTAATCTTCCACTCAAATCTTTCATGGGCATTAACCATTTGAGACTAGAATGGTCGGTTATCACTTTAAAAGGGGATCCATCAACGTAAGCACGGAATTTACGAATGCTAAGGACGGCGGCAAGACATTCGAGCTCTGTAACTGTATAGTTTTTCTAAGCTTTATTCAACTTCTTTGACATGTAGGCTATCGGTTTTTCGTTTAGATTCTCATCCAACTGAAAGATCACCTCACCTACTCCCTCTGAAGAGGCATCGCATTGGATCGTGAAAGGTTTTTTGAAATCGGGTTGTGACAGTACAGGGGCAGAGGAAAGAGCAGTTCTTAATCTGTTGAAGGCTTCTAAAGCTTCAGGTGTCAAATCGAATTTGATCTTTTTCTTAAGACATTCCGTCGGCGGCGCTGCTAAATCCGAATAATTCTTAATGAATCTTCGGTACCAACCGGTTAATCCTAAAAATCTGCGGACTTGTCTTTGAGTCTTAGGGATAGGAAAGTTGACCATTGCTTCTACTTTCTCCGGGTTCGTCTTCAAAATACCTTGACCTACGATGTATCCTAGATACTTTATTTCTTTCATGGCAAATTTACTCTTATCAAGGTTAATTGTATGGTTCGCTCTGCGCAGATAAGCTGCAACTTCGTTGAGGACACGGATGTGGGTTTCGAAGTCAGCAGTACAAATCAAAAGATCATCAAGATACACAAAGACGTTCTCACGCAAACTAGATGGCAACAGCTTGTCTATCACTTGGCACATTGTTTGACCCGCATTACTCAACCCAAAGGGCATCACTTTAAATTGGTAGAGTGGTCTACCGGGTACTGCAAAAGCTATTTTCTCTCGAGATTTTTTATCTATACTCTGTCCAACAAAGATTGTCAGTACAGGCCTTATGGGAGAGCTTTTTTCGAAACTGTGGTGCCTGTCAACGCTCTCAGGACACCACACAAGTAATAATGTACGTAGCGCCCACTGAAATAAAAACAACCCACTGACCTACCTATGAGTTTTTCATGTAGTTTTAATAAAAATTTTGCGATAGTCCCCCATACAACTTGTCTGCCACACAGTCGATGGCAGAATGAGGAATGACTTGTGTTTGCTATTCAACCCTCGTTTATTTGCTGAGTGCAATGAGAATGCGTACATTCAGACGGCGTTGCCATGACCAAATTTGACCGAAATAATACAACTCTTCCTTCAGAGTTTGTTAAAGAACTTTGAAAAATAATGCTTTTCTGAAGCTTTTGAGATAAATTTAATATGTAAGTACTGCCATCAGTGTATGTTGTTTTACTTTTTTCTTTTGTGTGCAAATACGTTATAATGCAACTATATAACGATATTTCTCACTTTGGTTGTACAGAAAAGCCATTTAAATCCGTTATGAAAAATGATGTGGGATAACTGTGTGCAACACGTTATAAATATTGTTGAGCCGAAAATGTGGGCGATGGATGTTTTCACCGAAGAAGCCACAGAAAGGCTAGTTATAAATCTGAACGAAGATAGTAGCACTAGCAACTACTCGTCAGATTGTAATTAAGATCTTTTTCTATATTGAATAGATGTAAGTATCCAATTATTTAAATTAAAATTATTTTATGATGTTTTTGTTATGAAATGTATATTTTTATATTGTTAAATAGATTATTTTTAAATAAATGAAGTTATATTTATTTTTTGTTATTTATGTTGTTTTTGTTAAAAAAGGATTAGGCCTACTGGGGATACCTTAAAAAAAAAAAACGCACCTATTATCTTACCTCATGGTGGTGTGGAAAAAGATAATCAAATTTTTGTTTAAATCGTAATTGTGAAATTAAAAAGCAAAAGTGGTAGCGCTGGTACTTTTCTCTCTCATTTTGAAGCGATTTAGTATGATTTTTTATACATGCTATGGGAACGCTGAAAGAGCTTTCACGTGTGATATACTTATGCAATATGTTGCAGCCAAAGTGAGATGCCAACGTCCTATCTTCCCTGTACTGACAATCTTTGTTGGACAGAGTATAGTGGAATCTGCCAATATGCGTCTTTGAGACCTTTTCCTGAAATAAAATGTGTATCTTTGATGCGACTGAGTAACACTTCAATGTGTGGTAGCGGGTATGCGTCCTTAACTGTCACAGCATTGACTTTGCGAAAGTCTAAGCATAAGCGAACCTTACCGGGTTTCTTAACCAAGACCGCTGGGCAACACAAGGGAGAGTTGATGACCTCAATAACGCCGAGATCTAACATTCGGTCTAATTCTTTGTAGGCTTCTTCTTGACGAACCGGCGACAATGGGTATGAATGAACTCCCAGATTAGTTTTACCTAAACCCAGCTCAACAAAATTGGGAAAGAGTTTTTTGTCCTTTCAAGTATTTGGCTTTGTTATGGATTTAACTCGATTAATTCCGCTTCATCTTTAAAACTCACCTTATCTTCACTCATCCAGGCATCAGTTTGTGTTTCGCTTATTTTTGACATCAAGTGAAAATCTTTCCAGAAATTCATTCCTAGGTATACAGCTTGAGTAAGATTTGGAATAAGGTAGAAAATCAGGTTTTTGGTCATGCCGTTGTAGGACGTTTTCAATTCACAGTGCCCCACAATGTCATGTGACTTGCCGTCAGCCGTACGCACTATGTTTTTGTATGGGTTCACCTGAATACCCATTTTTTCTACCAAATTCCAACATCCACTACCTAATACAGATATCGAGGCTCCACTATCTAGCAAACCAAATATTGATTCACCTTCAAGGGTAATGTTTGCATACATCCGTCCATCTGTACTCGAAGAAATTATAGATTCCACTATCTGCTTGCGAATTTTGTTCCGGTTACGAAACCGATGTCTGCATTTCTGCACGTGAGTACTGGCTAAGGTCTTCGTTCCGAAGATTCGGGACCGAACTTTATAATAGTTGAGCTTGCGCTCGTGAATAGATTTCAAAGAAAAGGTGGAACTGGGATCATCCAGAGAGCTGAGGGTTTCTTCACGTTTCAAAATCTTTGTTGGTATGCTCTCGGATGTAAGGTCTTTGTTATTTATGCGTGTTTCTGTTCGGGGATATTGTTGGAGGGAAGAAACTCCCCTCTCCTTGATTCGTCCCGTCGAAGGTTTCCCGAATGGTTTTTTCACTCAGGAGTGCTAACACCCTTGAAACCGCACACAAAGCAAAACAAATTCCTTACATGTGAAGGGCAAAAATGATAGCTGTGCCCCTTTTGGTCACAATTCCAACACGTCAGATTCGCTGATGAACCCGATCTATGAAATGAAGTTAAGGCCGCGATTTCCTCACCTTCGGTATCGGTTGGTTCTGGCTTATCTTCAACCGAGATCTCGTGTACCGTTCTTTGGGAAGAATACCACTTCGCCAAAAACCTTTCAGCTTCTCGAGCCTCATTTCTTAACACTTCTAGACTCTTGACATTTGCTAATAAAAGCAACTCCCCTAGCTTATCCTTAGCGTTACTACGAATAACATCAATTATCTTTCTTTCATCGAAAGGTTCTTTTAACCTGTCGTTAAGACTAACGATGGATCCGTAAAAATCCTCGAAAGGTTCTTTAAACCCTTGCTTGCGAGTCAACAACCTCATATAGACCTCCACGTCATTCTCTTGCCCTCCAAATTCTTTTTTCATCGCCTCTTTGGTTTGAGCAAAAGTTGCCTCTGGTTTTTGTCGCAAATAACCCCAAAACCAGTTATTTGCTTTTCCGCTTAGTACTTGGTGGAAGTTTGAAGCGATTTGTTCGTCGCTGTACGAGGACAAAGCTTGCAGAAGACTAACCTTAAACAAAAAATCACCGACGTTTTCGGTTCCGTCGTATTTAATGTTCCACCTTTATAATCTGCAGGCATCTGAGGGGCTAAATAAAGAAGGTGAAATGGAATTTCGAGAATTTGGAACGGTTTGATGATCGTGGGTCGGTCTAGACTCTAGACCTGAGCAAAATGGGTTTTCACTCACACCCTCAGAGGCTCTCGGAACGGTAGGCCGGTTAATGTCTTCCAATTTTTTTATGACATCCACCATAAACATATCCATCTGTTGGAAAAACCTAACTTGATTAGTCATAAGACTGCTTTCTTCGATTTTGTTCGCCAAGTCTTCAACTGACGAACTTCCTTGCCTATTTGACGGACCAGCGATGTTGTCTTCCCGTCCCTATCCCACTATCGCGGCCAAGATTTGGTAGCTCATTTTCTGACTGCTCGTGCGACATTGTAAATGTTGAGTTGCTTTTCAAAATGTACTACCAAAGTAAAATATTCTACTCTACAAACTTTTTTTTTTTTAAATGAAATTACGTTTATAATTGATTATTTGTTTCAGGACTTTCGTAGCCGCATACTCCAAGCTAGAAGACTCTGAAACGATCTTTTCAAAGGACTCTCAACGACGTTACTAACATCCTGGAGTCTCCTCGAATCATGTAATTTCATGTGTGGTGAATGCCTCGGATCAGTGAGCACTTGCTAGACAAACACCCAGTGGACTCAAAACTCTTCACTCCACATTAAGACTTTAATCATTGAATAAAAAATCCTTATTTATAATCATTTTTTCGCCCATACTAGTTAATCATCCCTTATGTCAAAATCATAAAGAAACTCTCTTATTTTGGTTTCTCAATTGTTGAACTGACAACAGAAATTTGTTTTTGTTTATATTTTCTAAGTCCCTGGCCAGACGGGTTATGCCCATAACGTTATATCGGTCGTTTCCTAGGCAAAAGGGGTGAGGAAGAAAGAGGCTGGATGCGCAAAACGAAATCTGATTTATCTGCCTAAGCAGTACACTTGGCGTGTCCAGACGGGTTATACTCATAACGTTATGATTTTTTCAATACACTTTCCAACACAAAATGGAGAACTTGTGCGAGGAATTATAACAACGTGTAGACACCTAGCGTTAACAGCATAACGTTATTGAAATAACCCGTCTGGACAGGCACTAACCTATGGACGATGAAATGTTGGTCACGCAATATACATTGTTCTATATATATGTATATATATTTTATTATTCTTTGGCTTTAATTTTGTTGTTTTGTCCAAAAAGCGAAAATCAAAAACGTTTCCGAACTGGAAAAATTGTAAGAAACGAATTTACAAAAAAGGAAAACAATGCATATTTCTGTCAATTGAAAACACATTTACTACATCCAAATTATTTATAAAGTAAATGTTATTTGAGTACATTTCCATTTTAGTTATTTTTAAAATTCTCAAAGATGTAAATAAACCACTGAATGACAACTCAATAATCACAATCAAATGACATTTATACGCTAAAACACGCTTAAAACACGCTTAAAACACACATTTCTGCGTTTAAGCTAGTCAGCCCTTATTCACTGCCGAAAAATGATTATAAATACGATTTTTGTTTTAATCAACGATTAAGCGTGTTTTAAAGTTCCGCGGGGTTTAAAATGCGATTATAAATACGGCTGTAAATTTTTACCTAGGCATTCCCTTTTCCTCGTCGCAACGCGATGTCGAATACTTCACATTCAATCACCGGGACTTACGAGGAAACAGGAATACTGTTGGCAAAAAGATTTAATCTCAAGCAAAAAAAAAAATAAAAAATGTATATATATTTATATCTATATATATATGACAAATCTATTGAAACTAAAGTTTAATATACTGTAACGTGAACCCAACATTTAATACCAATTTCCTAATCTTTCTTTATCTTTCTTTATCTTTCTTTATTTCATCTACTTATATAAATTGACATGACGCTTCAAGATGTATATCTTTTGATAAGCGTTAATATGTAATTACAAAAAAAATTTTTAACATTAATAAATTAAGAATGTATACAGATGACACAATTATTATATACATATATTAACAAAATTTTCAAAAATATAAAATTTAAAGAGTTTTTTTACTAAGCATTTAATTATTTAGCTAACGTTGTGAGATATGAGAAAACAATTTTATATGAAAATCTTTTGTTGAGTTTGTTCTTTGTAATTCATGTGGAAGATCATTCCATAATTTAATGGCTTTGACAAAATAAGATCGCTCTCCTATAATGTGTGTAAAACTGTGCACGTTTAATTTGAGGCCTCTAGGTGACTGTGAAAAGTTTAGATTTTCAAATAAACACTGTGGACATTTGTTGTAAATTATATTATGAAGTTTTGTAATGGTTCTGAACTCATAATATTCATCAAGGCTTATCCCTAACAAAGATCTTTCATGTTGAGACACACTTACATACCTTGGTAAGCCATGAATATATCTCAAGCAATCATTAAACGCAACTTTAATTTTACGTTTACATACAGAGTCTAGACACGGATACACATTGATATTGTAAGCTAAGAAAGGAAGTATAAGGCTTTTAACGAGGTGTATTTTCATATCTTGACAGAGCATACGTGAAGAGGCTCTTAACTTGCGCAAGGCAGTATAGATTTTCTTGATAGTATCCGCGTGGCATTACAGCAGCTCATTCTCCGGTTTATTTTAAATCCTAGATATTTAACACAATCCACATAAGGAATACGAATGCCATTTACAACTAGAGGGGGAACATTTGTGGGGCATATTTCCGTTCTAGAACATGCAATGCCCAAAGACTTGTCTGGGTTTAAAAATAAATGATTTCTGTTTGACCAATTTTGTATATTGAGTAAATCTTCATTGATTCTTGTTACACAATCTTCAATGAAACCTAATTTTCTATTAAGATATATAACAACATCATCAGCATAAAGATGAATGTTACAATTTTCTAGAATATCAGGGAGGTCATTAATGAATAAAGAAAACAATAGTGGTCCTAATACAGATCCTTGTGGGACACCCTTATTGACCAAACATGGAGTATAGATACCTAGATTAGTTTGCACTGTATGGTAACGGTTACTTAGGTATTGATGAATCAATTTAAGGGCTGTGTCAGAAAATTGAAAATTTTCTTTTAGTTTTTGAAAAAGAACCTGATGATTAATGGAGTCAAAAGCCTTTGAAAAATCTAACAATGCCATTATACATATTTCACCCTTGTCCATTGACTTTCTCACATCAGTGGTAACTTTCATCACTGCTGATTCACAGCTATGTTTTTTACGAAATCCGGATTGCCATTTTGAGAGTAGGTTGCGTAAGTCTAAATGATCCTGAATCTGCTGAGCCAATATTTTTTCGAATACTTTGGATAAATAGGGCAGTATGCTAATGGGACGGAATTCTGAACTATTAGTTGGGTTTGGTTTTTTTGGTATTGGAACAATCTTTGCATACTTCCAGACTTCCGGGTAACTACAACTATAGATACAGTAATTGAAAACGTGAACTATATATGGAAGAAGCAAAGGCAGAATAAATTTTACAAATTTTGGAGTTACATTAACCATCCTTGCTGCATTGGATTTGACCGAACGAACAGCCCACTCAACGTTAACATTGCTAACACAACTGAAAGAAAATCCAGAGTCAGAAGAACTGGGACCACTAAGGTCCAGTGGTGATGAGTCCGATGAAGTCGGAATCAAAGCTAAAGCCATCTCTGCAGGACAAAAAGAACAGCTAGGGCTTTCTTTTGAAACCACTCCTACTTCCTTTAAATTATTCCATAAAGTTTTGGTGTTTAATGTTGGATGCAGAAGTTTCTGGAAGTAGGAACGTTTATTTGAACGAATAAGTGATGTAACTTTATTACGTGCATGAACATATTGTAACTTATTATATTCTGAAGGTGTTCTTTTAAATCTCCTATAAAAACGCTCCCTTTCCTTAATCAGTAATTTTATCTGCGTTGTGAACCATGGACAAGTTTTAGGTTTCAAAACTTTTGTTACTATAGGTACATAGATTTCATACAGCTCTGTAGTAACTCTATTTAACAAATTAACTTTGGTATCAATACTAGACGCCATATAAATTTCATTCAAACTTAAAACATTAGTGTTACTAAGTATAGGTTCAAGTTCTACGTTGCGATAAGATCTGTACCTTAAGATGCGTTCCTGTGGACCTGACATTAGATTTAAATCGAGTGAACAATAGAGAAGATCATGAATAAAATCTGAAGTTAGTCTAACTTGATCGTTTTTAATTACTTTTTGTATTGAGTTTATCAAAAACATGTCAATAAGTGATGGGTTTCTTTCAGACTGAAAACATGTAGGCCACTTTTCATTTATAACACTAAATCCATTTTTTTCACAGAAAAATTTAAATAGTTTTAGAGCAGTAGAGTTTTCAAGATAATTAACATTAAAATCTCCACCAATCAGGATAGTATTATATTTTGAGCTAAGTATATCTAAAGTTTCCTCAAGCTCAATCAAGTTCTCTTCCTTAAATTTACATGGTGGGCAGTAAGCAGTAATAAGCAGACACTTTTCTACGTCACTGCCTATTTCAACACATAAAAACTCTATTTCAGATTGGGTGGCAGTATAGACAAGTTTTGGTGCTAAGCTATCTCTAATATATATACATACACCTCCTCCGATTCTATCCTTCCGATCGTTACGGTACAATGAGTATCCAGGAATAGCAACAAGTCTTGACGAAATGTTATTGTTTAACCAGGATTCAGACACCATTACAACATCCAATTTTGATGTACTAAATATTTCATATAAAATTGTATACTTTGAGCTAAGACTACCAGCGTTTAAATGACAGACATTAATACCATTACAAGAACTACACATTACATTGAGAACAGATCTTATTATGTCAGGACTTAAACCAAAAACCATATCGACTTAATGTGATTAAAATGAAAAAATTATTTAGTGTAATAAATAAAATAAATTTCATCAATAATTGAGCTAAGCAAAAAAAAGAAGAAAAAAAAATAAGTAATAAGCAAAATTTTAGATTACAGATAAGTATTGAAAAAGTATTAAATAAAACTAAAAATTGAAAAAAGAAAAAATAAATTGGCATCACTTACAAAAGAAAAATTAAAAACAAAAATTAAAATAAAGTGGGATCACTTATTCATAAAACAAGCTCACTGCATCGCCGCCGTCGCCGTCAACGTCGCTCTCAGGATTATTAATTATGTTTACTTCTCGTTCCTTATTGCAGATCATGTCAAGTGAAAGAAGGGTGTCAATATAGACCGGCTTACAAGTCGGTGTTTCTCTTACAAACACTTTTCCATCTCGGGTAAACACAGAATGAATTTGGTGGTCTCTTCTTCGCTCATTGGCATTTAAGAACAATTTATGGTTCTGTTTTGTCAAACATTCATAAATTCGTACAAATTTGTTGCTTTCAAAGTCCATATCACGGAGAGTAATTGATCTTTTGTTTACTTTAAGGTAATTCGCAGCTGCAATCAAGAGAGATCGTTTTAATTGTGCGTGCTGTAATTTGACAATAATAGGGCTGCTTGAAGTTTTCTTTATAGGTTTTGTGCGGAAAATATGTATGGGTTTAACTACAGGCTGATTAAGTACATTGCACATCTGTGAGAATATTCCATTAAGGTTTTCGTTTTGGACATAAGGGATTCCATGAATAACCATGTCTCCGGAGATCTGTTGACGTGTGAGAAAGTCAATTTGTTTTTTAAGGCTGTTTTCGTTCTCATAACAATTTGCCTCTAGAGCAACAAGTCGTTCATGAAAAGTGTTAATGTTTTTGTCTTCCTTTTCCAGCTCCATAATTTTGCTGTTGCATGTAAATATTGCTAGATTCATAGAAGTACATCGGTCGTTGAGTTTTTGTTCAACGGCTTTGATTTTAGCTTCAAATTGCAATTCTAATGCATTGATGCTATCAGATAATAGACTACTGGCCCATGCTGAAAAAATTATGGGTCATTTGAACCACCAGGTGACCTATCTAGAACGATATAAGAGCATAAAATAATAAGATTCAGCACTATGCCGTCACTTGTAAGCTGTTCAACTGAGTGCAGGTGAGAATTCGAAAGTACAGGTAGAGTGAGTACATTTTGGTCACATATTTTTGTACGGCATTCTTACCACCGATAGATCCATGAAGAATAATAAGAAAACGCACAGTGCCGTAAAAAAATGGTGAGCCACAAAGTCGGATTTTTTTTTTATTTTCCGACAATCACTAGGGTAAATTTGGTCATTTGATTTTATACGGCATCTATGTCATACTATTTCAATACTGCTTCTAATCCATTATTCCGCAACGCCGTACAAAAATCATGCGACATGGGTAACAAATCGAGGGTTGCCACCCCCTCTCTTTCCGTGGTCCAGGGGGTGATTTGACACAACATGAAATAAATTTATTTTGAAAGTATTTTATGCATAGATAATATTTTTTCATATGCCGTACATTTTCGTTGGTCCAAAGGGGAAAAACTGAAACGGAATCAGGCGAAGAAGATGATGACGTCATAGGTAAATAAATAAATAAATCTTTACATCTTTAATTTGTACGTAAGACTATGATTTTGACAAATACATATTTATGTTTCAGAAAATAATAGAGAAGATAATTCGGACGTCGATGAAGACGTTGATTCCGATGACAACTCAGCAACTGATTCCGATACTGAATAAATTTATCAAATTTTTCTAAAAAATGAATTTTTTTTTATTATTATCATAAAATATATAGAATTTTTCTAAAAAATGATTGTTTTATTTATTCACATCATTATCATGAAACAAATCAATTATATGTATGTATCAATAATGTTTGAAGTATATATTAAACCAAAAAGTATATAAAACTGTTGATACTGGGATTGACAGTTTCAATTCTTGGACATAATATACACACCGTTTCAGTTCAGTTAGACGTCATAGTGATTTTATCATATTATCAATTATTTTCTTCAAAAATATGTTAATGCCGTACTGTATCAGATGGCCAAAAAGTACCCTTAAAATTGCAGCGTCACTTTCATCAGCCTAAAAGATATGGTCTGCATAAAAATGTACGGCATCATTTTTTCCTAATTTATCTATGTTAATACTATTTAAAACAAGGGATAAAACGTAAAAAACTGCTATATTTCATTAATCTATGATATTTAAACTTTTACAATAATTTGCAAAATTTCAGGTTTTGTATTTCTCTATAATTCTTTTTAGAACAGTTTCTTTTAAACGGCAATACTATGTAACAATTGTATTTTACAATATCTTGTTAAAAAAAAAGTTTCCGTACAGGATCAAATGATTTTACAGCTATAAAAATCAAGGATACGATGAAATGAAGATAGTTATTGATATACATTCAAATGAACAATCATTTTTTGACGGCATTATTTTTAATAGTACTTTTGAGTGCTAGATAATGTTTTGGAACCTAAGCCGTACTTTTTCAAATCACCCCCTGGACCACGGAAAGAGAGGGGGTGGCAACCCTCGATTTGTTACCCATGTCGCATGATTTTTGTACGGCGTTGCGGAGTAATGGATTAGAAGCAGTATTGAAATAGTATGACATAGATGCCGTATAAAATCAAATGACCAAATTTACCCTGGTGATTGTCGGAAAATAAAAAAAAAAATCCGACTTTGTGGCTCACCATTTTTTTACGGCACTGTGCGTTTTCTTATTATTTTTCATGGATCTATCGGTGGTAAGAATGCCGTACAAAAATATGTGACCAAAATGTACTCACTCTACCTGTACTCTCGAATTCTCACCTGCACTCAGTTGAACAGCTTGCAAGTGACGGCATAGTGCTGAATCTTATTATTTTATGCTCTTATATCGTTCTAGATAGGTCACCTGGTGGTTCAAATGACCCATAATTTTTACAGCATGGGCCAGTAGTCTATAAGCTTTTATGAGCCTGAGCAATTTCAGTTTTCAGCTGCGACACAATGGAATCTGTCAGTTCTTTCGTTAGTGTTTTGAAGCGACTATCCAATTTATCCCATAATTTTATTGTTGTCGATGACGACAAAGGAGATCCATATATGGGTGGGGCAGAGCAAGTCTTATCCACCGCAGATCGTAATTTTCTTTGTTTGTCACATTCACTTGTGTTAGACATTTTAACGTTTTTGGTGCTATTTTCAATTGACTAGTTAAGCACTTCGATAAAAATATGTTTGTATTTGAAACGTTTATAAGAAAATCAATTTTATCTAAACTTTTTAACTTTAAAAACTTAAATAACAAATTAAATTTTGCAGAGCTCAAATTACACGTCTATACGACAATCGACATGGTTGCCAACGAAAACGTTCAACCGAAAACACATCTGGGAGCACTAGTGTAAGTGTAGAGATTTTGTAGGAGAGAAAATGTTTGACAGCCAAAATAGTGTAGAGTGAGACTATGTAGAAGTTACTGGAGAGTTATAGATGAAATGTCATTCGATATAAATAGCCCGCCCGAGGCAACCAGAGGGCAGTTTTGATTATAGAGTGATAAAGTGAAGAGTAAATTGTCTACAAGTGTTAGTCCAAAAGTCGAGTTGAGATCGAATTAATTTTGATTTTGGTGGGGGCAAAACCCCCATTTATTAAGCTTAATACAAGCTATTAACTTACAAACTAAGAAACTTAAAAGCTAAGACTTACTAACTAGTTGGACGGCTTAGGAGACGAAGTTTTAGGCAGGGAGTACTCATATTGAAGTCAAAACAAGAGGAGTGGGAGTTGACATTCCTCAGCATTCGGGAGATGGGTTCATTGGAGCCGTAAGAGGTTCGATGGGTGGGAAGATAGAAGAGACGGGGATTCCGGGTGTTACGAGGGTTAGTATTTAGAAAAATGGATTCGTTAAGGGCTGGACAGTCAATGGTACCTGTGAAGATTCGGTGAATGAAGAGAACGTCAAATATTTCTCTTCGATCTTTCAGCGTATTGAGGTTGAGGAGTTTGATTCGGTCTTGATAAGGAGGTAATATCAAAGGATTACTCCAATTAAGACCTCGAAGAGCAAATCGGAGGAAACGGCGTTGAATGCTCTCAATTCTGGCAATGTGCACTTTGTTGGAAGGCGACCAGACTTGACAAGCGTATTCAAGAAGCGGACGGACAAATGAAATGTAAAGGGATCGGGTTACGTAAGGGTCAGCAAATTCTTTGGACCATCGTTTCACGAAGCCAAGTGCTGAATTAGCCTTAAGGATTATATCGTCGATATGTTTGAGGAAATTCAGTTCACGGTCGCAAATAATCCCAAGGTCCCGTATCACCTCAACGGTGGAAATGATTTGACCGTTTAGAAGATAGAGACGGGGAGGAGATTTGATGCGTTTACGTGAGAAGGTTATTGATTGGCACTTGGAAACATTTAGCTCCAGGCAGTTTTTGGAGCACCATATTGAAAAATTGTCGAGGTCATGTTGGAGGTGGGAAGAGTCTTCAGAAGAAGAAATGACTCGGTAAAACTTAGTATCGTCCGCATAGAGAGAGATAGAGGAGTAATTTATGATCATTTCAATGTCGTTAATACTGAGAATGAAGAGGAGAGGGCCTAAATGGCTGCCTTGGGGAACACCGGATGTAGCTAGAAAGCGGCTGGATAAGGTGGATCTGAACCGAACGCTGTAAAAACGGTTTTCTAAATAAGAAGAAATCCATCTCAACAGAATGGGTTCAAAGCCGAGGGTGGAAAGTTTAAAAAGAATAAGTTTGTGAGAGATTTTATCGAAAGCTTTACTAAAGTCAGTTGAAATTACATCGACCTCCTTTCCATTCTCCAAGGCTGAGAGGGAAAATGAGACAAAGTCAACGAGGTTTGTTGTTGTTGACCTGCCTTTGAGGAACCCGTGTTGTCTAGGGGAAATGAGAGATTTGCAACGAAAACTTAAGTTTTCATACAATATGCTTTCGAAAATTTTTGGTATATGCGATAGTTTAGCGATGGGACGATAATTTTTCACGTCGCACTTGGGACCTTTCTTGTGTATAGGGGTTATAAAAGCCGTTTTCCAAGCTTGGGGGAAAACTCCAAGGGATATAGACAAGCTAAAAATTTTTGAGAGGGGAAGGGAAAGAGTGGAGGAGCATTTCTTAAGAAATATGGCAGGTATACCATCGGGGCCAGGAACATACTCATCATTTAGATGATTTAACTTTTCTTCAATTAGATAGGAGTCAAAGAAGCGTGGAAGGAATGGATCAAAAGAAAAATTCGGTAAAAACGAGAAATAATCCGAATCAGGAACAAATGAATCATTCGTGAAAGACTGTTTGAAGTAATTTGCGAAATAGTTGTAGTAGGGGAGCCCAAGAGGGGATTTCGCGCGTTACTCGAGCGCGTCAGAAAATCATATGGGGAGAAACCTTGCACCATGTAATGTACTCCTACCATATATTAAACCTAAATGTTGGGGCGTTCGCTGAGAGCAGCCCGTCAGATTAGTAAAAAAAAAAGTCGATCATCGGAAATACTCGAGCGCGTCAGATTAAAAGATGGTAGGTTGATTACATCGAGAAGAGTGTATATTTCAATAATCTGACAATTTGAGCGGGGCCTTCGTAAGTAGGCGAGTCACAAAGATGTAAAAAAAATCGATGTTTCGAAATACTCGAGCGCGATTAAATTTTTTTTTATTTGGAAGGTAATTTTATCAGGATTACAGAAAACATATAATCTGACATTTTGGTTGGGGCGATTGAGGTAAAATCGTCAGTCAAATGTATAATATATGATGGTTAATATCTCGGTTAATATTGATATAAGCAATTGGTCCATAAGACTTTTTTTGTAGAAAACTAAATTCTCTACAAGTTTGTAATTTACAATTTTTCTGTAGCTTTTGTTATTTACGAGATAACTGCGACAAAACGTGAATTTTATGCAAAAATCTGGTTAAGTGGCCCGTACCACCTTCCCGGTATGAGTAACGACTTTGCCAAAAAGAACATTTTTGTAGAGCTTTCAATTTTGAGAAAAAAACATCTTCGGTTAAAGCGATCCCATGAAATGCCGCTGAGTTATAGTAATTTAAAAAAAAAAAATCAGAGTTTCCGTGTATTTTCAATGGAAAATCTTCACACCTCTTGATCGAGCACTTAAAATTAATATTAAGGGCTCAAACTTTCAGTATTTTTTTTAAAAGTATTTTCAACAAAATTTCGATACAAAATTTTTAAATACATAATATGTGTACATATTTTTTGATTGCATCCAGTAACAAAAAATAGAAACAACAAGGAATTGTTACTTTAAAATTGTCAGACTAAGAGTACGCCCCCATATAATTGTCAGATTATCATCCTGGAGGACGAAGACATCAAGTTGATCACTCTGTATAAAAATCTGACGCGCTCGAGTATTTCAAAGTCACGTGTTTTTTTTACATTTTTAAAAATCAGCCATGACTGATCGCCCCACTCAAATTGTCAGATTATTGAAATATACACTTTTTAGAGTACACTTAACATTCACTTTGAAAATCTGACACGCTCGAATAACTTTTTATTTTTTGTTTTTTTAACCTCTCTTTACGCCCATTTGCCCCCAGTAAATCGTCAGATTATTATATATCCGTTATAAGAAAGACAAAGCGCGTATACTCTATGAAAATCTGACGCGCTCGAGTATTTCAATTTAACTGTTTTTTTTTACATTTTTAAAAGCTCATACACGCCCATCGCCCCACTAAAATAAAAAACTGCCATACACTTTTTTTCGTTTTAGAACGTAAACTTCACAATCCAATAAGTCCCCATGACGCTTTAGTAACTGCAAATTTAGCGGCTCGGGCTCTCCTACTATTGGCTATGGCGAGTGCATCGGATGAGGTTTCGTTATTGAAGGAAAGGGAGGAAGGGTACCCGTCAGATTTTCTTTTGTGGTTGACAAATTTATAAAAAGACTTAGGGTCATTTATAATGTGAGATTTCATATCGATTAAATAGCGTTGGTAAAGGGTGTTGAAAAGCTCACAGAAGTGTAGATAAGAGCCAAGGTAAGCTGAATAGTCAGTAGGAGATCGAGTGCGAAGGAAGATTGTCCACAATTTATTCCTTTTATTTCTTAAGCTACGTGCAGACGGCATATAAAAGCCGCACACGTTTGCGGTTCTGACGTCATTTTTACGTCATAATATGCGAAAATTCACGCATATCGTCTGAACACCCTTTTGGGACACTCCGCACATGCACGCAAATGGTTTGCGGATGATGTGCGACGGCGAGACCGCACATAAATGTGCGGCTTTTTGGCAAATCGTCTGAACACCCTCGCACATTTTTTGTGACACTTTGCGTGCATGTGCGTGCATGTGCGATCTTCAAAATCATGTGCGGTGTCACGAAAATAGGACAACGCAAATGTGCATATTTTACGCAAATCAGTAGTGGTTGTACAGTATAGTTATGATCGGTTTTCAATTAAAAAAAAAATGAGCGAAGCGAAGTGTGTTGGTAGTAGGCTGTTTTTGTGTTCATGAATACAATAAGTATTGAAGTATTTATCGGGTCTCTTTATTTAAATTTTTTTTTGTTGTTGACTTGAGTATTTTATTAATTTATTAGGTTAATTTTTTTTCTACTGATTAATTATGAAATCATTAAAATTGATTGCAGATAAATCATATCCAATGCCAAAAACAGCCGTAGTACCCTACTCTCTTTTCGACATTTTCAAATAATTTCAGCACTTTTAAATTTATGTACAAGTAAGCTTCGTCAACAACCACAAACCATGAATAAAACACAAAATTCAAACAATTTATTGAATTAACGCAAACCTGCATATGAACGCAAATGGGTGATGTGCGGATATTTCCGCATATCGTGTGAACACGTCGCACATCGACCGCAAAATTTGCGTACTCATTTGCGTACACTTGATGTGCGAGCAAATCAACGCAAACTAATGTGCGGCTTTTGGGACAGATTCCGCACATCGTCTGAACACCCTTATATGCGAGTTTGCGTGCATTGATTAACGTATAGCATTTGCGTTGATTTTACAACTTTTTATGTGACGTCAGAACCGCACATATGTGCGGCTTTTTATATGCCGTCTGCACGTAGCTTTAGAGTACGGAGCCTATGGTTATACCACGGAGGGGAAGTAGAAGAAGTTTTAAGTCTAGAAAGGGGAACGAATAGGGATATAGCTTTATGTATTTCTCTGTAGAACGCAGATGTGGCATCTTCTACAGGTAAATTTTCTAAATTAAAGTGATTTCTATTGAGGTAATCGTTAATTTTGCGGAAGTTTGCTTTGTGGAAATCGTATGAAGCTGGAGGTTCAGGAGGGTTAGATGGTTGTGAAGACTGGAGAAAAAATGAGAGAAGTAGAGGAGGGTGTAGGTTATCTATGGTTGAAAGAAGCAGGGGTGAAAGTGAGATTGAAGAATTAATGGGGTCTGTTGTAAATACAAGGTCAAGTTGTCTACCCATGTAGTTTGAAATACCACTTACTTGGCAGAGGCAAGAGTCTGCAAGGCGATCAACGAACAGACATTCTTTGGCAGAGATGGGGCTTGGAGCAATATAAAACGATTGGTCGTCTGACAAAGTCCAGTTTAGATACGGCAGGTTGAAGTCACCGAAAATAAGGATCTCATCATGGGGTTCACATAAATCTGAAATGTCATCAATCGTTTTGATTGCAAATTCATAAGATTCGAGGGGTTGCGATGGTAAAATGTAAAAGCAGATAATGTATAGCGATTTATGGGGTAGTGTAATTTTAATTGAGACAAAGTCAAGGCATGAGGAGGTGGATGTTGAGAGAAGAGATGAGTCAATTGTATTGGAGACAGCAATGAGGACACCACGACAAGGAGAGTCATCAGTGTCGCGGTCTTGATCGTCATCTCGATAAACATTGAAAGTAGAAGGGAACAGTTCCTGATTGTTAATGCTAGGGATAAGATTAGTTTCAGTCAGAGCATAGACTTCAAAAGGCAAAGCGTGGGATTGTTGAAGGACTGCACTTGTTTTTGAGCGAAGACCTCTAACGTTTTGATAGTAAAAGGTAAGAGGTAGATTACTAACGAAAAAACTTATCATGGTCAGCTCTACTACGTTGAAGGTGGGATATTCGCTTTGAGTGAACATATTGACCAAAAGCTTCAAGATCATTAGCGACCTTTTCAGGGGACAGATTAAAAAGCTCATGGTATTTGATGTACAGTTTCTTGAGGGTTTGAACATCAGTGGGGAGACCTTCCTGCTGAATAGAGACAATGACACTGGTTTTAGTTTTGCCTTCATAGCAAACTATGTCTGACTTATCATGAAGGTAAGCCAGGAAAATACGGATGTTTTCGTATGTCTTTTTGTCTCTAAGTCTAGACAGGGCGTATCGTGATTCTGTGGAATCAATAGATTGCTGGGTAAGTTTTACTAAGGGAGGCAAAAGAGGGTCAAAACTGGTAGTTGAACTGGAAGGTGGTTCGGGTGTGCTAGGATTAAGTATATGGGAGCTTATAAAATTAGGGTATTTTGCACCTGAAATAAGATCGAAGGATGGGAAGGGTGATTTATCCATAGAAGAGGGTGTTGAGGGGGATTGATTAGACGGTAAAGAGGTATAGTGAGCTGTGGGAGTTAAATTAAAAGAGACCCTTTGCTGAGGTTTAGAAGGAACATGGCTGTTTTGGAAATGGTGGGGACCGTTTGAAATCAACTTAGGAGAAACTGGAGGTCTTAGCAACGAGTTCGTTATTGGGCCAGAAAAATTTTTGTTTTAAAAGTCCAATTGGGATTTGAATTTTTATTGGGGATATAAGGTTTTGGAGCCTGGTTGGGGTTTGGTGTTATTTTCGGGATAAAGGGTTTAGGTTGGTGATTAAAATTATTAATAATTGATTTTATCTGTGGTTCTATAGTTGAAGAGTCAATTAAAGGTGAAAGCAGCATATCATCCAATTGGATCCCATTTCCTGAACAGTCAAACATCCAAGAGTATTTAGTTGGAATACAAATTTTAAACCGCCTTGCCGTCATTGAGATACACTTTGTTAAGTTGATCGAATAACGAGACTTGAAGAGAGAGCGAACCCATTTAACTTTGGTTGATTTTGGGGCGTTTGTGAGCAGAAACCACGAGTTGTTAACAGCTTCCATTTTCTTCAGTCTGTTATTCCATTCCAACTCGGTCCAAGTAACCCCAAATTTGTTAAGCTTCTTCATATTACGGACGGGCTCAGGATTGGGAGAACTATTGTTAATTTGGTTGTTGTCAGTTGGAGGATTTAGGGTTTTGTCCGCGTTGACCAGTTCCTCAAGAATAGAGACATTGTTATGTTGTTGTGGGGCAAGTATGGAGCTGTTGAAAGTTGACGTTGTTGGCTGCAGTTGATCTGGGATGTCATCAATTTTTCTGGAGGTCGCTCTCAACTCATCAGAAATCTGTCCAATCGATGATCTAGTCGCGGCTAAGTCATTAGACAAATCATTTAAAACATGATTGAGCCCAACGAGAGTGCTACTAGATGAATGTACGTTGATGTCTGATCGGATTGACGATGTTGTACCGAGAATGTTTTTAATAGAGTGGGTCATTTCTTCTAGCAGAGAGTTTATAGATTTCAAAGGGATGGCATAGTTAAGTTTAAGGCAAAGTTCTTCACTCTTTGCTTCACTGGTTTTAATTAGGTCATTTAAAGAATTGGCAATATCGGCGATTTTTTTGCACAGATTATCAGAATTATTGTTCAGCACACGGGTAATGTTCAGGACCATCGTATGAATTTCGTCATTCTGCTTAATCAGGTCATCAATTTTAATTAACTCATTATGTATCTGAGCAAATTTAACATTGTTCACGTCAATCGCTGACTTAAGGTTTTCGTTGGAACACTTGATTGCAAGTAATATATGTGACAACGATATTTTTTCGCATTCGTCACAATAAAAAACAAATCGCGAAGTTATGTCAACAATATTACTTAACAATCTTTTGCTGACCCCAATACAACCTGGGTGAAACACTTTTCCGCATAAACCACCGCACGAGACACGATCGATGTTGACTTCCGAGTTGCAAACGTTGCAGAAAGGCATGGTGATTCAGTAATTGATTATTATTTTTAAATTGGGTAAAGACAAAAGAATGGGTATAGGCAAATTTCAAGAATAGGGAAAGCGACAATTATTAATTTTTAAAGGCGGAGCGATAAACGAACACGTCTGTACTTGAGGAAAGTCGAAGAACGAAGTATAGATACTGAATAAAAGTGGTTGAAATAAAATTGAAAAGTGAAGTTTTATTTTGCGAACTAAGCGCACGTTACATTGGTGTCAGAAGTGTAAATAAAACTTATTTGACTAGTAAAGTGTAAAAAAAAAGTTAAATACAGTGAAAATGGGTAAGTTGTTGGAAGAGCTCAACTGCATTGAGCTTAAAAGTGAGTTAGGTAAGCTCGTCCTGCGCTTGCGCAACTATTTGGAACAGCAAGGGGAAGACGTAAACACTTTTGTTTTTGAAGTGGAGGAAGAGGAAGTAAGTGAAAGTGAAGATTTTTCTAGCATGATGAAACTTTTGTTAGAACAGCGAAACGAGCAAAAGAAGGAACAGCAGAATGTTCTCGAACAACTTGAAGCACAACGAAGTGAACAAAAGAAGGAACAACAGAATATTCTCGAAAGACTTAAGGCGCAACAGAATGTTTTAGAAGGTCAGAAAAACACTCTAGAAGGAAAATTGGGTAACATTGAGAAAAATGTATGTGCCCTTGACGAACGAGTTGAAGGTGTGGAAAAACAGCTTTCTGTTGTAGAGAATCGTTTGGAAAGCCGATGCGATAACCAGTTCTCTGTTCTGTCCAAGGAATTAGACCCGATCCGGAAAATAAAAATTCGAGAATCTGCTGGTGAGTTTGTAAGGAAAAAGGAGATGAAACCCCCAACATTTGATGGACAGTCTTCTTGGCCAGTTTATTGTGGAAGCAAGAGATCCAACCTAGAGCAAGGTAACAACAACAGCAGCGTTGCCCATCAATCCGTTTCCCATCAGGGAAACGAGTAGTTAGGTTAGGTAAGGTTGAATGGGGGGTGCAGCCACAAGTGGCAACACCTCACTCGGATCTCGAGGATCCATTGTGCTCCCCGGGAAATCATAGGATGAGGAAATGGGAGGATTGGAGAGGTGGATGGTTATTGTGGTAGGGAACTCCCACTGAACCAATTGGAGCCCTGAGTAAATTTCAGGACGTTGGTCAGTGGGAGGTTAGAGATGTCGCCCAGTTCGTCGAAGAAGTATTCTCCGAGGGTTTTTTTCCGAGTGTGGGCTAAGCTAGGACACTCACAGAGGAAGTGGAAAGATCCCTCCTCTGCCTCCTCATCTTGGCATCCTCTACATAAGTCGGATGTGCTAATGCCCATTCTCATCATGTGGGTACCCAACGAGTTGTGACCCGTGAGAATGCCAATCAACAGAGAGAGCCGAGGTCTGCTTAGCTGGAGTAGAAATTCTGTTTTTTTCTTGGAAATATCTGGCCAAAGGTTTCTAGAGACTCGGCATGTTTCTAAAGCTGACCACCTGTCATTGGCGATTTTTTTTTTTTTTTTTTTGATTCTGTTTTTTTCTTGCTCTAGTGGCTTTAGAACTGAAGTGTTCGCTTCGCTGGATTTGAGTGCTGACCCGATTTTTGCCAGCTCATCCGCCATTTCATTACCGATAATGTCACGATGTCCAGGAACCCAGGTTAAACTAACTGTGTTTGTCTCACTGAGCAGTCTAAGGTTACTGCGACAGCTGTCTACTAGCCTGGATTTTGTGATAATGGATGAGATAGCTTTAATGGCCGCCTGGCTGTCTATGAAGAAGTCAATATTTTTGTTGATCAAGTTTTGCTTCGCGGCTTCGCACACTGCGAGTACTTCTGCTTGAAAAACACTGCAGAAGTCGGGAAGCTTTATTGATCTTTTCATGTTAGGGTAGTCTGAGAATATACCTGATCCTACCCCTTCGTCCGTTTTGGAACCATCTGTGAAGACGGAAATGTGATTTTCTTTTATAACCCTGTTTTCCTCCCAGCTTTCTCTAGTCGGAAAGACTGTTAGGGCCACTGGATTGAAATCAATACGCGGGGGGGTATAGTCTGTTTGGATGTCTATATCTGTATGGTTCATGATGGTTCTATGGCCTGATATGCCTGTTTTCCAATTGTTGCATTGTTTGAGTCGCAGTGCGCTTTTGGTCGCCATCTCCTTAGTAAAGAGATCTAGGGGGCTAGCGATAGGAAGGTTTCCAGAGCTGCAGTTGGTGTTGTTCTCGTGGCACTGGTTGAACCAATGCATGCAAGCCTTTGGATTTTGGTCATGGTCTTAAGGTTTGAAGCCTTCTCTAATGATGGCCACCAGACTAGACAGGCATATGTGAGGATTGGTCTTATTATGGATGTATACATCCAGTGAATGGTTTTGGGACCAGGTCCCCATTTTTTACCAAAAATTCTACTACAAGTGTAGAAAGCGATTTGAGCTTTCCTTTCTCTTTCTTTTAAATTTTCTTTCCAGTTAAGTTTACGATCAAGTACAATTCCGAGATATTTTGCCGTACCAGATAAGTTAATTGGTATTCCATTAATGGAGGGAGGAAGTATATCTGGAATGTTACGTTTTCTCGTAAACAGAACAAGTTCTGTTTTTGTAGGGTTGACGTTTAGCCCACAGTTTTTCGCCCAGCTGGTGAGGTTGTTTAGAGCTGTCTGAAGAAGTTCACAAAGGGTGGTTGTGAATTTTCCCGAAGTCATGATGACGATGTCATCGGCATAGGCTACTGCTTTTATTCCGCTCCTGTCGAGTTTAACCAGGATTTGGTTAACTACTAGGAGCCAGAGTAGCGGGGATAACACTCCTCCTTGAGGTGTACCTCTACAAGTTTTGACTTTTAGGGTACTTTCACCCATTTCTGCTTTTACTATTCTCGTTTGGAGCATGGAGTCGATCCAGTTTGATAGCGTTGGCTCGATATTTATGGAACTTAAGGGAAACGAGTAAGAACCAACTTCAAGGGGCAGAGGCTGGATTCTTGTATCGATGGCCCCAGAACCACCATCCAGGTCTCCCAGACCAAACGAGACAACAAGAGTCTGGCTGTGGAGACTACTATTGACGGGAACAAACATGTGGCTACCATCGACACCGGCGCCACAGCATCCATAGTACGTCGAGATCTGGTAAAGACGACGTGGCTTCATAACACCAATAGCTACCGTCTAAGAACCGCAACGGGAGAAGCAGCAAGAGTATATGGAGAAGTTTGTCTTAAGATCCGACTGGCCGATCTAGTGTTTACTCATCAATTCCTGGTGGCAGATATATGTGACGAGTGCATCATTGGAATCGACTTTTATGAAACAGCACGGAGTTATTTAAGACATCGGAAATCAGGTTTTGAAGTACCAAAATAAGGAACTTCCAATGACCTATTCGAACGAAAGTACGTCGACACTGAGAACTGTCATCACGGAAGATCTGATTCTGCCTCCTTCTTCTGAAGTGTTCGTTTGGACAAAACTGGAAGGTGAGTTTGGAAGCCTTCCATAGCTCATGGTCGAACCAGACCCAGAGTGTTCCTCCCAAAGCGTCATCATTGGTAAAACACTGGTAGCACCGAAAAACAAAATGGTCCCCGTACGATTACTAAACACCAGACTGTACGATGTAAGGTTGAAGAAAGGTGAAGTCGTTGGACGTTGCGAATCGGTTGCAGCAATTACGAAGATCACAGACGAAGCCCCGAGAAAAACTATTACTCCGGAGGAGCTCAAAACCATCAGAGCTAAATTACTGAATCCATCCAACCTTGATCACCAACAAACAAGGATAGCTGAAAATCTACTACAAGAGTACACTGACATCTTCGCATCGTCAAAAGAGGCAATATGGTAGAACACAGTTGGTGCAGCACCGCATCAACACAGGAGATGCAAGACCGATTCGTCAACCTGCAAGACGCCTTCCACTAGCCAAACAAAGTGAGGTTGAGGAAATGATATCAACAATGAAGAAGGACGGTCTTATTGAAAATTCCAAAAGTCCTTGGGCGTCACCAGTGGTGCTAGTGAAAAAGAAAGACGGAAGCACTCGTTTTTGTGTGGACTACCGAAGGCTGAACGATGTGACTAAGAAGGACAGCTATCCTTTGCCGAGGATCAGTGATACCCTGGATGCCATGGAGGGAGCCCAGTGGTTCTCGACGCTGGACTTGAAGAGTGGATATTGGCAAGTTGACATCCACCCTGATGATCGGGAAAAGACGGCATTTTCTACAGGTAATGGGCTCTGGCAGTTTAAGGTTATGCCGTTTGGGCTATGCAACGCTCCGGCAACATTCGAGCGTTTGATGGAGTGCGTTCTTCAAGGACTGACGTGGAAAGCTTGCCTAGTCTACTTGGACGATGTGATTGTTTACGGGAAGACATTTGAACCTAAAAGCCGTGTTTCAGAGACTTCGAGAGGCTAACCTTAAAATGAATCCGGAAAAATGTGCACTTTTCGAAACTGAAGTTAAGTATTTGGGACAAATCATCTCTTCCCAAGGAGTGAGGACTGATCCTGAAAAAGTTGACTCCGTCAAAAATTGGCCAACACCACAGGACAAACATCAACTCCGAAGCTTTCTTGGTCTTGCCACATATTACCGACGTTTTGTTAAGAACTTTGCTGGAGTTGCAAAGAGTTTACATCAGCTCACCGAAAAAGGGAAGCAGTTTAAATGGTCAGGTGAGTGCGAGAAATCTTTTCAGGAACTCAAATACCGCCTCTGTAACGCTCCAGTACTGGCACATCCAACACTGGCAAAACTTTCATCATCGACGCTGATGCAAGCAACGTTGGAATCGGGGCGGTACTATCCCAAGTGCATGATGGCGAAGAGAAAGTGGTGGCATACTACAGCAAGGTCCTCTCGAAACCCGAAAGAAACTACTGCGTGACCAGAAGGGAACTGCTAGCTCTTATCTTGGCAACAAAGCACTTCCATAAGTACATCTATGGACAGAAATTCCTTCTGCGGACAGACCATGGTGCTCTGAACTAGCTGTTGAACTTCAAAAATCCAGAAGGTCAAGTCGCAAGGTGGATAGAAAGATTGCAGACCTATGACTACCAGATTCAACACCGCCGAGGAAAGTTGCACTCAAACGCTGACGCATTATCCCGAAGACCTTGCAAAGTGGATTGCAAGCATTGTAGGTGGCAAGAAGAAAAAGGAAATATTACCGCTCAGCGACTAAGAGCTGACCCAATATGCGGATGGAGCAATGAGGAAGTGAGGACTGCTCAACAGGAGGATCCAGATATCGAACCCATTCTCGCATGGAAAGAAAATGAAGAGAAACCGGAATGGGGAGACATTTCTGACAGGAGTCCAGTTCTCAAAGCCTATTGGGCACAGTGGGACTCACTATATGTGCAAGAAGGTGTCCTCAGGCGAAGATGGGAATCCGCTGACGGTAAGTCATATGTGATGCAGCTGATCGTACCGCAATCGAAAGTCAGTGAAGTTCTTCGGGAGATGCATGACGGACCTTCTGGAGGCCACCTGGGAGTAAACAAAACACTGGAGAAGGTGCGACATCGGTTCTGCTGGTTACATGCTAGAGATGACGTGGAGAAGTGGTGCCGAACATGTGACAAGTGTGCTGCAACCAAAGGACCGGGTAGGAAGATTCAAGGTAAGATGCATCAGTACAACGTTGGATCGCCTTTTGAGAGGATTGCAGTAGATGTGGCTGGGCCTTTTCCAGAGACCAACGCTGGAAACAAGTACATTCTGGTTGTAATGGACTATTTTAGCAAGTGGCCTGAGGCGTATGCCATCCCAAATCAAGAGGCCAAAACGGTGGTCGACCAGATTGTGTTTAACTGGGTGAGTAGGTTTGGCGTGCCTATGGAACTCCATTCCGATCAAGGGAGGAACTTTGAGTCAAACATCTTCCAAGGAGTGTGCGGACTACTTGGCATTAAGAAAACGAGAACTACACCGCTTCATCCACAATCTGATGGGATGGTTGAAAGATTCAACCGGACCTTGAAAGAACACCTCACCAAGGTCGTAGGCGACTACCAAAGAGACTGGGATAGGCACGTACCGCTATTCCTGATGGCCTATAGAAGTGCAGTACATAGCTCGACAGGACAAACACCATCTGACATCCTGTTCGGGAAAACCATGCGGCTGCCCAGCGAACTTATATTTGGATGCCCCACAGAGGAGCCACAGGACACGAACGAGTATGTTGACGACCTCAAGGAGAGGCTCGCTGACATCCATAAAAGAACAAGGGAACGGATGAAAACCTACAGCGACCGGATGAAGACACGGTACGACACAAAAGCGACAACGTCAGTATTCCAAGCAGGAGATCGTGTGTGGCTTTATAATCCTCATCGTCAAAAGGGATTGTCACCGAAACTTCAGCAAAACTGGGAAGGTCCTTATACTGTTGTCACGAGGATTAACGACGTGGTTTACCGCATCCAAAGAGGACTAAGAGGCAAGTTAAAAGTAGTTCATTGTGACCGGCTGCATCGATATAGTGGCGAGGCTGCAGATGGAATTATTCGGGACGAACAATCTTAAGGAGGGGGCAGTGTAACGTGAACCCAACATTTAATACCAATTTCCTAATCGAAAACGTTCAACCGAAAACACATCTGGGAGCACTAGTGTAAGTGTAGAGATTTTGTAGGAGAGAAAATGTTTGACAGCGAAAATAGTGTAGAGTGGAGTTATTCGGGACGAACAATCTTAAGGAGGGGGCAGTGTAACGTGAACCCAACATTTAATACCAATTTCCTAATCGAAAACGTTCAACCGAAAACACATCTGGGAGCACTAGTGTAAGTGTAGAGATTTTGTAGGAGAGAAAATGTTTGACAGCCAAAATAGTGTAGAGTGGAGACTATGTAGAAGTTACTGGAGAGTTCTAGATGGAAGTGGTTGAAATAAAATTGAAAAGTGAAGTTTTATTTTGCGAACTAAGCGCACGTTACAATACAAAAAAATCCTGAAATACTCAAATACTGGATCACTATTCCTTGAATAGCGATCACCACGTAATGGGCGCCATTTGAAACGGGCTTTTGTTGGCCTTATATGTCGTTGCTGGCATGCTAGTTCCCTTTTTAGCTCGTCGGACGGCGCAGGTACTTGACCCAACTAACCCTGTTCCAAAAATATTCATGCCAGGCTTAGACAATGGTGTTGATTTGCCTGCGGACAAATTGTTCGATACCCTCCCTACCTAGGTACTGTATCCGCCTAGGAACCCCTTAATATGGCCCCTTTGTTCCTTTATTTCCTTTCCATTACCTTCCTCTCATCTCCCTCCTTCTTGATAAATTAATTAGCAACTCATTTTATTTCTGTTATACTCTTCATATAAAAATTTTATTCAATTGCATGTTTGTGGCTTTTATTACAATTTTAACTGCAAGTTTTGATACTACGCTAAGTCTTTTCTTAGTTAACCTTTTATTAAAATTCAAATTTAGAAGATTTTTTTATATGTTTATGTAATGTATATATGTATTTATGTACATATATAGTTCTATTGGTTTGGGTTTTCAATTAAGTGGTTTTAAATCTTCAAAACTTTGCATGTACGTTAATGGTTTAATTTCATTTTGTTATAAATCGAATCTGTTTGACTTCTACTCGAGGCTCTTGCGATACAGATTTGGGGTATTCAACCCTCTTTTATCACAAAAAAAATTTACTATTACTTTAAAAGTCCCCTCAAAACAAACCCACCCAAGAATTTATATATGTATATATATGGGTTGGCAACTCTGCTGTGTTAAAGAAAAGTTCAGTTTACGGTCACTCTAATAATTTATATAAAATAATACTGTTTATTCGTTTGATAATCAACAATATTGTGTGATTTAATTACGTTAGTAGTAATACTTGCATAAAACATTGAAAATTTGGTGAGTCCAATTCATTTCACTTGTTTTTATATAACAAAAAGCATCTACTTAAACGAAACATTCGAAATGAACCGTACACCACCATCGTCGCAAAGATCTTGTCATGTGTCGCAATCACAAAAAAGACCACACAAGGAAATAGTTCCAGATTCTCCTCTGAACAATGGTCTGCGTATTTGCAAAGAAGCCGCAGTTGGGACAATGGCGATATCTGACCTCAAAATGGTAATCGAGCAATCATTATCTAAAATGCTGGATGTGAAACTAAAAGACATGCCAACCAAAGCTGATTTCCATATCATCAGCACCGAATTAAAGAATTTGCAAAAAAAGAATGATGCGCTACAGGTTCAAGTTGAACATTTTGATGCACGCTGTATAGCATTGGAGCGCCAGGTTGAATGTTACAAATCAAGGCCAATGAACAAAATGTTTTTGTTCACCTCCCCATACAAAATCGAGAAGATGCTGGTGAACGGGCAAAAGATTGTTGCGTAAACCTGTTGCAAACAAACGAAAACGTAGTAGCAACAACGAAAGTTTTACGGTCCAGCAATAACAGCAAGGCAAACGTTATCGTCAAAATGCATAATATTGAAGATGTTGGACGACTCCTGAAAGCTTCATCAAAATTAAGAAACACTGGAATTCATTTGCACCGAGATCTTCCAGCTTCGGTTCGTTCAAGAAGAAAAAAACTAAATGACTTAAAAAATGAAATTCTGCAAAAAAATAAATTCATAAAAACACAATTTCGCGGACAAACATTAATTGTTAAAAATAAAAGCTTCTACTTTGACAGTCAAAGCAATTTGATGTGTGAGGGAGAATGCGGAAAATCGTTGTTACGTTAAATCATAGATGTCAGCTGTAATGGGCGCATTCAAGGCGAAAGAAACATTTTGGGTACAACGGCCAGTGGTTCCAGTGGTTCTCAAACTATTGGAGACCAAAGAAAATTGTTTTAATGTTAATGCCGTCTGCCATTTAAAAGATCCAAAAAGTTTAAATGTTTAAATTGTTAATGATGCAAATAATTTAAGTAAATGTAAAATTTTGTCTTACAACATTTCGGGACTTAGCAATAAGAATTTATATACCAATTTTTTTGAATTTATAAATAATTATGATCTTATATTTTTATATGAAACATTTATGTGCGAAACAAGTTTTACCAACTATGAAAACAAATTCCAAATGTACGACCTGAAGTTAGTTCCTGCTATAAGACAACATACAAGAGGGTTGCATATTCGGAATAAAGAAGGAACTAAGAAGCTGCAGTTACGCTTTTACAGCTTTTAATGATATAGTCGTCTTAGATTTAAAAATTGATGTAGAACTTTTTCGTATTATACCCTGCTACATCAACTGCAACAATTGGGATGTAGATTTCAGCAAGTTAAAAGAAGCGATTATGTGTGGAACAGGTTCAAATTGGCTAATAGTAGGAGATCTGAATGCAAGAATGGGTACAACAGTTGGTGAAGAGAACGAGAGAAGAGGTCCAAGTAGATAATCGGTGAGATATAATAAGGGAAACCAATTACTTGATCTCTGCAATTCTTTTGGATTCCGAATTCTGAATGGTACGAGTGATGGAGATGAATTTGGAGAACATACGTTTGTTGGAAAACAGGGAAGTTCTGTCATTGATTATGGTATGTGTTATTAATAATAATCTAAATTGTGAGGCATTAAGAATACACTTTACCGAACTTCTAAATCATTTTCCTACCACCAATGATATGATGCAATTTGCGCAGCTAGCTTTTAGTGATGAGATCTTAAAAGGAATAATACAGAAGGAGGAAATATATGCAGCTCTTAATGGACTCAAGGATGGCAAGGCAGCTGGATCAGATACAATACCTTCAGAATTCTATAAATATGGAACAGAGAATATGGTAAACAAATTAACGGTAATCTTCAATAACATCATGGATACAGGCCTTATACCGCAGGAGTTCAAAGAAGCACTTATTTTTCCCATCCACAAAAAAGGTGATACAGCGGACCCGGCAAACTATAGAGGAATTTCTTTCTTAAATACATCCTACAAAATACTTACATCAATTTTGCAAAGTAGACTTAGAATGTGGATAGACGAACACAAGTTATTGAAAGAATTTCAAGCTGGCTTCAGACAAGGATATTCCACCATTGATAACATCTTTGTACTTCGAAGTATCGCAGACTTCTATTTGGAAAGAAACAAAAACCTGTATGTTTTGTTTGTCGATTTTAAGGCAGCTTTCGATACGATCGACCGCAATGCATTGATGTACAAGATGTTTGGATTAGGAATGACATATCAGTTCGGACGAGTACTTCAGAATCTTTATCTGGAAACCAAGGCTGTAGTATGGGATGGAGAAAACATTTCGACATGGTTTGAAACGAAGACAGGAGTAAGGCAAGGTTGTATGCTGAGTCCAAGCTTATTTGCACTCTTTATTGACGATATAACGGATTGTCTTCCAGGAGGAATAGAATATGCTGGTATGCTCATCAAGGCTCTCCTTTTTGCGGATGACTTAGTGTTGTTTGCATACTCATCAGAATCGCTACAACTCATGATTAATAAACTAAGCATCTATTGTAAAACTTGGAGATTAGTGGTTAGTCTTGAGAAGTCGAGCTCGGCAAAAATCCTCGATCGAACCCTCCAAGTGGGTGCCGGGCGGGCAATGTTCACTACATATACTTATCAGTGTCTGTACGATGTCAGACGGTGACAGCCAAGGTTAGGTTGGATCGCTGGTTGTTTGTTACTTCTCAATAGCACAATCCTTAGAAATCCAATCTCACCATAGATACGAGGTTCCTAGTTTCAGTGGTGGTGTGAGCTTTTATAATCCGTGCCGAAGAATTAAAGGTTGGGGGATAAACCAATCAATAACGAGCTCTTCTGGATGCTTGGCAGGGTCCGGAATAGACTAGCCTTACCCCGGTACACGGCTCTGCCGGGGCTGACCTTTTCCTTCCGTAGTTACTCGTGGGACCTTCTATGGAATTTCTAAAAACAAACAAACAAACAAACAAACAAACAGACAAAAAAACGAACAAAAAGACAAAAAAGAAAACTGGGGGGGAGGCAACGAAAGTTGTACACATTCTCCGATTTGGCTGAAAAGTCGAAGCAGGAATGTGAGCCAACGGGCAAACCTTCCACCAGTGGGATACTAAGTTCGCACACAGGCTCTGAACCAGCTGCAAAACCAGTTCAGGTCTGTGCAGTGGGAACCAAGAATCCCGACTCTGGCGAGCAGCACAGCCCGCTGGAAACTGGTCAAGAACATGCTGCAAAGCTAGTTCTAGCCAGTGAATCGGAGGGCAAACGGACCGCCACTGCTAATAGGGGGGATGAAGTCCCCAATATTAGCTTTGAAAGCAATTCGCCTGCTTTGGTGCCAGCATCAAGACAGGACGAGGTGAAATTAACAAAAAGGGGAAATGGAGGGGTGATCAACGACTCCGTCTCCACCTTGAATGCCCTTAAAATAAAGGACACGGGGAGGGCCGTTCAGACTGGCAGGGTTGGAGAGGCGAATAGCAACCCTACCTCTGCGGGTCGGTACGTACCCTCGTCGAGTACAATGAATCCTCTAACTGGTGGAGCAGGAGAGGTGATTAACAACTCCAGCTCGGCCAAGGGGGGGACTCAGATCAAAAAAACGCCCGCTCAGATACGTCGCCAAGCCAGAAGGGTAATTGAAACGGTGGGTGGTAAACCCGCTGTGGAGAGAACCCCGGGTGAGGTTGAAAGATTGAAGTGGGCAAGTAAAATTGCAGAAGAGACCAGCCAAGACTCAACGTCGAAGCGAAACAGGTCGTTTGAGGTTGAAAAACCTCAACCAAAAAAGCCAAGAGTCGGGGCTAGCGTTCCATCGACACTGGTGCCGGGGCAATCCTTTTGTGACGTGGTAAAGGGACAGATTGTTGTCGCGGTCATCGACGGGAGCAATATGGATGGAAACATCTCTGCCGACAGGTGGGCGGACGTCAAGGCTCACCTCGCTTTCAGGTTTATACCTGTTATCGAGGCGAATCCGGGACCCCTCCCAAGAATTAGCGACGCTGGCTGGCATCAAAACCGCGTCAAGCTGATCGCCTGCCAAGACCAGAGATCGCTTCACCTATATAAACTTGCTGTCAGCGGTTTAGGTGAGATCTGGCCAGGTGCTAAGCTAGAGGTTGTGGCAAGGGAGGATATCCCAAGCAGACCGAGAGCTCGTGCCTTGGTACCGGCCCTACATGAATCGCGGGAGATGGTTCTCCAGCTGATTAAATACAGCAACCCGGATCTGCCCACTCACGATTGGACGGTTCCGGTGATTGAAAAAGAGTCGGTGGGTCGTTATCGGTCGGCTCTTGTTATCTTGAATAAGGAGTCATTAGAACCCCTGGCGGCACGTGGGGTATGGTTTTGACAACCTAGTGCTGAAAATATACAAAAAAGATGAGGACGCTGCAAAGCTTCCAAAGCAAGCGGCTGAATCCGAAGCCAAGGAGTCCACTGCGAGCGTCGAATCTTCCATCATGGAGACAGACGCGGTAAGTTGCTCTGACTCTTTGGAACAGCTGTCTTGCTCAAAACAGGTCGAAAAGACTACAACAATAGTGTCTGATCAAGACGCAATTGACAATAAATCGTCCGATAAGGACGATAACAACAAAGGTGGAGTCTTAGACTCCGACGATGAAATGCTTGGGGTTCTCCTTTCTGAAGATGAGTTGCTAGACTCCGTCTCAGATATGGAGGACCTTAATGCTACAGTGTTGGAGATTAAGCTGGATGATTGTAGCAATGCTGCAAATACTCCAGATTAATCTCCAACACTCCATCAAAGCCTCGGCCGGACTCCTTCTCCGACTAAGCAAGTCCGGCGAGGATATAGTCCTGATCCAGGAACCATGGATTAATAAATCCGTGGTAAAAGGACTCAGGACGAATCATTATTCTCTGCTGTATGTGACGGACAAAGGTGAACCAAGATCCTGCATACTGGCAAAGAAAACACTTAACGTATTTTTACTACCTAATTACAGCAATTGCGACACCACAACAGTAAAACTGCAGACCAACAGTGGGACTTACTGGCTCACGTCCGCCTATCTAGGCCATGACCAACCGGGGCCGCTACCAGGAGAGACGCTCGAGCGCGTAATAAAAAGCGCAACAAAGCTCAAAGCGGATCTCATAATAGGAAGTGACGTCAACGCACATCACGTAGTATGGAGGAGTACGGACGTAAATGAAAGGGGTGACTCTCTTTTTAATTTTATACTAAGTACTAACCTTCTTATATGCAATATCGGTAACGAACCAACCTTTGTCACAAAAAACAGACAAGAGGTTTTAGATGTTACCTTTGTAGCTCAATCAATCTATAACAAGATGAAAAATTGGGCTGTATCTAAGGATCACTCCTTCTCTGATCACAGATACATCCAATTTAGTCTAACAGATGACACACCAAAACCCATAGGCTTCCGTAATTATAGGAAAACTGACTGGGTAAAATTCAGGGAAGTCTTCAAACATTGTTACAACTACAATGACAATAGCTTCCCTTCAAACCCCAAGGATCTTGACAGCAAAGTCGACGATCTAACTAGTGCTCTTAACCATGCCTTGTGTAACTCCTGTCCTCTTACCATAGTAAGAGGGAAGAAGAAACCACACTGGTGGACCAAGGAGCTAGAACCGCTCAAGAAAAGTTGTGCGAAGCTTTTCAATCGAGCCAAATCTTCCAGAAATCCCATAGATTGGGATCTATATAAGGAATCCCTTAGGATTTACAAAAAGAGGTTACGAATAAGCAAAAGATCCTCTTGGAAAAAGAATTCTGCAATAAGATTGAAGACTCCTCAGAGGCATCTAGACTTAGGAAAATCCTATCAACGAGTCCAAACATGCCAAGTTCTATAAAAGATGAAAACGGCAACTGGACCAACTCATATGAAGAAACATTAAACTTGCTACTGGATACTCATTTCCCTGGTAGCTCGTTGACAATAACAGACGAGGAGCACTTGCCTCGAATCGCAAACCAATCAGGTAAAGGTTTTATCTCTAAAGATATACTGTTATGGGCAATAAACAGCTTTGACCCTTATAAATCACCAGGGCCTGACGGAATCATCCCTGCGGAGCTGCAACAGGTTTCAGACATTATCATCTATAACTTAGAGATGATCATGAAAGGATGTATCAGCTATGCATATATTCCCAAAGCCTGGAGAGAAGCTAAGGTCGTCTTTATACCTAAAGCCGGCAAAAGCTCCCATGTAAATCCAAAAGATTTAAGACCTATTAGTCTATCATCCTTCCTCCTTAAAACACTGGAAAGAATGATTGACATACACTTAAGACAAGAAATTAAACCTAGTCTGATCTCAACGGCGCAACATGCCTATACAAAAGGTAAATCAGTGGAAACTGCACTCCACTCTCTGGTTTGCACCATTGAAAAATCCCTGCACTATAAAGAATACTCTCTCGTCGCATTCCTAGACATAGAGGGTGCATTTAATAATGTTAAAAATTCAGCAATCACTAATGCTCTTGATGGGCTGCTCATAGAGGAACACATCAAAAACATGATAACAACAATGCTCAGCAGCAGAATCATTAGTTCCGAAATGGGGAACTACAAAACAAGCAGAATGGCCAATAGAGGAACCCCGCAGGGAGGAGTTTTATCTCCCCTACTGTGGAACCTGGTCGTTAACAAATTGTTAATCGACCTAGAGGACGAAGGTTTCAAAGCTATAGCCTATGCCGATGATGTAGCAATTGCCGTTTCAGGCAAGCACCCACAAACCCTGGCTGAGCTGCTACAAACAGCACTTAACAAGCTTAACAATTGGGCTGCAGATTGTGGTCTGAACATCAATCCACACAAAACGGAATTAGTTCTCTTTACGAGGAAATACAAAATTCCGGATTTCAAACCCCCAACTATTAAAGGGGTAACTCTCACATTGTCAAATCAGGCTAAATATCTAGGTCTCATTTTTGACAAAAAACTGACCTGGAAAACCATTATTGAGGAAAGAGTAAATAAAGCCAACGTTGCACTCTTCTCCTGTAAAAAAGCCATTGGCGGGAAATGGGGTTTCTCCCCCCAAATCACCCATTGGCTCTTTACATCGGTAATTAGACCGATACTCACATACGGGGTGATAGTCTGGTGGACAGCACTAGACAAGATGATAAACTACAACAAGCTGGCCAAAGTTCAAAGAACGGCTAGTCTGTGTATTAGTGGTGCACTGAGGACAACCCCATCGGACGCCCTCAATGTACTACTAGATCTCACACCCCTAGATATCTTCAGCAAACAAGTCGCAGCTAGCTCAGCTACTCGACTCAGAGCTACATCACAGTGGACCAATAATCAAATCGGCCACACTACCATTCTAGATAACTTTAGATTCTTACCGAATCGATCCGACTACACCACCCCCAAGTTGGTGTTTGACAATAATTTCCAAGTAACCATACCTTCAAGAGAAGCTTGGGAAAATGGCGCTCTTTTGGAAAATGAAGCAATACACTTCTACACCGATGGTTCAAAAACCAGCGAAGGTGTGGGAAGTGGAATCTACTCAGAAAAGCTGAATCTCAGTCTTTTCTTCCGCCTACCCGATCATTGTAGTGTGTTCCAAGCGGAAATTCTGGCGATTAAGGAGGTGCTGTCTTGGCTCAAAGAAAACGTCATATCCTCCACGGATATTCGGATCTTCTCAGACAGCCAAGCTGCCCTTAAATCTCTTGCCTCTGTCTCTACAAAATCCATCACGGTCCAAAATTGTCAGATGTCTCTGAGGGAGATGTCAAATCAGTTAAACATTCACCTTTCATGGGTGCCAGGGCACAGGGACATACCAGGCAACTGTATGGCAGACGAACTAGCCAAAAAGGGCACGACCACTTCCCTACGCTCAGAATGGAACAACATAGGTGTATCTATCGCTACATGTAAACTCCTGCTTAGACAGGACGCTTCAAGGATAACAAACACTAGATGGACTGAGAGTAATACATGCCTTGCAACCAAAAAAGTTTGGCCGTGTGTGGACTCAAAACGATCAAAGAGTTTGTTGGCCCTGAACCGTCTGTGTCTAGGTTCTACCATAGGTGTTCTTACAGGACACTGTCTAATAGGGAGACACGCCAAAAGACTTGGTGTGTTTTCCAATGATTTCTGCAGAAGCTGCATGGACGAGGAGGAGGAAGAGACCGTTCAACACCTTCTTTGCTCATGCCCTGCACTGCTTCATAGGAGGAAGGCTCATCTCGGTGAATTCTTCTTCGATGATACTAGCGACCTAGCTTACATAGACCCTAAAAGTCTTTCAAAATACATTAAAAGTTCCACGTGGTTCGACTAGCAGGTGATTAACCGGCTAGTACCGTAATGGAAGATTAATAAGTGATTAACTCGTTAATCTTACATCGGGTTTCTGAGATCAGTAGGTGATTAACTTGCTGATCTCTGTGGTATCACAATGGGCCCTTGTGGCCTAAGTGTGTTAGGCAATGTACTCATTGACTGACAGCCACTTCCACCTAACCTAACCCCTTGAGAAGTCGAAGATAATGGTTTTTCGAAAAGGTGGGGGAAGAGTAAGTAATAATGAACGGTGGACATACAATAATGAAAGAATAGAGGTGGTTAAAGAATATAAATATCTTGGTATCAATATAACCAATAAAAACAGCATTGAGAAACATCTCGCAGATAAATTGCAAAAATCGAAAACTACAATTAATATCGCATGGAGAAACATCTTCAGTAATAAGAATATAGCTCACAGCAGTAAATACAAAGTATTTGAATCGATAGCGGAGTCAACATTAATGTATGCAGTGCAGGTGTGGGGTAGCAAAAAATATGAAACCGTTGAAAAATTGCTTAGATTTAATATAAAAAGGATATTTCGATTACCTCCGAACGCACCGAACTACATGTTAATACTGGAAACGGGAATATCTCCATTGTTTATTAAAACACTGAAGTTGAATGTTGACTACATATGTAAGGTCCTGCAGATGTCAGATGAGCGTCTCCCGAAAAAAGCAGCACTACAAGTGATACAGAGAAAATCAGGTTGGTTCAGAGAGTGGCTAGAGCTAGCTGAAGAAGAAGGTATAAATCTGGCACCTGAAGACTATCTTACGTGGAAACCTCTAATGTACCAATTGATTGCTGCAGTAGACGATCGATATAGACTGAGGTGCACATCCGAAGCAAAAGAATCCATCTATAGAATGTCGTACAGCAAGCTGGACTACAATCTTAATCAAAGGAATTATTTCAGAGATGACCTAACAACGATTCAAATATCTATGATATTTAGACTTAGAGGAGAACTGCTCAATCTTAACTTCATTCCCCATAGAGAAGAGCTACCTTTAATGTGCGAATTATGCAATATGGGTGAAAGAGAAAACATTTTTCATTTCATGGGTAGATGTCCAGTGCTACGAGAAACAAGAAGACATGTCTTTGGAACCGATGTATTATTGGAAGAGCTGATCACTCATCATCTTAATGAAGACGATGTTCCCCTGTTATATAAATATTGTAAAATTGCATTAGAATATAGAAACAGAATTATAAACGAAAATTTTTAAAGATTTTTAAAAGACATATATATTATATATATTGTAACGTGAACCCAACATTTAATACCAATTTCCTAATCGAAAACGTTCAAACGAAAACACAAGTGGCAACACTAGTGTAAGTGTAGAAATTTATACTAGGAGGAAAAATGTTTGACAGTTGCAGTGGAGAGTGGAGACAATGTGGAAGTTACTGGAGAGTTCTAGATGGCATGTCATTCGATATAAATAGCCCGCCCGAGGCAACCAGAGGGCAGTTTTGATTATAGAGTGATAAAGTGAAGAGTAAATTGTCTACAAGTGATAGTCCAAAAGTCGAGTTGAGATCGAACAAAGTTAAGATACTGAATAAAAGTGGTTGAAATAAATTGAAAAGTGAAGTTTTATTTTTCGAACTAAGCGCACGTTACATTGGTGTCAGAAGTGTAAATAAAACTTATTTGAAGTAAAGTGTAAAAAAAAGTAAAAAAAAAGAAAAATAATAATTATACAGTGAAAATGGGTAAGTTGTTAGAAGAGCTCAACTGCATTGAGCTTAAAAGTGAGCTAGGTAAGCGAAATCTTTCTAGAGCGGGATCGAAAAATGAGCTCGTCCTGCGCTTGCGTAACTATTTGGAACAGCAAGGGGAAGACGTAAACACTTTTGTTTTTGAAACAGAAGTGGAAGAAGAGGAAGTAAGTGAAAATGTAGATTTTTCTAGTATGATGAAACTTTTGTTAGAACAGCGAAACGAGCAAAAGAAGGAACAGCAGAATGTTCTCGAACAACTTGAAGCACAACGAAACGAGCAAAAGAAGCTGATTGAAGAGCAACGAAACGAGCAAAAGAAGGAACAACAGAATATTCTCGAAAGACTTGAGGCGCAACAGAATGTTTTGGAAGGTCAGAAAAACATTCTAGAAGGTAAATTGGGTAACATTGAGAAAAATGTATGTGCCCTAGACGAATGCGTTGAAGGTGTGGAGAAACAGCTTTCTGTTGTAGAGAATCGTTTCGAAATCGTAGAAACCCGATGTGATAAACAGTTCTCTGTTCTGTCCAAGGAATTAGACCAGATCCGGAAATCAAAATTCGAGAGTCTGCAGGGGAGTTTGCAAAGAAAAAGGAGATGAAACCCCCAACATTTGATGGACAGTCTTCTTGGCCAGTCTACAAGAGACAATTTGAGGCAGCCGCGACAACAAATGGCTGGGATGACGAAGACAAGTACATTGCACTGACTCTTGCTCTTAGAGGACCAGCAGCTGAATTACTTCAAACAGTTCCAGCTGGTAAGAGTGGTGATTTCAGTTCTCTCGTGGCAGCTATAGATAAACGCTTTGTAGATAGCCACTTGAAAGAAGTCTTCCGAGTCCAACTCAATAACAGAGTCCAGAAAAGGGGTGAAAGTCTGCAGCAGCTCCAAGCAGACGTCGAAAGACTGGTTCACCTGGCATACCCGGATGCTGGAGAAGAAATCATCAACCAGCTCGCTGTTGAGTCCTTCGTTCGTGCCATTTCCGATATACATCTTCAGAGGTCTGTGCGAACTGCTAGAACACGTACTCTTTCCGAAACTTTAGCATTCGCATTGACAATTGAAGCAGCAGAACAGGCTTCTCAGGGAGTACATCGACTTAGAGAGGCCATAGTCGAAGAATGCTCGTGCCAAAGAGCTGAAATACAAAAGAACCGGAGCGGACTAGCAAGATGTTGGAACTGCAACAAGACCGGGCACTTACAGCGTCAATGCCGACTACCACCAAACAAAGCCAGTTGTCAACATTGTGGAAGCAAGAGATCCAACCCAGAGCAAGGTAACAACAACACCAGCGTTGCCTATCAATCCGTTTCCCATCAGGGAAACGAGTAAGAACCAACTTCGAGGGGCAGAGGCTGGTTTCTTGTATCGATGGCCCCAGAACCACTATCCAGGTCTCTCAGACCAAACGAGACAACAAAAGTCTGACTGTGGAGACTACTATTGACGGGAACAAACATGTGGCTACCATCGACACCGGTGCCACAGCCTCCATAGTACGTCGAGACCTGGTAAAGACGACGTGGCTTCATAACACCAATAGCTACCGTCTAAGAACCGCAACGGGAGAAGCAGCAAGAGTATATGGAGAAGTGTGTCTTAAGATCCGACTGGTCGATCTAGTGTTTACTCATCAATTCCTGGTGGCAGATATATGTGACGAGTGCATCATTGGAATCGACTTTATGAAACAGCACGGAGTTATTTTGGACATCGGTAATCAGGTTTTGAAGTACCAAAATAAGGAACTTCCAATGACCTATTCGAACGAAAGTACGTCGACACTGAGAACTGTCATCAGGGAAGATCTTATTCTGCCTCCTTCCTCGGAAGTGCTCGTTTGGACGAAACTGGAGGGTGAGTTTGGAAGCCTTCGATACCTCATGGTGGAACCAGACCCAGAGTGTTCCTCCCAAAGCGTCATCATTGGGAAAATACTCGTAGCATCGAAAAACCAAAAGTTTCCCCGTACGATTACTAAACACCAGACCGTACGATGTAAGGTTGAAGAAAGGAGAAGTCGTTGGACGTTGCGAATCCGTTGCAGCAATTACGAAGATCACAGACGAAGCCCCGAGAAAAACTATAACTCCGGAGGAGCTCAAAACCGTCAGAGCTAAAATACTGAATTCATCCAACCTTGATCACCAACAAACAAGGATGGCTGAAAATCTCCTACAAGAGTACACTGACATCTTCGCATCGCAAAAGGGACAATATGGTAGGACACAGTTGGTGCAGCATCGCATCAACACAGGAGATGCAAGACCGATTCGTCAACCCGCAAGACGCCTTCCACTGGCCAAACAAGGTGAGGTTGAGGACATGATAACAGCAATGAAGAAGGACGGTCTTATCGAAAATTCCAAAAGTCCTTGGGCGTCACCAGTGGTGCTAGTGAAAAAGAAAGACGGAAGCACTCGTTTTTGTGTGGACTACCGAAGGCTGAATGATGTGACTAAGAAGGACAGCTATCCCTTGCCGAGGATCAGTGATACCCTGGATGCCATGGAGGGAGCCCAGTGGTTTTCGACGCTGGACTTGAAGAGTGGATATTGGCAAGTTGACATCCACCCTGATGATCGGGAAAAGACGGCGTTTTCTACAGGTAATGGGCTCTGGCAGTTTAAAGTTATGCCGTTTGGGCTATGTAACGCTCCGGCAACATTCGAGCGTTTAATGGAGTGCGTTCTTCAAAGACTGACGTGGAAAGCGTGCCTAGTCTACTTGGACGATGTCATTGTTTACGGGAAAACATTTGACCAACATTGCAAGAACCTAAAAGCCGTGTTTCAGAGACTTCGAGAGGCTAACCTTAAAATGAATCCAGAAAAATTTGCACTTTTCAAAACCGAAGTCAAGTATTTGAGACACATCATCTCATCCCAAGGAGTAAAGACTGATCCTGAAAAAGTTGACTCCGTCAAAAATTGGCCAACACCACAGGACAAACATCAACTCCGAAGCTTTCTGGGACTTGCCACATATTACCGACGTTTTGTTAAGAACTTTGCTGGAGTTGCAAAGAGCTTGCATCAGCTCACCGAAAAGGGGAAGCAGTTTAAATGGTCAGGTGAGTGTGAGAAATCTTTCCAGGAACTCAAATACCGCCTCTGTAACGCTCCAGTGCTGGCACATCCAACACCTGGCAAAACATTCATCGTCGACGCAGATGCAAGCAACGTTGGAATCGGGGCGGTACTATCCCAAGTGCATGATGGCGAGGAGAAAGTGGTGGCATACTACAGCAAGGTCCTATCGAAGCCCGAAAGAAACTACTGCGTGACCAGAAGGGAACTGCTAGCTCTCATCTTGGCCACAAAGCACTTCCATAAGTACATCTATGGACAGAAATTCCTTCTGCGGACAGACCATGGTGCTCTGAACTGGCTGTTGAACTTCAAAAATCCAGAAGGTCAAGTCGCAAGGTGGATAGAAAGATTGCAGACCTATGACTACCAGATCCAACACCGCAGAGCAAAGCTGCACTCAAACGCCGATGCATTATCCCGAAGACCTTGCAAAGTGGATTGCAAGCATTGTAGGCGGCAAGAAGACAAAGAAAATATTACCGCTCAGCAACTAAGAGCTGACCCAATATGCGGATGGAGCAATGAGGAAGTGAGGACTGCTCAACAAGAGGATCCAGATATCGAACCCATTCTCGCATGGAAAGAAAATGAAGAGAAACCGGAATGGGGAGACATTTCTGACAGGAGTCCAGTTCTCAAAGCCTATTGGGCACAGTGGGACTCACTATATGTGCAAGAAGGTGTCCTCAGGCGAAGATGGGAGTCCGCTGACGGTAAGTCATATATGATGCAGCTGATCGTACAGCAATCGAAAGTCAGTGAAGTTCTTCGGGAGATGCTCGACGGACCTTCTGGAGGCCACCTGGGAGTAAACAAAACACTGGAGAAGGTGCGACATCGGTTCTACTATGTACATGCTAGAGATGACGTGGAGAAATGGTGCCGTCAATGTGACAAGTGTGCTGCAACCAAAGGACCTGGTAGGAAGATTCAAGGTAAGATGCATCAGTACAACGTTGGAACGCCTTTTGAGAGGATTGCAGTAGATGTGGCTGGGCCTTTTCCAGAGACCAACGCTGGAAACAAGTACATACTGGTTGTAATGGACTATTTTAGCAAGTGGCCTGAGGCGTATGCCATCCCAAATCAAGAGGCCTAAACGGTGGTCGACCAGATTGTGTTTAACTGGGTGAGTAGGTTTGGCGTGCCTATGGAACTCCATTCCGATCAAGGGAGGAACTTTGAGTCAAACATCTTCCAAGGAGTGTGCGGACTACTTGGCATTAAGAAAACGAGAACTACACCGCTTCATCCACAATCTGATGGGATGGTTGAAAGATTCAACCGGACCTTGAAAGAACACCTCACCAAGGTCGTAGGCGACTACCAAAGAGACTGGGATAGGCACGTACCGCTATTCCTGATGGCCTATAGAAGTGCAGTACATAGCTCGACAGGACAAACACCATCTGACATCCTGTTCGGGAAAACCATGCGGCTGCCCAGCGAACTTAAATTTGGATGCCCCACAGAGGAGCCACAGGACACGAACGAGTATGTGGACGACCTCAAGGAGAGACTCGCTGACATCCACAAAAGAACAAGGGAACGGATGAAAACCTACAGCGACCGGATGAAGACACGGTACGACACAAAAGCGACAACGGCAGGATTCCAAGCAGGAGATCGTGTGTGGCTTTATAATCCTCATCGTCAAAAGGGATTTTCACCGAAGCTTCAGCAAAACTGGGAAGGTCCTTATACTGTTGTCACGAGGATTAACGACGTGGTTTACCGCATCCAAAGAGGACTAAGAGGCAAGTTAAAAGTAGTTCATTGTGACCGTCTGCATCGATATATTGCCGAGGCTGCAGATGGAATTATTCGGGACGAACCATCTTAAGGAGGGGGCAGTGTAACGTGAACCCAACATTTAATACCAATTTCCTAATCGAAAACGTTCAAACGAAAACACAAGTGTCAACACTAGTGTAAGTGTAGAAATTTATACTAGGAGGAAAAATGTTTGACAGTTGCAGTGGAGAGTGGAGACAATGTGAAAGTTACTGGAGAGTTCTAGATGGCATGTCATTCGATATAAATAGCCCGCCCGAGGCAACCAGAGGGCAGTTTTGATTATAGAGTGATAAAGTGAAGAGTAAATTGTCTACAAGTGATAGTCCAAAAGTCGAGTTGAGATCGAATAAAGTTTAGATACTGAATAAAAGTGGTTGAAATAAATTGAAAAGTGAAGTTTTATTTTTCGAACTAAGCGCACGTTACAATATGTTTATAAAATAAAAAGTTGTAAATCAGGCAGACGGCAAACAGCCGTCATTAAACATTGAAAATAAAATCTAATCTTATCTAATCTAATCTATATAGATATAGCAAAATGAATATAGTAAAAATTACAAGGTACAAGAAACACTCACTGTTCTTACGAAGCAAAATGATGTCGTGGCCACTGCATCCGCTTGCTCCCGCGATGATACCTCGTTGAATCGCTACCTGTATCACTTTTGGATTTATGTATAGCACTTTGATATTTTATACACTCTACAAATTCTTTCTTTATCCTACAAAACTACTTTAAAAATCGCGTGCTTTTGACTATGCCGTCAAAAAGATTTTATCTAATCAATCGCAAAGAGAAAAAATTTTTTGAAACTTAAGAATTACTACAAAAAAAAAAAACACAGTTAATTGCAGCAAATTCTGTTACGTAAATATACATAGGCAGGTTCCAATAAGGTAAGCGGCAATTTCCGTTGAGCCAACGGGGATGAAATTTGGCGAAACGGTTTGACGTTGTCTCCGCTGTTAAATTTGATTTGCTAGTTCGGAACTTTTTACAGCTTTTCCTTTTTTTTTTTGGTTGCTACCTCTGTTAAAATTTTCGGTGCAGGTCCTCAATGCGGGAACTGCTCAAATTAAGTTTCCTTAGAAATTCCTAAAAAGGGTTCACAATTGCTATTATGATGTGGAACCTCACTTGTCCCGAAACTTTTCTTTTTGGAAATTATGTTACAAAAACTAGTTTAGGTACTTTAGTCAAACATTTACTTGTTGCCTTCTTTGAAAATTTTCATACGACTTGAACGACTTTAAACTCGATGACGATCCGTTGAAGTTTCGATTTGCAATGAAATTTCGCGAACAGTCAAAGTATGCTATTCTTTCTTTCTTTTGCGGTAACCAGTTAGAATTACTCTTAACGTCTTTTCCTTCCAGCACTCTACTCTCAACATTTCGTCTAATTTCTCTATCAACTTTTCTTAAAACCTTATCCTCGAACCTTATACTTCCAAAACAATCAACTTATTGTGATTTGTTCACATGTTGTTGGGAAATAAAATCCTTTTTTTTTCTTGTTGCTTTGGGCGAAATTTGATTGACGTATTTTGATGTCTTGCATTAATGCCCCCAAAGAATTTGACACTGACAATTGGCGTAGTTTATTTATTTTGAGTTTGAGAGGGTCATGAGGTGTAAAATACTTTTGTTTACAGTTGTACAGATTCTAATTTTGTTGTTTCTCTTTACTACGGCCATAGGGGATACTGATTTCGTAGCTTCCCTCATGGATTCGATGACACCTAGCTATACCATTCTGTCGAGTTCGTTCTTAACCTCGTCGTGGATTTTGTGTGGAATTCGTCTTGGGGGTGTTATAACGAATGAAGGGTTCTCGACCAGGTTGATATCGTATTCATAGTCCTTGAGACAACCTAAGCCCTCAAAATGTTGTCTTCTAGTTTTACTTGGTGAACTCTGGTAACGAGTTCAAGTTTTTCGCAAGCATTGGCTCCGAGAATTGGCTTGATGTCTACGGCCACGACTTTAAATGGTATTTTACATTTTCGTCCTGCTATGGAGCATGGTATAATTGCTTCGCCAAGCACCTGCATTCGATGATTGCTGAACGATACGAGGCTTTACACTACTTGGTTTGAGGTTAAAATTTATGTTTTTATTTACATGTTTTGTAGCACGTTACACTGGGCACCAGTGTCAAGCATTATATCATACGATATACCCTGAATGACAAGTTTTTCCGTGAAATTGTTCGCACTTTTAGTAAATTTTTTTTTTTTAAATTATATAGTGTGAAGGTGAATTACCTTTACAAGCACGTCGACCTGAAAGATCTTTTGTGCTGTTCCCTTAGGTTTAAAAAAAACACGTAGTGTATAGGTTTGTTCATTTGAAGCTGAGGTCATGTAAGAACCTAAGAATCTTCGAGGAAGAGGTGTTTCTGATATCAAGGGGACAGGGGAACACTTTATTGAATATTTTAAGCCTGGATCTAGCTAAGGCAGGGCATTCACATAAAATGTGTTCAGCTGTTTCTATGTCTTCAAGACAGAGACGACAGGTGTCATCTTGGCTGATGCCCATGTTTTTAAGATGATACTTGAGAGAGCAGTGTAAAAGTGAAGAAGTCCGTAAGTAACTTTGCGTCACGTTTGCTCATGTCAAGAATTTCTTTCATACGTTTGTGGGATAAGTCAATGAATAGTTTTGACTGACGATGGCCATTTGAGTTGTTCCAGGTGCTGATCATGTTCTGTCGTTCCCAGGTAGCTAATTAGTTTTTAAGGCTACTGATTGGGAGACCACAGTAGGGTTCAGGGCCTTTGAATTGGGACTGAGAGCCAAGTCTAGCAAGTCGGTCAGCCTCTTCGTTACCCGGTACGCCTTCATGACCAGGCACCCATGAAAGAGTTATTTTATTGTGAGTAGCTAATTGAAGTAAACAAGTCAGGCAGTTCCAAACTAGTTTGGATTCGATTTTTGTCGAGGACAGAGCCTTTAGTGCTGCCTGACTGTCAGAGCAGATTAGGATACTTGATCTTCGGAGGTTTCTTCTAATGCATTCGCTTATACAGAATTCTATAGCCATTACCTCTGCCTGAAAGATAGTAGTTGTGTTACCAAGGGATGTAGATGATTTAAAGTTGGAATTGTAAATCCCTGCACCTACACCGTTTGTTTTTGAACCGTCAGTATACCAGATGTATTGGAAGTTATTTGTAAGAATTACGGGGTTCTTCCATGCTGAGCGGTTTGGAAAGATTACTTCGAAAGGGTGGTGTAACATTATGCGTTTAGGCATAAAGTCCGAGGAGTGGGCTGCAGGCGATTTCAGTATTGGGAGCACCTACAGAATACTCATATGTCCTTGTAAGTTTTCCTTATTCGAGTAGTTAGAGAGATGAAGCTTTAGTCCGCTTAGTGCAGCAGTCTTCTTTACTCTTTGATGTAGCGGAGGAAAATTTAATAAACTTTCTAACGCTAAAGTTGGGCAGTCCCCACTTTTTACCAAAGAGTCTAGAACAGGTCCAGAAAGCATTTGTTGCTTTTGCTATGGTTTTGTCTAGATGTGGTTTCCAATTGAGTTTATTATCCAGGGTTACTCCTAGATATTTGACCTCTTTCGAAAAATTAATTTGAACACTATTTAGGGATAGTGTTTGGAGATCGATTTTACGTCTCCTGGTGAATGGAATGATGACTGTTTTGGTGGGGTTGACCTTCTTTATTGCACCAGTCATTAACTTTGTTCAGGGCACTTTGCATACGGTTTGTGACCTGTGCTTCTTGATTGCCTTGAATAGAGATGACTAGGTCATCAGCGTAGCCTTGTGTATCAAGGCCCAGCTTATTGAGGTCATCCAAGAGCTGATCTATTACAATTGACCAGAGTAGGGGAGATAAAACACCCCTTGGGGACAGCCTTTAACAGCATTAACTGTTATTGATGTTTGACCTAGTGTGGTGGAGATGATTCTGCCACTTAACATAGAGTCAATCCATTTAATGGTTGGTGCGTCAATTCCTTTGACAGTTGCAGCGGTTTGAATTGACAAGTACGTGGTGTTGTCAAAGGCGCCAGAAATATCAAGAAAAGAGCAGAGTATGATGTCTTTCTTAGCAAACGCATTCTCAATGTTGCTGACCAGCTGATGGAGAGCTGTAACAGTGGATTTACCAGTTTGGTAAGCGAATTGGTTAGCATTGAGAGGATTTGCTATTAAGGCCGTACTGCGAATGTGTAAATCAATCACTTTTTCCATGACCTTTAGAAAGAAGGATGTGAGACTGATTGGTCTGAAGGATTTTGGGTCTGAATTTGATCTATTGCCAGCTTTTGGTATGAATACTACTCTCACCTTTCTCCAAGTTTGAGGGATGTAGCTTAATTCAAAACTGGATCTATAGATAAGTATAAGTGAGCAGATTATGGTATCAATTCCATACTGCAAGAGAGCAGGAAAGATACCATCTTCCCCAGGCGCCTTGAAAGGCTGTTGGGAGGATATTGCTCATTTGATGGAGTCTTCGTAAAAAATTTTTCTAGCTAGACTTCTTGTTGTGCTATTAGGTGTAGTGTAACTCACATTTGTGGTTAGAGATTGATCAGTGGTATGTATACAGTAATTGCGACACCACAACAGTAAAACTGCAGACCAACAGTGGGACTTACTGGCTCACGTCCGCCTATCTAGGCCATGACCAACCGGGGCCGCTACCAGGAGAGACGCTCGAGCGCGTAATAAAAAGCGCAACAAAGCTCAAAGCGGATCTCATAATAGGAAGTGACGTCAACGCACATCACGTAGTATGGAGGAGTACGGACGTAAATGAAAGGGGTGACTCTCTTTTTAATTTTATACTAAGTACTAACCTTTTTATCTGCAATATCGGTAACGAACCAACCTTTGTCACCAAAAACAGACAAGAGGTTTTAGATGTTACTTTTGTATCTCAATCAATCTATAACAAGATTAAAAATTGGGCTGTATCTAAGGATCACTCCTTCTCTGATCACAGATACATCCAATTTAGTCTAACAGATGACACACCCATAGGCTTCCGTAATTATAGGAAAACTGACTGGGTAAAATTCAGGGAAATCTTCAAACATTGTTACAACTACAATGACAATAGCTTCCCTTCAAACCCCAAGGATCTTGACAGCAAAGTCGACGATCTAACTAGTGCTCTTAACCATGCCTTGTGTAACTCCTGTCCTCTTACCATAGTAAGAGGGAAGAAGAAACCACACTGGTGGACCAAGAAGCTAGAACCGCTCAAGAAAAGTTGTGCGAAGCTTTTCAATCTAGCCAAATCTTCCAGAAATCCCATAGACTGGGATCTATATAAGGAATCCCTTAGGATTTACAAAAAGAGGTTACGAATAAGCAAAAGATCCTCTTGGAAAAAGAATTCTGCAATAAGATTGAAGACTCCTCAGAGGCATCTAGACTTAGGAAAATCCTATCAACGAGTCCAAAGATGCCAAGTTCTATAAAAGATGAAAACGGCAACTGGACCAACTCATATGAAGAAACATTAAACTTGCTACTGGATACTCATTTCCCTGGTAGCTCGTTGACAATAACAGACGAGGAGCACTTGCCCCGACTCGCAAACCAATCAGGTAAAGGTCTTATCTCTAGAGATATACTGTTATGGGTAATAAACAGCTTTGACCCTTTTAAATCACCAGGGCCTGACGGAATCATCCCTGCGGAGCTGCAGCAGGTTTCAGACATCATCATATATAACTTAGAGATGATCATGAAAGGATGTATCTGCTTTGCATATATTCCCAAGGCCTGGAGAGAAGCTAAGGTCGTCTTTATACCTAAAGCCGGCAAAAGCTCCCATGTAAATCCAAAAGATTTAAGACCTATTAGTCTATCATCCTTCCTCCTTAAAACACTGGAAAGAATGATTGACATACACTTAAGACAAGAAATTAAACCTAGTCTGATCTCAACGGCGCAACATGCCTATACAAAAGGTAGATCAGTGGAAACTGCACTCCACTCTCTGGTTTGCACCATTGAAAATTCCCTGCACTACACAGAATACTCTCTCGTCGCATTCCTAGACATAGAGGGTGCATTTAAAAATGTTAACAATTCAGCAATCACTAATGCTCTTGATGGGCTGCTCATAGAGGAACACATCAAAAATATGATAACAACAATGCTCAGCAGCAGAATCATTAGTTCCGAAATGGGGAACTACAAAACAAGCAGAATGGCCAATAGAGGAACCCCGCAGGGAGGAGTTTTATCTCCCCTACTGTGGAACCTGGTCGTTAACAAATTGTTAATCGAGCTAGAGGACGAAGGTTTCAAAACTATAGCCTATGCCGATGATGTAGCAATTGCCGTTTCAGGCAAGCACCCACAAACCCTAACTGAGCTGCTACAAACAGCACTTAACAAGTGTAACGAAATATGGGGTTTGTCTGGAGTGTTGTATGCGAAAGTGTTTGTTTTGAGTGTGGGAGAGTGGCAACACTACTTTGATCCCAATATGGTTGTTTTGAGTTGTCAGTGAATCGGTTTAGTGAGAGAAAGCTCCGGAAACGGGAGTAAGTCCCGCCTCCAGCCGGTAAAGATCTCCGTCAACGGAAAACCGGAGAGGAGAAGTTGACGGTTTTAATTCAATTTAACCGGTGAAGCTGGACAAAGGTTTGAAAACTGTCGAAGAGTGAGGATCGTGGGAATTACTGAAATTGGTAGTGATTGTGAAATTTGATGTAGTTTTGTGAAATTAATTTTAGTTTGATTATTAGTTTTTTCGATTTGGCTAACGATAGTTTTTGGATTGTGGAGTGTAATTGCGGAGATTGATATCCTGTGGAATTTAATCCAGGTTGATATTTGCTGAAAGGTATGTTAGATTGTTGTTGTGTATGAGTGATAATGTGAATTAATTTAATTTATTTCAATAAGGTTAAAGCCACATAGAACCCGTGGATGGTGGCTAGTGTTAGCATAACTGGTAGTCGCCACACTCTATATCTACGCCGTCCTCGGAAAAAAATCCGTGAACTTAGAGCTCAGTGAAAATTCACTACTTTTGGATTGGTGGTTCTAGATACCGGTTAAAACACTGAGCAGATCCAGCAAAATCCATACAGACTTTTGGCTGAGTAGGCTGAGTGCTCACCCATAAAGGGAGCTGCGGCAGCAGACCCGGGTTCACATCCCGGCAAATTCAATTTTATTTTTTTTAATTATTGCACCACTTTGGTGACTTTCTTTTATTTTTTTATTGGCCCATAAGGCATATAATTGTGTTAAAAATTTAATTTGAGAACCGTAGTACGGGTATATATATCTAAATATATACATATACCGGGATATATCCACAAAGTGCGCAAGTGGGCGGGGCGCGAACTCACCAACGTAATCAAGTGTGTAAAGTAGAATCTAATAATTTATTTTTTTTATTAATAAGCCAACAGTGCAGAATAGTCTACGAAATTAAGTATACCACCAGAATCCTGCCCGTATGCTGTGGCCACAACATCGACAGCGGATATAATAGATAAGTGGTGAGTCATTATTGCTTGATTAAAATTATTTGATTTTATATATATATACTTTGTGAGGGGGTTGAGTTCCGGGGGACTATTGATATTAAGTAAATTATAAGCGCGGTATATTTTTAATATATATTGATAAATAAACTTGGAAAGGGTTCAATAATTAGATCATAGAATAATAAGAATAGAGTAAGATTTAAAATCCATAAAAGCACCCACTGAGGTGACTAATGTGAAACTAGTTTTTTTTTGATAAATTAAGTGAATTATAGCATGAATCGTAAATGAATAAGTGTGTTTTGATTGATAGGATGAATTGCTAAGTGTGTTTAGGCATAAAGGGGTGAGGTGAAGATATATGATGGACTAAAAGATAAAAGAGATGGTAAAGTAAGGGTCACTTAGGCGAGTATAGTGACATGGAAGGGTGGGTTGAGGAGATATCTCGCGTAGGCTAAAATAACACCTGATAAGCCACAAAGACTGGCATGATTTTTTTTTATACGGGTTATGGGGGTCAAGTCCCACACCCATCGACGAGCAGGAGCCGGACAAGCATGCCAGCGCGACCCCGACGACCAAAAACGGCCCGTAACACAAGCTTAACAATTGGGCTGCAGATTGTGGTCTGAACATCAATCCACACAAAACGGAATTAGTTCTCTTTACGAGGAAATACAAAATTCCGGACTTCAGACCCCCAACTATTAAAGGGGTAACTCTCACACTGTGAAATCAGGCTAAATATCTAGGTCTCATTTTTGACAAAAAACTGACCTGGAAAACCAATGTTGAGGAAAGAGTAAATAAAGGGGTGTCGTACAGAATCTCCAAAAAAAAATCCCAATCGATCAAAATCCCCAAAATTTTTTATCCACCTAGCTAATATCCCCATTGAGATAATGCACATTGATGAAATCCACACCTAAACAATCTTTTTTGTCAAAATCCCCACGAAATCTCCAAATCCCCAGAGTCTGTGTACATATAAATTATGTGCATTTAGTTTTCAGAAAAATCTCTCTCTTTCGTTGTTTTTGTAATTAATAAATGATAACGATTAACAGTTTCTTAACAACAAATTACTATAAATGCATGATTGTATCCTCTTTTTAGTCTTGCTTACGTATTCATGGTACGCACACGCAGTGATCTGTCTTAGTATCGTAGTGCAGGGTTTTTTTTTTTTTTTTTGAGAATAAAAGTTGAAATGGATAATAACATTACTGTTTGCAAATCCAATAAAGGTGGAAGAAAGTTATTCATAAATAGATATGGTTATCATTACATTTTCTGTAATACATAAACCTAATATCCCGCACGCGCGATTTGATCGCATGATTCACTACTTGAATATATTTGTTTTGGGGATATTTAGAATTTAGAATTAGAATTAGATGAATCTTTATTGTTGCATAAAATAATGAATAAGTACAATTTTTAAAGATAATAAAGCATGGCTATTAAGCCATCTGCCGCTTTCTAAAAAAATTACATTTAGAGACCACAAATTAAGGTTAATTAAAGTTTATTTACAATTTTAAGTAATGGACACCAAGACAAGAAATCAAAAAAAAAAAAGTTAAATAAAAAGTAAAGATTAAATAATTAATAAAGTACCATTCCAAGCAAATATTACAATTTTTCAGTTTTACATAGTTTATTACAGTTTCAAAACAAAAAGCAGATATTATGTTTTAACAGAAAAAATAACAGTATTCTATAAAATTTCATAAACGCAAAAGAAAAAAAAAAGAAAAAAAATGCAAGATCTAGAAATATAGGGCTTTTAGTTTAGCTAAAACGAAAAATGTAAAAATTGATTTAAATTAAAAAAAACGGGCTTTTAGTTTAGCTAAAACAAAATTATATACAGTGTGTATTACTCACGACAAATTCAAATATGTACCTCTGTAACTACTTGCGTGAGAAATATATCGTACCAGCAACTTCCATCCAGATTCTCCATTGAGAACAGTGACAAATTCATCATACGTAAGATAACTCTTATTGAAATAAAATTTTCGAATTTCTTGTAAAATAGGACATCTTGCTAGAAAATGATAGACGTCTTCATTTTGGTTCAAATTACATAATCCACAAATGGGATTTATATCACTGCGATATGGTCTAAAAATAAGTTCAAAAGTTTCCGTTCTGATTTTAAATATAAGGCTCATATCAGATGCAGAAAGCTCCCTTCTAAAATAATTGTTTTCGCCTAGGTTTAAATTTAAAGTTTTATATATAGCCCTAGAAGTAGACTCCCTAGCCTTATCAATATGCATCTGATACCTCCGCTCGTCTACTTTCGCAATGCAATTGTAGAAAATATTTTGCCATTCTCCTACATTGTTTGGGCTCAAATTTAAAGGAACACCATGTTCCAAAGCAAGTTCTTGCCAATTCTTAAAAGGAGTATAACCGCACCGAAGAGAAACAAGCAGTATTCTTTTGTGTAAGTTATTATCAGCTCTTTTTATAACTTTGGTTAAAAAGTCTGCACTAGCCTTCAAGTTTTGTATAAAAATCTGAGGTAAACCGGACTCAACATAGATAGAATAGTTTGGAGTATTCGAGGGCAATTTGAATATTCTTTTGAAGAAATATTTTTGGATTTTTTCAATATCATCCATCCATTGATAACCGTAAACTTCGTTACCATAGCAGAAACAAGTGTTAATTGTGGCGTTGAAAAATTTGAATTTTGACGTTTCGTCCACAAAGGACTTCGAAAAAAATTGTGACCACATTGAATTAACTGCTGATTTGGCTACAGCCAGTTTATTTTTTATATGAGCATTGATATCAAATTATTCGAAATAACAAAACCAAGATATCTAAACTCATTGACTACTTCGATGCTGGTGCCCTCTAATGTCCAGGACCTTGAGTTTCTTTCGGACCGAGTTTGGTTTCGGAATATCATTATTTTAGATTTTGCAGAAATTATTTTTAGATCCCATTGATCGCAAAACACCTTAAGTTTGTTAATTTGAAGCTGAAGTGTCACTGGGTTGTCAGCAAAAATGACGAGGTCATCAGCATATAGTAACATTTTAATGAATACATCGCCAAAGTAAACTCCCCCTGGTATATGGTTCTCGATGTCGTTTATAAACAAGGCGAACATTAACGGACTTAAAACACATCAATGTGGAACGCCCGTTTCTGAGCTAAATGAATTTGACATATTCTTTCCATTACACACTACAGCAGACATATTCAATAACAGCTGTTCGTAGACCCTTATAAACTTTGTTGACACCCCGATTACAGAGAGTTTATATAATAATGACCTTCTGTTTATAGTGTCAAATGCCGCCTTAAAATCAATAAATACTGCAAATAAAGTTTTTTTTGTCTATAAATCGTCTAGTTACTGTAGTTAGGGCAAAAATTTGATCCACCGTCGAAAGGTTGCCCTGGAAACCAGCTTGAAAACAACTGATGACATTATTGGACTGTACCCAATTCGACAACCTAAGATATAGAATCTGAGGGTTTATTGGGTTTGTAGATTCTCTCTTTGGGGATTTTGGGAGTTGGGGATCCTCGTTTGGGGATTTTGCGTTTGGGGCTTTTGTTTTGGGGCAAACGTTACCAACCCTAAATAAGGCCAACGTTGCACTCTTCTCCTGTAAAAAAGCCATTGGCGGGAAATGGGGTTTCTCCCCCCAAATCACCCATTGGCTGTTTACATCGGTAATTAGACCGATACTCACATACGGGGTGATAGTCTGGTGGACAGCACTAGACAAGATGATCAACTACAACAAGGCCAAAGTTCAAAGAACGGCTAGTCTGTGTATTAGTGGTGCACTGAGGACAACCCCATCGGACGCCCTCAATGTACTACTAGATCTTACACCCCTAGATATCTTCAGCAAACAAGTCGCAGCTAGCTCAGCTACTCGACTCAGAGCTACATCACAGTGGACCAATAATCAAATCGGCCGCACTACCATTCTAGATAACTTTAGATTCTTACCGAATCGATCCGACTACACCACCCCCAAGTTGGTGTTTGACAATAATTTCCAAGTAACCATACCTTCAAGAGAAGCTTGGGAAAATGGCGCTCTTTTGGAAAATGAAGCAATACACTTCTACACCGATGGTTCAAAAACCAGCGAAGGTGTGGGAAGTGGAATCTACTCAGAAAAGCTGAATCTCAGTCTTTTCTTCCGCCTACCCGATCATTGTAGTGTGTTCCAAGCGGAAATTCTGGCGATTAAGGAGGTGCTGTCTTGGCTCAAAGAAAACGTCATATCCTCCACGGATATTCGGATCTTCTCAGACAGCCAAGCTGCCCTTAAATCTCTTGCCTCTGTCTCTACAAAATCCATTACGGTCCAAAATTGTCAGATGTCTCTGAGGGAGATGTCAAATCAGTTAAACATTCACCTTTCATGGGTGCCAGGGCACAGGGACATACCAGGCAACTGTATGGCAGACGAACTAGCCAAAAAGGGCACGACCACTTCCCTACGCTCAGAATGGAACAACATAGGTGTACCTATCGCTACATGTAAACTCCTGCTTAGACAGGACGCTTCAAGGATAACAAACACTAGATGGACTGAGAGTAATACATGCCTTGCAACCAAAAAAGTTTGGCCGTGTGTGGACTCAAAACGATCAAAGAGTTTGTTGGCCCTGAACCGTCTGTGTCTAGGTTCTACCATAGGTGTTCTTACAGGACACTGTCTAATAGGGAGACACGCCAAAAGACTTGGTGTGTTTTCCAATGATTTCTGCAGAAGCTGCATGGACGAGGAGGAGGAAGAGACCGTTCAACACCTTCTTTGCTCATGCCCTGCACTGCTTCATAGGAGGAAGGCTCATCTCGGTGAATTCTTCTTCGATGATACTAGCGACCTAGCTTACATAGACCCTAAAAGTCTTTCAAAATACATTAAAAGTTCCACGTGGTTCGACTAGCAGGTGATTAACCGGCTAGTACCGTAATGGAAGATTAATGAGTGATTAACTCGTTAATCTTACATCGGGTTTCTGAGATCAGTAGGTGATTAACTTGCTGATCTCTGTGGTATCACAATGGGCCCTTGCGGCCTAAGTGTGTCAGGCAATGTACTCATTGACTGACAGCCACTTCCACCTTACCTAACCTATGTATACAGTCAGGAAAATGAGTGGCCAAAAGTAGGCTCAGAGTTTCACTGTAACTTTGGGTAAAACTACCATCCGATTTTTTTAAGAGACCAATACCGTTGTTATGATCTTTAGCTAAGGTGAGTTGAAGTAAACGGACATTTTTTATCTTTTTTGTCTATGCTCCAAAAAAAGTACACTTTTTTTTGTTCACATGATTAGACGCACCTGTAAAATTAGTTAGTTGGTCGCGATCTGTTACGTAGATTACAGTTAGCTGCAAAGTTTAAGCAATAAAAAAGTGATTGCCACAGATTTCAGTCCAAACTGTTGGTAAAAGAAGATTTAGCTGCAGAAGAAAAAGGGAAAATTGACGTGTTGCAATCCGAAGAGTTTTCACTGAGAAGAATTGCAACTAAAATAGGCCGAAGTGATCATACGATAAAAACTCCAAAGGAAGGACAAAAACTGCTTTAACTTCTCAGGATAAGAGAAAAATTTTAAAAAATGCATCAGATTCAGCTCTCTGCACCAGTAAAATAAAGGTAAAAGCGGGGGTAACAGCCAGCACATTAACTGTTCGTCGAGCTATTTTTAGTGCAGACCATCTTCAATTAAAAAAGCAACAAAAAAACGCCTCCACTCAACGCCATAAGAGAGAACAGCGGTTGGAGTTCGCACGCGTTCACATGACCTGGGATACTAACTTTGGAAATGAGCTAAATTGTCCGTTTACTTCAACTCACCTTGGACTTGTTAGTGTTATTTTGTTGAGAATTTAATAAGCTTTCAAATAAATGCAATTGTTTGACAATTGCTGCCCACACTTACAAAAAAATTAGGGTTATGTAAAAAAAAACTTGTGCGTCTAATTAAGTGAACAGCAGTGTATATGTACATACATATATACAAAAGTGCATTTTTTTTACAAAAATCCTTTAGTAATTTAACAACTAATTACTTGCAAAGACTATAATTTCGCGTTACATTAACCGAAAACAACGTCGCGTCGCGCAACAAATAATCATCACCAAGAAGATACAGGATTTTGACGGCAGCTGCAGCTGATTGTATGTGAGTTTGCATATTTTTTTTTTATTGTTTCTTTATCTGAAAAAACAAATATATAAATATATAAAATGACATATAAATACGGTGAGCTTCAAAGTGGTTTACTTGCGACCATAAAAAGAGACCTTATTAACTTTAAAAAGTCTCCAAAAGAGCGCCTGATCCGCTCATATGTGGCTGTAAGGTTGGCTAAGTTGGAGGAAGACATCGCCACGTCTCAAGCTTATAATGAGGCCATCATAGGAGGAAACCATCTGGAGACGACAATGAAGAAGGAAGATCTTCTGGATATGTACGACCAGATTATGGACATTTCCATGGATTATAGTGTGGAGCTCATGGAGGCGTTGGAAAGACACAAACCTGTGCCCACAGCAGACGCCAAGGCAGCATGTTTGGACGCAACGTCGCAACAGCCGGCATCTCGGTCGGAGATACGGCTCCCGCGCATCGACTTGTCCAAATTCGATGGGGCGTATACCAGCTGGCGAGCCTTCCATGATCGATTTGGAGCGTTGGTGCACAACAACAGTAGTCTGGCCGACATAGACAAGCTGCACTTTCTGTAATCCTGTTTGGTTGGTGACGCCGAGCGTTTTCTGCAGAATTTCTCGGTCGAGGCGGCCAATTATGAGAAGGCGTGGGATTTGCTGAAGGAGCGCTACGATCATAAACGCTGTACGAAAGTACAATGTTTTTATATGAAATATAAATAACGAATGTGAAATCAAATTAGTAAATATTAAATTAGTAAATCGAACAATGCTTGAAATACAATCCACAAACAAATGTCAATATTCCAAAATGTAAATAAAAACATAGAATTTGTCATTATGACCTCTAATGGTATATCAAATATATAATGTAAATACAACCGAATTTATAACGAATCTAAGTGGACGTGTTTTCTTTTACCTTTTTGGAAAGTTTTTATAGATTATTTTTTTCCTAGTTTTTTTTCGTGTGAAATAAAACCTAGTCAGGAACATTTGGTCCTTCATAGCCGTTTTTTTATGAACAGTGATTAAAAACAATTAGTGTGTATGTAAAAACTATAACATTTAAAAGACAAAAAAAAAGTGCTGAGCGTTTAACGAACCCAAGTGCTTAAAAATATACATATATACATATAAAAAGAACTCCTACAGAGGATAAAAAATAAGTAAAGTTTCAATTCTACCGAATTAAATTTGCTTAGAGCTAAAAAATCGCGCGCGATTAAAAACGCCAATCTTAATAAACTTAAAAGTAGATCTGCTGCAGAAGACAAGTCATCAAGGACTACAAGGTCATCCAAGGTTGCAACTGCAAAAAAGAAGAAAAATTAAGTAAGTTCGTTCTTGTTGTGTTCGTACTTTATAAATAAATAGTTTATACCCAAACAAACTTTAAAATGTCGACTCCAGTTCCTGCTCTTGGTTCTTCGTTGTTTTACGGAGCTCTCCAAATAAGCCTCCTGGAGCAAATTGAGAGGAACTATAGAAATTTCAAAAAGGAGCCCAAAACACGTCGCACGCGTGCAGTTGCGAGTAGTCGTCTAGCCTTGCTGGAGGAAAATATGGCTTCAGCGAAAATCTACCATCAGAACGTCGTTGGGGGTTCCAAATTGGAAGCTGGGATAGAGAAGGAAGATTATTTTGAGGTCTTTGACAAAATAAACGACACTTACCTGGATTATAGGTCCGATTTAACCGAGTTGTTGGAGAGCTTGTCTTCGGTTCCTGCATCGTCATCGCTGGCAGCAGGTCAGGCTGGTCAGAGTTTAGGCCAATCAGGTATGGTTCGTACCGAACTGAGGTTACCCAAAATTGATCTCCCTAAGTTTAATGGGGAATATATAAAATGGCGGTCGTTTCACGACAGGTTTGATTCGCTGGTCTGTTCAAACAATAATTTGACGGACATCGACAAGATGCACTTCTTGAAGTCGAGTTTAGAAGGTGAGGCGGATCGTTTGCTCCAGCATTTACCCTGTGTCGCGGGTATCTTTGACAAGGCATGGGAGTTATTAAAGGCGCGATACGACAATAAGCGTGTCTTAGTAACTGCGCAACTAAAACTCCTTTTCAGCCAAAAGGGCCTTGTGAAAGAGTCGGTTGATAGGCTGAAGGAGGTGATATTCACCACGCAAGAGTGTATCCATGCACTCAGGAACCTGGATTTGCCTGTTGATCAATGGGACGACATTTTGGTGCACCTCGTGTATAACAAATTACCCGGTAATTTGCAGCAGTTGTGGGAAGAGAAGTTGGGGAACCAGAAAGAGTTGCCAAGCTGGAACGATTTTCTAGAGTTTTTGGAAGCACGCTTCAGGACGTTGGAAGCCGTGAGTACGGAAACAACCAAGTTCTTTCAAGGACGATGTGAGGAGACCAACTGGTACGGAGGTGCGGAAGGTGTTTCATACAAAAACTGCTGCCAGAACGGAGTTTGTCTGCCAGGTATGCCACCAGAGCCAACACTCTATAAGGAAATGCCAGAAGTTCCTCAACATGAACACAGCGGAAAGGAAGCAGACTGCTCGGCGCTTGAGAGTTTGCGACAACTGCCTTTCTTCAGGGCATTTTGCGCCGAATAGCCCCTCGCCTGGCTGCTGTTACTTTTGCCAGCAACGTCATCACACGCTTCTACATGTAAACTTGACCCAACACGCAGCTGTGCGCGCAAATAGCATGCCGTCGAGGACAACAACAACTTCAAGAGGTCAGAATGCAGTTTCGACTTCTTTTAACGCTCATGCGCTGGAGTTTGAACCACGAGAAGTACAACAAGCTTCTACAAGTGGTCAGGTTTTGAATTACCACACGTCGCATGGTAGCAGAACGCACCAGGTGCTCTTAGCGACAGCTATTGTGAAGGTGCGAGCAGCCGATGGTCGTCAACACCATCTCCGAGCTTTGATCGACCCAGGATCAGAAGCATGTTTCATCACGGAAGATACAGCACAACAGTTGAAGTTAAAAAAGCGACGTACCTTTGTCGAGGTGTCAGGGTTAGGGTTGGTCAGCAGTGGCACAACGCAAACATGCGTGGATATTGAGCTTGCGTCATGCAACTCAACTTATGGAGGTGCGGTGCAGGCACTGGTCTTCAAGTCGCTGACTGGCCATCTCCCGGCCCAACAAATGATACCTGACAAATGGCAACATCTTAAAGGGTTAACGTTGGCAGATCCAAATCTCCACGTTCCTGGACCAATTAACCTACTTCTTGGTAGCGACGTATATGCCGACATACTCCTTCCAGAAGTGAGAAGACCTGCAGATGGAGTCGGACCAACCGCTCAGAAGACGCAGTTAGGGTGGATTGTGTTAGGGAGAGTTCAAGAGGAACATCCCCGGCAAATACGCAGTTTTGTGCAGACTGCTGACCTGAATTCTCAGCTGCAAAGATTCTGGGAGATGGAAGAATTGCCGTTCCAGACACATGAAACTGAGGAGAACATCGCATGCGACGCGCATTTCGATGAACACACGAGACGCCTTCCTGACGGGCGTTATGAAGTGAAGCTGCCGTTTAAAGGTGGATGTCTTCCAGCAATGGGATCCAGTAAGCAGAGCGCGGTCCGACGATTCCTGCACTTGGAGAAGAGGCTGGAGGCAAACCCAGCTCTTCGGGCAGATTATGCCAAATGCATACAGGAATATGCAACCCTAGGGCATATGGAAGAAATTCACGTCGGCGACTCGGTGTTGGCAACCCCATACCATTATTTTTTGCCTCACCATGCAGTTTTCAAGGAATCGAGTTCCACCACGAAACTGAGGGTCGTGTTCGACGCAACAGCGAAGACTTTGGATGGAAGTTCGCTCAATGATCGACTTTTGGAGGGTCCAAAATTACAGTCGAGCATTATTGATCTGGTTCTTCGATGGCGAACCCACAGATTCACGTTTACGGCTGACATCGAGAAGATGTATAGGCAGGTGTTAGTGGATACACCGGATACTTACTATCAATTGATCCTGTGGAGAAACAATCGTTTATCTCCAATCAAAATGTATCGGCTTCAAACGGTCACGTTTGGCACAGCAAGTGCACCGTATCTTGCCATCAAAATTTTGAAGCGTTTAGCCGAAGATGAAGAATCGAACCTGCCGGAAGGCGCAAAGGTTGTCCGAGAGGACATGTATGTGGACGATCTCATCAGTGGTGCCGATACTGTGGAAGAAGCACGAACAAAACGCGACCAAGCGAATCAACTTCTGGCGTCCGCGGGCTTCAATTTAAGAAAATGGACAAGCAACGTGAAGGAACTCGTCGAAGACATACCTGTAGCGGATCGAGAGTTAGATTTTGAGCTGCCGTTCAACATGTCAAATCACGTCAAAACCCTTGGCATCAAATGGTTCCCGGTGGACGACTACTTTTCGTATCAGAATGTGCAGCAGTCATCAGAAGCCACAACAAAAAGGTCAATGTTGTCCACCATAGCCAAGCTATTCGACCCACTTGGCTGGATATCACCATGCGTCATCACGGCAAAATTAATGATGCAGCGGCTTTGGGAGCTAAGTTGTGATTGGGATGATCCGGTTCCAGCTACACTGAAAAAAGATTGGGATAGTTTTCATGGAGAACTTCCGATGATCGAGACACTTCGAATACCACGCTGGACCTATATAAGCAAGACCAACAAGGATATAGAATTACATGGATTCTGTGACGCGTCTATGAAAGCATACGGTGCCGTAGTATACGTTCGTGTACTGGACAGTGATGGCAATATTCATGTCAACTTGCTTCTGGCAAAGACGAAAGTAGCTCCAAGTCAGCGTACGATCACGCTTCCACGTTTGGAACTTTGCGGAGCAGTAGTGTTAGCGCAGTTGATGCAGTATACGAAGGACGTTTTGGCTGTTCCCGACATCAAGATGTTTACTTGGACCGACTCAACCATCGCGCTCGCGTGGATACGAGCCACTCCCGCTAAATGGACTACGTTCGTTGCCAACAGAGTATCCGAAATTCAGCGGCTAGTGGGGATCGATTGCTGGGGACATGTCGCAACGCTTCATAACCCAGCCGATCTGGCGTCTAGAGGAGTGCATCCAGCAGAACTGACGTCATTGGAGACTTGGTGGATTGGTCCTGATTTTTTACGCAGTCAATGGGCTTTCGATGTTCCGCATCAACCTGTTGACATCGAAACTGACGAGGAACGACGTACTGTTAAGGTACTAAGCGCTCAAGTCCGTCAGGATGATCGCATACTTCAAACCATCTGCGACTGTTCGAATTTGTTGAAGGTGATTCGAGTTATCGCCACATGTTGTCGTTTCGCAACAAAATGTCGACGAAAAGCAATTTCTGATGGCCCATTTACTCCAAACGAACTGGAAGCAGCGCGTATCATCGCCGTAAAGGCCGCACAGAAAGAGATGTTCAAAGCAGAGCTTCAACAAATTTTGGAAACCTCGAAAATACCTAAATCACTCAAGACTTTGAACGCATTCGTTGATGCTGAAGGACTTTTGAGAGTAGGAGGACGCTTGGAGAATTCTCTCCTCCCCTACGACGCGCAACATCCGATGTTACTTCGAAACAGTCACCATTTTACCAACCTGGTTGTCAGAGATGCCCATAAGAACACTTTACATGGCGGCATCCAACAGATGATCAACTACATCCGTCAAAAATATTGGATTGGCCAGATACGACGAAGCGTGAAGTATCAGCTTCATAGATGCACTTCTTGCTACCGGCAAAAGGCATCGGAAATGCAGCAGTTGATGGCGAATCTACCTGCACCTAGAGTCCAAATGTCACGACCGTTCAGTCATACTGGAGTTGACTACGCAGGACCCATCGAAATAAAAAGCTGGAACGCTCGCGGAGCTAAAATACTAAAAGGGTATTTTGCAGTATTTGTCTGTTTGGCAACAAAGGCCATTCACTTGGAAGTAGTATCTGACCTGACTACCCAAGCATTTTTAGCAGCATTTCGACGGTTCACGGCCAGGAGAGGAAGCTGCAAACAAATCTACAGCGATTGTGGAACAAATTTCGTTGGCGCTAATAACGAATTAGCCAAAATGTTGAAGGACGCGAAGCACGATTGGAACGAGATTGCCGAAAACCTAGCAAATCACGGAACAAATTGGCACTTTATTCCCCCAGCTTCTCCACACTTTGGTGGATTATGGGAAGCGGGAGTGAAATCGGTGAAGTTCCATTTAAAACGAGTTGTTGGAACCGAAAGGCTAACTTTTGAGGAGCTCACAACGCTTCTAGCTCAGATAGAAGCGTGTCTGAATTCGAGACCCTTATGCCCACTCTCCGACAGCTTAGATGATTTGGATGCGCTAACACCTGCGCATTTTCTCGTAGGCGAATCTTTGCATGCTGTGCCACAAGGCGAACTCAACAACGACATCACGTATATCGACCGATGGAGAAAAGTACAAGCGCTGGCGGAAGGATTTTGGAAAAAGTGGAGTTCCGAATACCTTGCACGGTTGCAGCAACGTCCGAAATGGACTCAAGTTCAAGAAGCTCCCAAAATAGGAGACCTAGTGTTGCTCAAGGATGAGCGGCTTGCACCGACTTACTGGAGTCTTGCCCGAATTGAGGACACTCACGCAGGAACGGATGGTCTTATACGCGTTGTCACCGTGAAGACACAAAACGGAAACTTCAAACGACCCATCGCGAAAATTTGTTATTTACCATCTAACAAACACCAGGAACAATCGGCGTTAATATGAAAATTGATTCCTAAAACATGCTGTTTTCAAAAGCATAAAACTCTAAATCCAGAACAAAAGGAGTATACGTTGGTTTTCAAAACCACGGAATAATTTAAATTCTAATTAAAAGTTGATACAACTCATCAGTCAATTCAACAATCAACACATCTTTAAAACATTTGCGAGATGTTCAAAACACATCATTCAACACATCTTTAAAACATTTTTTTAAAACACTTGTCATCATTATTCAACATTCAACTCTTCAATCAACACATCTTTACCACCTGAAAGCTGTTAAAAAAGAAGAAAAATCAAACAAGGACTTTGTTTAAATCATCTTTATTTAATAATAACAATAAAATACAAACGATTGCAATAAATGCAACTCATCATTAAATGCTGTGCTGCAGCAACGCACACACAAAATTAAACAGAATATAAAATGAATCGTAACCAGAACCGAGAAACACCGCACGGCGAAGTCAAATTCCCGTCGGCAAAACAAAGCAAAAATAGTCGTCGACAAGACACATTTTAATAAAATTATCTGTGCTGCAACAACGCACACACAAAATAAAACTTAAAATATAAAAGAACTAAGTATAACTTATTCTAAAAATTCAATCAAAATCAAATTATTTAACACATATTTTTAAAAAATCATCTTTACATGACGTTCAAAGGGAACATCGTAAACAGAGCCGAGAGACATCGCACGTCAAAAGTCGATTTCCCGTCGGCAAAACAAAAAAAAATCGTCGTCAAGACACATTCGAAAAAAAAAAAAATATATCTGTGCACTGCACAAACGCAAGCACAATGAAAATTGATTTTAAAACACGCTTATAATTTAACAAATTATTAAAATATTATCAGCGTAAACACAAAATGCACTGCCATTTTAAAAAACAAAAAAAAGAACACGATCCACATCGAAAAATGAAAAACACGAAATGTCAAATGCCGTCGGCATATGCATTTGATAATTTTGCACCATAGATCTGATTAATTTGAAAAGATCACAACCAATATACAGTCCACTGGCAACTTAAAACACACAAGGTTAACTTCACTTCAATATAATATAAACACTCCTAAAACTTAAGAAACTTTAAAACGCGAATCGTTTTCATATAAAATAAAATAAAATACGCGTTTGTTTACAAGCAAAATGTAAACAAAAATCCTAGTTGGAACCGAAAATGTCCAACTAGAAAGAGACCGAAATCGCAAGCAACAAATAAATAAAATTTATGCACACACACACACACATACACACAACCGCGATCGCGAAAAAAAATCGATAGAACTCGCGACAACGCCACCAACAACAACAACAATATTAACAAATATATGTTCATCAAAATTTCATGCATTCGCTTAAAAACAGATATAAACGATAAAGATCTATTTTATAAGGAAATAAAATTAAAGGAAAAGCAAAAATGAACAAAACTCATCAGTATAATATGTGGGTATAGGCACACATATATATCCAGCCATCATCCCTCATCGAAACAGATCTTAAATTTTTACAGTGCGGGGCGCACTTATTCCACGCAAACCACCACCAAGTTTAATAAAACATCAAACAACTCATTAATTTCTAAAATAAACACAATTCAAAACCAAAACTCACTAGCAAAAATTCTCGAATAAAATTTACACATAGCAAAAGCATGCCGGCACCATGCTCGCGAAAACGAATTATGTACATAATGACGATGAACAACACCAGCTACTACGCTACTCTTACGCATCGAAATGCAAAACATACGTAAGAATGACACACACGACACGATTGAATGAAATTCCTGAGTACGCATACTATTAATACCGTACAGGTCAAAATGAGAGGCAACGTTTTTTAAATTTTTGTTTGTTGTCTGTTGTACTACTCTTTCGTGTTGTCCATTTGTGTTTATTTAATGTACTAATCACTTCATATCTCGTTCCATGTACACCATGAGAAAGAAGAGGACCACCAGCAGACAGTAATTATACCAATTAAGAAGGCAATCAAATGTCAACAGCCACCTGTGGAGAAATAGATGAACGTCATAATCGGTAATACAGTTCGAGATAAAATAGGGTGCTCCAGACGTGATTGTACATGCAACTTTCGGAGGCGGGAGAATGTACGAAAGTACAATGTTTTTATATGAAATATAAATAACGAATGTGAAATCAAATTAGTAAATATTAAATTAGTAAATCGAACAATGCTTGAAATACAATCCACAAACAAATGTCAATATTCCAAAATGTAAATAAAAACATAGAATTTGTCATTATGACCTCTAATGGTATATCAAATATATAATGTAAATACAACCGAATTTATAACGAATCTAAGTGGACGTGTTTTCTTTTACCTTTTTGGAAAGTTTTTATAGATTATTTTTTTCCTAGTTTTTTTCGTGTGAAATAAAACCTAGTCAGGAACAAACGCATTTTAGTGCATTTGCAGATGCAAGCTCTGTTTGGGCAGTCTCCTATGGTCCGGGAAACTGCGACAGGTTTGAAGGAGTTGTTATTTACAACACGGGAGTGTATGTCAGCGCTGGAGAACATGGACGTTCCGGTGGATCAGTGGGATACGGTGCTTATTTGGTTCCTGCACCAGAAGTTGCCGCCATCTACGCAGAAGCTGTGGAAAGAAAAGATGGGAAGCAGGAAAGATTTGCCGAAATTCGTCGAGTTTGCGGACTTCTTAGACACTCGTTTCCGCACGTTAGAGGTCGTTGACTAGCAGGAGATGTGCTCCGCGTCAAAAATCAAAGCTGAGACACACACCAACAACCGTTCCCGCTTTCAGAGCACCAAAGTAATGTGTGCAACGCCAGCATCAAAGCCAACAGGTAAGCCAGCCAGTAGGCAAGTAGGTAGGCCAGCAGTTCGGCCAATTTTTAATAGGGAGTCGGGAGTGTGCAGTTTATGCAATCTGCAACAGCATTCCATAAGGAAGTGTCAGCGGTTCCTGAACATGGACACAGCAGAAAGGAAGCAGACTGCTCGACGCCTGAGAGTTTGCGACAACTGCCTTTCTCCAGGGCGTTTTGCGCCGGATTGCCCCTCGCCTGGCTGCTGTTACTTTTGCCAACAGCGTCACCACACGCTTCTACATGTAAACGTGGTCCAACACGCAGCTGTGCGCGCAAATAGCATGACGCCGTCGAAGACAACAACAACTTCAAGAAGTAACAATGCAATTTTTTATTCATTCAATGCAAACGCGCTGGAGTTTGAACCACGAGAAGTACAAGAAGCTTCTACAAGTGGTCAGGTTTTAAATTACCACACGTCGCATGGTAGCAGAACGCACCAGGTGCTTTTAGCGACAGCTATTGTGAAGGTGCGAGCAGCCGATGGTCGTCGACACCATCTCCGAGCTTTGATCGACCCAGGATCAGAAGCATGTTTCATCACGGAAGATGCAGCACAACAGTTGAAGTTAAAAAAGAGACGTACCTTTGTCGAGGTGTCAGGGTTAGGGTTGGTCAGCAGTGGCACAACGCAAACATGCGTGGATATTGAGCTTGCGTCATGCAACTCAACTTATGGAGGTGCGGTGCGGGCACTGGTTTTCAAGTCACTGACTGGCCATCTCCCAGCCCAACAAATGATACCTGACAAATGGCAACACCTTAAAGGGTTAACGTTTGCAGATCCAAATCTCCACGTTCCTGGACCTATTAATATACTTCTTGGTAGCAACGTATATGCCGATATGCTCCTTCCAGAAGTGAGATGATGGAGTCGGAGCAACCGCTCTGAAGACGCAGTTAGGGTGGATTGTGTTAGGGAGAGTTCAAGATGAACATCCCCAGCAGATACGCAGTTTTGTGCAGACTGCTGACCTGAATTCTCAGCTGCAGAGATTCTGGGAGATGGAAGAATTGCCGTTCCAGACACATGAAACTGAGAAGAACATCACATGCGACGCGCATTTCTATGAAGCTGCCGTTTAAAGGTGGATGTCTTCCAGCGATGGGATTCAGTAAGCAGAGCGCGGTCCGACGACTCCTGCACTTGGAGAAGAGGCTGGAGGCAACCCCAACTCTTCGGGCAGATTATGCCAAATGCATACAGGAATATGCAACCCTGAGGCATATGGAAGAAATTCACGTCGGCGACTCGGTGTTGGCAACCCATACCACTATTTTTTGCCTCACCATGCAGTTTTCAAGGAATCGAGTTCCACCACGAAACTGAGGGTCGTGTTCGACGCAACAGCGAAGACTTTGGATGGGAGTTCGCTCAACGATCGACTTTTGGTGGGCCCAAAATTACAGTCGAGCATTATCGATCTGGTTCTTCGATGGCGAACCCAAAGAATAATATTAACAGCTGACATCGAAAAGATGTATAGGCAGGTGTTAGTGGATACACCTGATACTTACTATCAGTTGATCCTGTGGAGAAACGATCGTTCATCGCCAATCAAGATGTTTCGGCTTAAAACGGTAACGTTTGGCATAGCAAGTGCACCGTATCTTGCCATCAAAATTTTGAAGCGGTTAGCCGAAGATGAAGAATCGAACCTGCTGGAGGGCGCGAAGGTTGTCCGAGAGGACATGTATGTGGACGATCTCATCAGTGGTGCCGATACTGTGGAAGAAGCACGAACAAAATGCGACCAAGTGAATCAACTTCTGGCGTCCGCGGGCTTCAATTTAAGAAAAAAGACAAGCAACGTGAAGGAACTCGTCGAAGACATACCTGTAGCAGATCGAGAGTTAGATTATGAGGTGCCGTTCAACATGTCAAATCATGTCAAAACCCTTGGCATGAAATGGTTCTCGATAGACGATTACTTTTCGTATCAGAATGTGCAGCAGTCATCAGAAGCAACAACAAAAAGGTCAATGTTGTCCACCATAGCCAAACTGTTCGACTCACTTGGCTGGATATCACCATGCATCATCACGTCAAAATTAATGATGCAGCGGCCTTTGGAACTAAGTTGTGATTGGGATGATCCGGTTCCAGCTGTTTTGAAGAAGGATTGGGATGCTTTTCATCGAGAACTTCCTATGATCGAGACACTTCGAATACCACGCTGGACTTATATCAGCAAGATAAACTAGGATATAGAATTACATGGATTCTGTGACGCGTCCATGAAAGCATACGGTGCCGTAGTATACGTTCGGTTACTTGACAGTGATGGGAATATCCATGTTAACTTGCTCCTAGCAAAGACAAAAGTAGCTCCAAGTCAGCGTACGATCACGCTTCCACGTTTGGAACTTTGCGGAGCAGTAGTGTTAGCGCAGTTGATGCAGTATACGAAGGACGTTTTTGCTGTTCCCGACATCAGGATGTTTACTTGGACCGACTCAACCATCGCGCTCGCGTGGATACGAGCCACTCCCGCTAAATGGACTACGTTCGTTGCCAACAGAGTATCCGAAATTCAGCGGCTAGTGAGGATCGATTGCTGGGGACATGTTGTGATGCTTCTTTTACAAGGCTGGGGTAGGACTCAGGGTGTCCAGGGTCTACCCAAGGAAGCGTCGTAAGACTTGGGGGCTTCGGGGGTCCAACTTCTCAAAATGAATGAAAACGAGGAGACGATCGGGTAAATTCTAAGTAAGTCTAAATTTATTGTTTTACTCTTTTCTCAAAAATATGTGTACAATTCCTTTTTACAAAAATGAGTTTCTTATGAATTCTGCGATTAAATCTGGCTTCTGGTACTGGTCTTCGGAACGGCAGGTCATCTCGTGGGCGTATTGATATTTCCCTGGGAGCGGGATGCTGCTGCTGCTGTGTCCTTTATGCGGCGATGATGAATGCTTAGTTGGCGCTGCGTTAGGCAGGGCACTCTGCCGGCGGCCGCGGATTTCGAGGCAAAGGTCTGTATTGCGTGGAAGGCAGAACGATCTATCGGTGCCGGCGGACTGCGTGGGAAGTGCCAGCGTAGTGTAAAATGGCAGAGCAATTTATCGGCGTTGGCGGACTTCGTGGAAAGTGTCTGCGTTTGTTTTAAGGCAAAACACTTTGTCGGCGGCAGCGGATTTCGAGGCAAAAGTCTGCGGTTGCGGGTAGTATAGGTAACACGATCTTCGTTTCGAGGAGGCTAAATGACAAGGAGAGTATACAACGTCGGTGAACACACCAATGCGATGCAACTTCCTATACGGTGAGGCGAGGTGGCAAGGAGAGTATACAACGTCGGTGAACACACCAATGCGATGCAACTTCCTATACGACGAAGCTTAATGGCGGGGAGAGTATAAAACGTCGGTGAACACACCAATGCGATGCAACTTCCTATACGACGAAGCTAAATGGCGGGGAGAGTATACAACGTCGGTGAGCACACCAATGCGATGCAACTTCCTATACGGTGAGGCTAGGTGGCAAGGAGAGTATACAATGTCGGTGAACACACCAATGCGATGCAATTTCCTATACGGTGAGGCTAGGTGGCAAGGAGAGTATACAACGTCGGTGAACACACCAATGCGATGCAACTTCCTATACGACGAAGCTATATGGCGAGGAGAGGCTTCAACGTCGGTGAACACACCAATGCGATGCAACTTCCTATACGGTGAGGCTAGGTGGCAAGGAGAGTATACAACGTCGGTGAACACACCAATGCGATGCAACTTCCTATACGACGAAGCTATATGGCGATGAGAGGATACAACGTCGGTGAACACACCAATGCGATGCAACTTCCTATACGGTGGAGACTTAAAATAGTCAAAATCAGGAGGAATATCTTCCACAGGAAAGGAGAAAAAAGTAACTATACGTTAGAGGTACAAAGACCCGTATATCTTCTTCTCGAATTATTGTAAATAATTCACCTCTATTCATAGATTTTCCTGATGCAAGGAAATGTGAGTTGTAAGGCAATGACAATATTGCATACAAAAACCGGCTGACCATTGCCAATGCATTTCCCCATAAGGAGATACACACAAACTAAGAAGTAAACAATTTTTGACCTTGGAGTAGATTTTTATTGCGCGATTTAATTGCGTGTGAGCATTTTAAGGGAAAAGAAAAACACGTACAGTGTTTTGATGCGGTGTTCTGGAGAAATTGTGACGCTTCGTCACAATGTTGCAATGCTTCATAACCCAGCCGATCTGGCGTCTAGAGGTGTGTATCCAGCAGAACTGTCGTCATTGCAAACTTGGTGGATTGGTCCTGAGTTTTTACGCAGTCAATGGGATTGCGATGTTCCGCATCAACCTGCTAACATCGAAACTGACGAAGAACGACGTACGGTTAAGGTACTAAGCGCTCAAGTCAGTCAGGATGATCGCATACTTCAAACCATCTGCGACTGTTCGAATTTATTGAAGGTGATTCGAGTTATCGCCACATGTTGTCGTTTCGCAACAAAATGTCGACAAAAAGCAATTTCTGATGGCCCATTTACTCCAAACGAACTGGAAGCAGCGCGTATCATCGTCGTAAAGGCCGCACAGAAAGAGATGTTCAAAGCAGAGCTTCAACAAATTTAGGAAACCTCAAAGATACCCAAGTCACTGAAGACTTTGAACGCATGCTGAAGGACATTTGAGAGTTGGAGGGCGCTTGGAGAATTCTCTCGTTTCCTACGACGCGCAACATCCGATACTACTTCCGATCTGATACCGAACGCATAAACACGCACCGTGCCAAGTGTCCGCTTACCATTCCCCCGTTTTATAATAAAACAATAGCTTTCTCTCCCCCAAAAAAATAATTATACCAAAAAAAAAACAATAAAACAAACGTCAAATCAATAATCAATAATTTATCTTCCACCGCGCCGTGATCAAAACACATTCTGTGAAAAAGTGATCAAGTTTCTTGTGCAAAAATAATTCAGTGCAGCACAGTGCAAAAATTAATCAAAAAAAAAAAAAAAAAGCCCATCAATAGACCAAACAGTGCATACCTCCTTATCTTCTCCTCCCCCACACCACTCTCGCAGTCTCAGTGTCTGCACACATTTGCTCGATTTGATAATTTCATATCTTATCTGGGTGGTGTGTGCAGTCAATGAGACTGTGGGTTTGCTAGGCGGATAGTGAGATCAACGGTGTTGATCCCGTTGGTGAACCAAAATCAAATTGCTTGCTGGGCATAACACCGCTTGCAATTTTTTTTGGTTTCCCAATAAGATTTGCACTTGTTGATTTTACTTAGATAGCGTCTGCGTTCGATATTTTGTTTTGTGTGTTTTTGTAAATCGTAATGTCGGGTAAATTTCGGGTCGATTTTAGCAACATAAGGGGGTTGCGATCGAATTTCTTTGCTGTGTACGCTCACACTGCAAAATGCAGGCCAGCTGTTTTGGCACTGAGTGAAACACAGGTGGGTGTTGGTTCTGATCCTTCAGAGTTCAAACTGCCTGGATATAGCTTAGTGCCATTATTCTTTTCCTCCCATGGCCTCGCCGTATATGTTAGACATGATATTGCTTACCAACTTCTACCACAATACGGCCTCTGTTCTAATACGAACTTTAATTTCATGTGGTTAAAATTCACTGTCCGTAAGCATGTCATTCATTATTGTTTTATTTATAGAAGCCCCAATTTAGATAGCAATTCAACCTCTAACGAGTTTGATGCGCTATCTGACTCCATAATAAGAATTGTTTCCCAATATCCTCACACTGAAATCGCAATTGCGGGCGATTTCAATGTACACAATTCAGGTTGGCTTCGACATTCTGGCCAGACAACACCCGAAGGAGAATATGTTGAGATCTTCGCTGAGTTAAATCAATTAACTCAACTTGTTGATGAGCCCACTCGGGTTCCATATATTGAAGGCCATGCGGCCAACACTCTTGACTTATTTCTCACTTCTCATCCCGAAAAATACAGGGTTGTAGTATCATCTCCTTTAGGCAAATCAGACCATTGTGTCAAATCGGTAGATTTTTCGTTTTCCGTCACGGTAGAAAAAGATAAAGTCCCTAAAAGAACTGTGTGGCAATACGAGAAAGCCAATTTGGACGGCCTGAATAATTTCTTTCGAAATTTTAATTGGTCATTGTGCTTTCTCGACGGAAACGTTGATGCATCAGCTGATATGATATCTAACGTAATTCTAAACGGCATGAGAAATTTTGTTCCTCACAGAACAAAAAGTATCATCCCCAAAGAGAATTCGTGGTTTGATTCAAGCTGTAAAGAGGCGATTAGGGATCGAGAAAGTAGTTTTCGTAAATTTAAAGACAACCCTACTGCTGAAAACCGAAATTTGTTCAAACGGGCCAGAAATATCTGTAATGTTCAAATAAAAAAGGCTAAGTTTTTACATGACCAAAAAGTAAGGCAAAAAATACTATTGTGTCCAAAAGGAAGTAAAAACTTTTGGTCTTTTGTCAAGAACATTAAAAACTCGACCACGTCATCGGTCCCAACGCTCGTCTTCAATGACTCTCCATATGTCAGCTCCATCGACAAAGCCAATTTGCTGGCAGCCCAGTTTGCTGCCAACTCGACACTCCCTCATAGCATATTTGCTCCACCTTAGCTTGAATCTACAAATTCTGTAATGAAGCAGATATTTTTCCGAGCTCGCTCGGTTGCGAGAGTCCTCAAAGATCTCAATATACACAAATCCGCTGGTCCAGATGGTATCCCCGCCGTTATTCTGAAGAGGTGTTCTTCTACGCTGGCAAAACCACTGCGAAAACTTTTCCATCTTTCCTATTCTGCTGGGATTTTTCCGAGCAGATGGAAAACTGCATTTGTCCAGCCGGTCCCTAAAAAAGGTGAATCTTCCTCCCCTTCCAATTACCGTCCAATTGCACTAACGTCCCTTCTTTCCAAGGTCATGGAAACGTTGATAAACCGTCAACTTATGAAATATCTTGAAGAAGGAAAGCTTCTCAATGACCGTCAGTACGGCTTTCGTAGCAAACGGTCCACTGGTGATTTGATGGCATATCTCACCGAAAAGTGGAACCAATCTTTACATTGTTTTGGAGAAAGTAAGATTATTGCACTTGATATTTCTAAAGCATTTGATAGAGTTTGGCATCAGGCTCTTTTATCGAAAATGCGTGCTTTTGGTATCGATGAGTCTCTTCTTCGTTGGATTAGAAATTACCTTTCTGACCGTTCAATACAAGTTGTATTGGATGGCTTCAAGTCTGATACCCACTTCATAAATGCTGGTGTGCCCCAGGGCTCCGTTTTGTCTCCGACTCTCTTCCTCATTTTCATTAATGATCTCTTGTCTGAAACTTCTAATCCGCTTAACTGTTTTGCTGACGACTCGACCCTCAGCTTTTCATATTCGTTCCCAAATTCACGTCCCTGCTCTTCGGATGTGGAACTGGAACGGTTGCGTATGATAAGCTCATTGAATTCTGACCTTGACAGCATTGTTACATGGGGTAGTAAAAACCGAGTAGAATTCAATGCTTCGAAAACTCAATGCTGTCTCTTGTCGTTGAAGCTTAACATTCCCCCATTGCCATTATCCATGAATGGTACCTGCGTCGAAGAAACCGAAAAGCTGTCAGTACTTGGTATGTGTGTAAACGATGATCTTCGTTGGAACGACCACATATTTGAATTCGCCAAAAACGCTGCTAAATGCTTAGGTTTCTGGAGAAGATGCAGGAAGTTCTTCACTCCCTCTGATCTGGCTACAATTTATAAGGCCTTCATCCGCCCAAAACTGGAGTATAACTCTCATATCTGGTCAGGTGCTTCTCAAACATCTTTGCGCCTACTCGATAGGGTACAAAACAGAGCGTTAAAATTGATAGGTGATAGTTCAATCGTAGAATCGATTGATTCTCTTGAACATCGTCGAGACGTCACCTGTCTATCTCTCTTTTATCGCTTTTTTCACAAACAGTGCTCTAGTGAAATAGCCAGTTGCATTCCCCCCCACAATTTAGCCGCAATACCCGCCTCGCTAGGAATGCTCATCAGTTTTACCTTGAGCCCAACTTCGGACGTACAGTCAAGTATAGAGATTCGTACTTCAGTCGCACCACCCGTATGTGGAATGCTTTACCTGGCCATGTTTTTCCCCTACATTACGATTTACAAAGATTCAAAAGCAACGTGCATCGGTGTCTCCTTTCTAATCCTCTCCTATTTTCCTAAATGCTCGCACTGTGTTCTATAACATTATAAGGGTAGTCATAACCCCTTGATGTGTGCGCAAATTATAAAAAAAAAAAAAAAAAAATAGTCACCTTTTTACGAACCTGGTTGTCAGAGATGCCCATAAGAACACCTTGCATGGCGGCATCCAACAGATGATCAATTACATCCGTCAAAAGTACTGGATTGGCCAGATACGAAGAAGCGTGAAATACCAGCTTCATAGATGCACTTCTTGCTACCGGCAAAAGGCATCGGAAATGCAGCAGTTGATGGCAAATCTACCTGCTTCGAGAGTCCAGATGTCACGACCGTTCAGTCATACTGGAGTTGACTACGCAGGACCCATCGAAATAAAAAGCTGGAAAGCTCGAGGTGCTAAAATACTAAAGGGGTATTTTGCAGTATTCATCTGTTTGGCAACAAAAGCCATTCACTTGAAAGTCGTGTCTGACTTGACCACCCAAGCATTTTTAGCAGCATTTCAACGGTTTACGGCCAGGAGAGGTAGCTGCAAACAAATCTACAGCGATTGTGGAACAAATTTCGTCGGTGCTAATAAAGAATTAGCCAAAATGTTGAAATCGTGCAAAGCACGATTTTAAAGAAATTGCCGAAAATCTCTCAAATAATGGAACGAATTGGCACTTTATTCACCCAGCTTCTCCACACTTTGGTGGATTATGGGAAGCGGGAGTGAAATCGATGAAATACCATTTGAAACGAGTTGTTGGATCCGAAAAGCTTACTTTTGAGGAGCTCACAACGCTTCTAGCTCAGAAAGAAGCGTGCCTGAATTCGAGACCCTTATGCCCGCTCTCCGACAGCTTAGATGATTTGGATGCGCTAACTCCTGCGCATTTTTTGGTAGGCGAATCTTTACACGCTGTTCCACAAGGCGAACTCAACAACGACATCACGTATATCGACCGATGGGAAAGGATACAAGCGCTGGCGGAAGGATTTTAGAAAAAGTGGAGTTCCGAATACCTTGCACGGTTGCAGCAACGTCCAAAATGGACTCAAGTACAAGAAGCTCCCAAAATAGGAGACCTAGTCTTGCTGAAAGATGAGCGACTTGCACCGACTTATTGGAGTCTTGACCGAATCGAAGACACTCACGCGGGAACGGATGGTCTTATACGCGTTGTCACCGTGAAGACACAAAACGGAAATCTAAAACGGCCTATCGCGAAAATTTGTTCGTTGCCGTCAAACAAACACCAGGAACAATCGGCGCCACTATAAAAAATAATTCCTAAAACATAAACTGGTTACCGAAACATCGACAGCCAGAAGGAGTATGCTGTTTTCAAAAACACACGAAACTTGAAATCAACACATTTTCATTCAAGTCACCATTCAACACATCATTCAACCCATCTTTAAAACACCTGTTAAGTTAAATCAAAACACATCAAAACTATACACATCAATCAACCCATCTTTAAAAATTTGCAAAGCTGTTAAAACAACATCAATCAACACATCTGTTTGAAAATGAAAACAAATAAATTCGAAATATTTTTAATTGTAATAATAGATTTCGTAAACTATTTTAATCTTAACTTCATTTGCCATACTTTGTTTATTTTAAATCATCTTCGATAAACAACTAGTTAACGTACAAATACAAGAATCATGTTCTCTCAACTCATTGTGTTATCTACATTGCCGTTAACTGATATACATATTCTGTAAATCATATCATTGAAACTGACGCTTGGGTCATTCAATTGGTACAGTTCGTAGAGGTAACATCGTTTATAATAAATATACTAATTTGCCACCGTACGATTCGGGCATGTGTTTTATTCCACGTATATATATTATAATAATCCAAATCATTTTTTGGCCTGAATCGAGCCGGATTTTTTCGCAATGTTCGCTACTATTACAGTCCACATCACAAATCGAACATTTATTTTGAATTTAAAATAAAGAATATAGAATTCATTTTCGTATTATAAATTAAATACATATGTAAACTACACACTTTCGCACCACACACCACACATCACATCACACTACACACTTTCGCACCACACTTTCGCACCACACATCACATCACACATCACACCACACACCACATTGCAGTAAGTAAAGTTAAAAAGAATTCTCGCAAGAAATTATCTTAAAAATAAGTTTGCGTTTTGGTATTTGAGCTTGCATATTAGGAGAACCACGTGTTTGCCAGGGTTTGCAAAATTTTTCGGAGAAAAAATAACATTAAGTAGCTTCTATACCAACTAACTTATATAGTCTTCGATATGCCTGGTCGTGGAGTACCCTCATTGGCCGCCTTGCGTTTGACACGTGGGCATCTTAAGACTTCAATGACTAAGTTGATGACCTTTATTGAAAATATTGATGAGAAGGTTACGCTTTCGGACTTAGATGTTCGTCTATCCAAAGCAACAACGCTATGGGATGAGTTTAATGCATCACAGACTTGCATGTATGAGTTCTCCGAAGATGAAGGTTATGCTGATCCTGCCTCCGATTACGATGAGTTTGAAACCAAGTTTTTAAAGGTACAATCAGTTCTTTTGTCATCAATTCGAGAAAGGGAGGCATTAGCCAAAAGTAAAGACATCGTTGGCCAGTTAGCGGAACAACAAAAAATTCTTCTCGAAACGTTAGGGAAACCACGTCCATACGAAGTAAAGGCCGATATTTTTCTTCCAAAGATTCATATAGAGCCCTTTTCTGGCGAGTACCATGAATGGCCAACATTCAAAGATATATTTACAAGTGCGGTTCATAGTAAACAAAACTTGACTCCTGTTCAAAAGTACCTGTTTTTAAAATCTTCGCTTCGTGGCGATGCGTTAGGTCTTCTGAGTCATTTGCCTCTTACGAATGCAGCTTACGATGAAGCTTGGGAAAGGTTAGTTAAGCGTTTTGATCGACCTCGATTTATTATCAATGGATATATAACGGCATTCATGCAACTTCCATCATCTAATAACTTAAATGTTAAGCACCTTCGTAAAATTTCTAATAGTGCAGATGAAATAGTTAGAGGTCTTACGGCGATTAAATCACTTAATAGAGATCCCTGGTTAATCTTTATCTTGCTTAGAAAACTCGACCCAGAAACCCGCAAAGATTGGTCGGAAGACAGTTCTTCTGAGGATGATCCTACAATCGACAGATTTTTTGAATTCCTTGAACGTCGTTGTGATGCCTTAGAGAGTGTTCATAATAATCCACGGGAAAATTTAAAACCAAGGAGTTCTACGGTAAAGAGTATGCACGTATCTTCATTTTCATGCATAAAATGCAGTGATTCGCACGGACTCAATCAATGTCCCGATTTTCTTAAAATGAACGTTACACTGCGTAGAGATTTTGTGAAGTCGAATAAACTTTGTTTTAATTGTCTGCGATCTGGACACATTTCAAGCCGTTGTACATCAAAATTTCGCTGTTCCGTATGCAAATCACGGCATCACAGTTTAGTCCATGATGAGTCGTTATATGTCAATCGCAATGAGATAAGTCCCATCAACACACCGAACAGCAACTTGGTCATAGAGAGGCCTATTCGTGAGTTTATACCTCAACAAACTTCTAATAAAGCTTCGACATCAAACGCATCATTTGTCAACAACCACTCCCTCAACAGTACTCAATATATTCCTCAGACGTTACTTCCCACTGCTTTCGGTAAGGTACGTGATATTCGCGGTGATTTTCAAGAAGTTCGAATTCTCATAGATTCAGGCTCACAAGTTTCTTTTATCACGGAGCATTGTGCCCAACGACTTGGACTCAAAAGAAGAAACGCTAGTATACCGATAAGCGGTATTGGATTTACGAATGCTGGCAAATCCAGAGGCCTTCTATCCATAGATATTATATCGCGCATAGATTCATGTTACATTCGGGTAAATACATACATATTATCAAAGCTTACTTCGAATCTGCCTACAATATCATTTGACGTAGATGATTGGGATCACCTAAATGGTCTGAACTTAGCCGATCCTTCGTTTAACAATTCTTCAGCCGTCGATATCTTGCTAGGAGCAGACAAGGTTTGGGAAATACTCACAGGAAGCGTTGTTTATAGTAACAAGGGCTACCCTGTAGCACAGAACACTATTTATGGTTGGGTGTTGGCTGGTCAGTTGACACCAGTGTGCAATACCTCTGTACTCGCTCATTCGGTCACGGTTAATATCGAATCGATTCTACAGGCATTTTGGACAGTGGAGGAAGCTGATCCTAAATCAATTATTTCCAACGAATATAAGGCAATTGAAAACCACTTTGTTGAAACCCATAGTCGTGACTCAACTGGAAGGTATATAGTCGATCTTCCTTTCAAATCACCTCCAAGCTTCGCTAATTCGTTTAATGGTGCCCTTTCCCGGTTGAAATCAATGGAAAGGAAATTTGCCTCCAACAAAAGTTTCTTTGAAAACTACTCGGCGTTTTTGAATGAATATCTGAAATTAGGACATATGACACGGGTGCCGAGCACAGAAATTAATAAGGCCAATGTGTTTTATTTGCCACACCATGCAGTGTTAAAACCAGACAGCGTAACGACAAAAATACGCGTCGTTTTTGACGGATCCTTTAAAGATTCCGCTGGTCACTGCCTTAATGATTCATTAATGGTCAAACCACCTATTCAAAGAAATTTGTTTGCTGTTTGTTTGCGTTTTCGTCGTCATAAGTACGTTTTTGCGGCAGATATTTGCAAAATGTTTCGCCAAATTTTAGTTTCGGAAAAGGATTCGGATTTCCAGCGTATTCTTTGGCGCACATCACCTTCAGAACCTCTTGAGCACTATCGCTTGCGTACTGTGACGTACGGTACTTCATGCGCACCATATTTATCGGTAAGAACCCTGCAACAACTCGCTACTGATTACCAGCAAGAGTTCCCAGAAGCTGCAGCAATCGTGCTGAATGACTTCTATGTAGACGACGTAGTCTCGGGCGCTGATACTATAAAGGAAGCGTTAGACAAGCAAAAATCTCTAATTCAACTTCTATCCAAGTGCGGTATGGAACTCAGCAAATGGCACAGCAATTGCGACGAGTTGCTTCCAACAAACTACACTTCTAGCAACGTTAACAATATTTCGTTGGACACTGACGCTGATACATGGATTAAGATACTTGGTCTCTATTGGAATTCGCAATCTGATATCTTCGCCTTTCACCTAAATTACCATCCAAACAAACCCATCACTAAACGACAGATTCTACGTGATGTTGCACGGATATTTGATCCACTTGGCTTCCTTGCTCCTACAGTCGTTCTTTTGAAAATTCTCTTTCAGGAGTTATGGCTAAAAAAACTGGATTGGGATGAAGAGCTCCCGGATTTGTTATCAAAAAAATGGAGTTGTTACCGAAATGAGGTCTCGCATCTTACTAAAATTAGCGTGTCAAGAATCATTGGTATTACAGACGCTGAATTCGAATTGCATGGATTTTCAGATGCTTCTGCTTCAGCGTACGCAGCCGTAATTTACGCACGCTATAGAACTCCGGATGGAGGGTTTACTACAGTTATTGTTGCTTCGAAGTCTCGAGTAGCCCCTGTTAAACAATTAAGTATTCCAAGATTGGAACTCTGCGCAGCAGTACTCCTCACCCGATTGCTCGTTCCAGTACGAACTGCACTCAATATCACCTTTGCTGACGTATATGCTTGGTCTGATTCTAATGTGGTCTTATCTTGGCTGTCGTCACCTCCCCGTCGTTGGAATATCTTCATTGGAAATCGTACCTCAGAAATTTTAAATAGCATTCCCAGAAGCAGATGGTTCCACGTCAAAGGAGCTTGTAATCCAGCCGATTGTGCTTCACGAGGAATCCTACCTTCACAGCTCCTCGAACATTCCCTTTGGTGGACAGGTCCCCAATGGCTCAGGGAAGTTCAAACTTACTGGCCAGTCGTGGTGGATGTAGAAGACGATCCAAGCTGCATCGTCGAGGAAGCAAAACGGCAACCTATCGCGCTCATAACAACCACTGCAGACCATCCATTTGAAGCTCTTTCGACGCGGATATCCTCTTGGAATACTATAATAAGAACTGTAGCCCTAATAAATCGCGTAGTTGATCACTGTCGCGGTATAAAAGCGCCTTCGATTTGATTCGCTCCAACAGAAATGTTCAAAGCTAAAACCAAAATCATACTCTGGCTTCAAGACCGGTACTTCGGCAAGTACATACAATTTTACAAAAAGCATAAGTGTTTTCCTAGGACTTGTACATTAATAGACCTTTCTCCCTTTCTAGACGATCAAAACATCCTCCGTGTCGGTGGTAGGATCGAAAATGCAAATGTGTTGTTTAATACAAAGCACCCTATAATATTACCAAAGGACCATATTATCACTAAACTCATTCTCATTGATGCTCATATCCGATATCTACACCCGGGTGTATCATTACTCTTCGCGTTAGTTCGGCAAGAATATTGGGTTATTGGATGCCGTAATCTTCTTCGGAAAATAACCCACGACTGCGTTGACTGTTTTCGACAAAGGAAAACCACCCTTACCCAGCAAATGGGCAACCTTCCAGCCCAACGTCTGAACATTGCCAGACCCTTCGTACATTGTGGTTGCAACTATGCTGGCCCGATAACCATGAAAACTAAATACGGTCGAAAATCATTAATATCAAAGTGCTATATATCGTTGTTCGTGTGTCTAGTCTCCAAGGCAATACACTTAGAGTTAGTGACTGATTTGACAACTGATGCATTTCTTGCAGCCTTCCGTCGATTTGTAGCGCGTCGCGGTAAGCCTTCGCATTTGTACTCCGACAACGGAACCAACTTTCGTGGAGCTGCTCGGTCTCTTTCGGAAATGCATGACTTAGTTTTATCGGAACAACATAATTCAATCATAGCTGAGTCATTAGTGCGAGACGGGATTACATGGCACTTCAACCCTCCTTCGGCACCACATTTCGGCGGGTTGTGGGAGGCAGGGGTTAAGTCAGTCAAACAACATCTTCGAAGAGTTATCGGTACTGACAATCTTACGTTTGAAGAACTCTATACCTTACTCACGCAAATCGAAGCGGTTCTTAATTCGCGTCCTTTATGCCAAATATCAGACTCTGACCTAGATCCTCTAACTCCTGCACATTTCATTCTAGGTGAATCTTATGCTGCTGTGCCGGAACCAACATTGGAACTACCACAAAATCGTTTATCAAATTGGCAAGGCTTACAAGCCAAAATCCAAGGGTACTGGAAGCGGTGGAAGGTCGAATATTTAACATCTCTCCAGAATCGACCCAAATGGCAACATGTTCAACCGGACATAAAATTAGATGACTTGGTTGTTATTAAAGAAACGAACCTACCACCTGGTAAATGGGCGATGGGCCGCGTTATCAACTTGCACCCCGGTACTGATGGACGCATTCGAGTAGTTACCTTAAAAACATCTAGCGGCAACCTAGTACGACCAATTCATACGCTTGCCATCGTCCCCGTAAACTGAAACTGCGTTCCAGGGGGGGCGAAATGTTTGAAAATGAAAACAAATAAATTCGAAATATTTTTAATTGTAATAATAGATTTCGTAAACTATTTTAATCTTAACTTCATTTGCCATACTTTGTTTATATACCCTACAATGTTTTCGCTTTTCTTTAAATCATCTTCGATAAACAACTAGTTAACGTACAAATACAAGAATCATGTTCTCTCAACTCATTGTGTTATCTACATTGCCGTTAACTGATATACATATTCTGTAAATCATATCATTGAAACTGACGCTTGGGTCATTCAATTGGTACAGTTCATAGAGGTAACATCGTTTATAATAAATATACTAATTTGCCACCGTACGATTCGGGCATGTGTTTTATTCCACGTATATATATTATAATAATCCAAATCAACATCTTTAAAGTATCTGAAAAGCTGTTCAAAGAAAACCAAAACAAACAAGAACTTTTTATTTAAATCATCTTTATTCAAAGATATAACAAAATCATCTTTATTCAAAGATATAATAATTTACAATAGTCGCATGAAAGGCAATCAATGCACTTCATCTTAATTCCATGCTGCAACGACGCACACACAAAATAAAACTTTGTGAGAGAATGTGAGTGAGAACTATCAAGTCAACCTTTTGTAAGCTCCAGTAAATTGTCTTTTTTCAAGTGGTTCTAAGTCAAAATTATCATTTAAAAGGTATTATAACCCTTCGCCTATGTTAATAAAGGTGAGTTTTGATAAATTTAACCCGAGCTGACTGCATTTGAAAGCAAGAAACACAAAATAAAATTTGAAAACTATCTGCCATCGCGACGGTAATAGGCAACGGACACCAAAAAAAAATCATTGAAAACAGTAACAACACGACTGCTCTGAGTTCATCTGCCAAGAGAGACCTAGCGGAAACATCCCCTGAACATTTTCAGCCACAAAAATTTGCATCAAATAGGAAAAAAACCAACATGTCCGTAGGTACAATGCTAATTGGGGATTTGAAAACCCTTATTGAAAGCACAATGACTTCGCTTCTTGACGACAAGCTTAAAGATATGCCCACCAAATGCGATGTTGAAAAAATCGGCACAGAGATAAACATACTGCAACAAAATAATCTCTCGCTGCAAAGTAAGCTGGAGAAAATGGAGTCACGGTGTGTTGCTCTTGAACGTCAAGTCGAATTCTTGTCAATGAGGGCAAACGAAAAAAACGTTGTTATGCATTTCCCAGCCCAAACAGGTGTTCCGGCAGCGGAAAAAGCTAAATCACTGTGTCTTGATTTACTCCAAACGCAAAATCAAGGAGCAATATTAGGAACACGTTTGATACGGTCGCGTAACACAAACACCGAAAGTGTGATTGTAGAATTGCAAAACAAGGATGATGTAGGTCGAATCCTCCAAAACACGACGAGGTTCAGAGGCACTGGAATATCACTTCACAGAGACTATCCCGCCGCGGCAAGAGAAAGATGAAGAAAATTAATTAAAATCAAAACTCAAGTCACTGCCAAAAACCACAATATTAAAACATTCATTCGGGGAAATGCCATCAAAATTGAAGGAAAAACATTTTACTTCAACTCCAGTAATGTTTTGACATGTGATGAAGAAGGAGGATTGACGTTTTTACAACAACTGATCGATGACAGCAATGAAGTGACAGCAGTTGAAAACCACTTATGCGGCTCTCAAACTGCTAGCAGAGCAGTGCTGCCAAATTGTATTTAATAGAAATGCCGTCAGCCATATTTTCAATAGAAATCATAATACTAAATTATATAATATTCCATTTAAAATTATTTCTTATAATATAGCAGGTTTAGGAAATAAGTTGATCTTTAATACCTTATTACAAAAAATTAGAGATAGTGATATTTTTTTATTATTCGAAACTTTTATTGAACAAAACACGTCACATTATGAAACGTACTTTCAAGAATTTTCGCTGAAGTGGATACCCGCAACAAGAACACATAAACGCGGAAGAGCAAGCGGTGGATGCTTATTCGGATTGAAAAAAACGTTAAATAAATTAATAAGATGCAGCTTTATAAATGAAATTAACAGAACTATAGTTGAAATGACTTGTTCGAATGAGAAATTGTTTATAGTTCCTGTTTATATTAACTGTAATAAATGGATGGATGACTTTGCTGGTTTGCAGAACTTTCTCCTTGAATTCCACCAAGAAAATATTATGGTTATTGGAGACTGTAATGCAAGGGTAGGAAACTCTCAGTTACTTCAAATGAATCCAGAATGTGTCCCCGACAATGTTAGCATTACGAGATCAACAAGAGACACAAAAATTGACGCTAACGGGAGAAAATTTATTGAAATGTGCGAAACGACTGGTCTTACACTGTTAAATGGAAGAACTAGAAGTGACCCAGATGGACATTTTACTTTTATAAGAGGAACATCATGTTCTATTATTGATTTTTGTCTCGTTCGTGGTAGATGGATTCAGTACGCTGAAGACTTAAAAGTTGAAGAGATGGTGTACTCGGATCACTTACCACTGCTCGTCAACTGCATGATTTGTAATGAAGAACCATCTAGCAATATCTCGAATATGAAGTTGCTACCAAAACTTAAATGGAGAAACACGCATATGGAACGATATCAAAACAATTTCGACAGACTGTTGACATCCGTTCGTGGCAATGAGATGAACTCACTACGCAACACAGATATCCTGATATCTTGCATAACACAGGCAGCTCAGTCCTTTCAATATGCTCAAAATCGGAAATGGAGAGAGCCATGGTTTGATAGAGACTGCGAAACAGCAAGGAAAAGATCTTTTGGGTTACTAAGACTGCTTAGAGCAACAAACTCTAACCTAGCAAAAAACATGTACCAAGACGCTAATAAGGCTTTCAAAATTATTTGCAGCGAAAAACAAAACAGGTACTCGCTTGACTTAATGCGCAAATTATCTCAAGTAAATGACAGCAGAACCTTCTGGAAATTAGCTCGCTCTCTCAATGGCATACCCTTTGTCCAAAACATTAAAATCGACATAAACATCTTAGCAGAGCACTTCAAAAGTTTACTAAACACTCCGATAAACTCCAATCAGTTGATGCTCTATGCTTCACCGCATCTGGAAATCGAAAATCTTGATCAGGCTTTCACCGTTCAAGAAGTCATGGACGCAATAGACCGATGCAACCTCAACAAAGCTCCAGGAGAAGACCGTGTGCCGTATGAGTTTTTCAAATATGCCACGGTGAACTTTATCAGAAAAATTACAGATGCTTTCAATTACATATTTGATAAAGGAGAAGTACCAGAAAGCTTTCAAAAAAATATCATCCTTCCGATCTTTAAAAAGGGCGATGTCGAAGACCCAAACAACTACCGAGGAATTTCGTTTTTGAACTCTGTTATGAAAATATTCACTGGAGTACTCCTGCACAGACTCACAATCTGGGTAGAAAATAGTGATTTACTGAGCGAGTTCCAAGCGGGTTTTAGGAAAGGATACTCAACTGTTGACAATATTTTTTCACTAACATGCATCGGTAAATCTTAAATAAGCGAAAGAAATTATATGCTTTTTTCGTCGACTTCAAAGCGGCATTTGACTCAATCAACAGGGAAGCACTGTTCTACAAGCTCAGTTGCCTAGGAATATCCTCCAAAGTGCTAAAAGCAATAAAATGCCTTTACCAAAACAACATGACGGCGGTATGGGATGGGAACGAAGGGTCTACTTGGTTTAAAACAACGTCTGGAGTTAGGCAAGGCTGTCTATTAAGTCCGCTTTTGTTTTCCCTGTTCCTAGATGATTTGACATCAGTTCTACCAGGTGGTATCAATATTGCCGGCACCAACGTGAAGGCTTTGATGTATGCTGACGATATCGTCATATTAGCAGAATCTGCAGAAATGTTACAAATGATGATCAACAAGCTTCAATCTTACTGTCACCTGTGGAGCCTAACGCTGAATACCAACAAATCAAAAGTTATGATTTTCCGAAATGGAACAGGCAGATACGCAGTAAATGAGAAGTGGAAGTGGGAACATGAGGACCTGGAGGTTGTAAAAGAGTACAAGTACCTTGGAGTCATCTTAACACCGCAGCTGTCGTTTAAAAAACACCTGAGCGCTAAACTGATAGAATCAAAAAAGGCCATAAATTGCAGTTGGAAGGGTGTACTTGGTAAAAAATATGTAGCTCCGAGTGCCAAATATAAACTTTTCGAAGCCGTAATGAGGTCGATAATGTGTTATGCTTGCCAGGTTTGGGGGTTCCTCCAATACGAAGAAGTAGAAAAGTTGTTGAGGTTCTTTATAAAAAAAATGTTCTGGCTCCCGGAAAACACGCCTACTACTGTTACATCTGGAGACTGGTGTTTCGCCGTTGTATATATTTTCACTCAAGTTGCACCTCAATTATATTTTAAAAGTTACTGAACTTCCCCCTCATCGTCTTCCTGGAACTATTGCAAGGCATCTACTCAACCATAAATCTCAGTTCTTTACTGAGTGGTCAACTTGGGAGCGGACTCACAATGTACAGTTACTGGAAACCGGGACGGAGACTTGGAAACGTAGCTTTGATGTGCTGCTAGCTAAGATTGAACAGGACAGCTTCTCTAAATTTACGGTTTTGGCGAACCGGAGCGAGACTCGAAGTATGTACAAGTGCCTACAACACAACCTTGGATCAAACAATTATTTTGATGATTGCTACAAACTAGAGACTATTTCAATTGTATTCAAAACGAGAGGAGAGTTACTGCACCTTAATTATCACCCATATAGCTCAGAGGAAAACACGGACTGTACTCTCTGTAACCATCGAGTTAGAGAAGATGTATTCCACTTCATAGGAACGTGCCCAATTCTTGCTGCAATTAGAAGACAACACTGGGGAAAAAATATATTAACTATAGATGAGGCCAAGGAAATCCTAAATGGATCGGATTGGAACATTTTAAGCAGTTACGTAAAAACAGCGCTGAGATACCGCTACCAAATCCTGAATGAAGCATTTTAATCCTATTTCTGTATAACAACCAATCAAAACAACTCCTTACCTTAGATTATGAACGAATCAAAGACTTATTTGCCTATTTATCAATTCAACTTAAAAATAGCTTGAAAATGTTAAAAAGCATAATGTTGCACTAGTGATTTATTTGTTTAGATTATACTCTTTTTTTCTGGCTGACGGCAAAAGCCATGCCATAAGTGTGAAACTGTAAAAAAACTAAAAACCTTTAATTTTGTTAAATAAAATCACACACTACTACTACTACTACTAATAAAACTTCAAATATAAAAGAACTAAGTACAACTTATTTTAAAAATTCAATCAAAATCAAATTGATAAAAAACATCATTTAAAAAAATAATATCTCTTTATCATGTTCAAAAGGAACATCGAAAACAGAGCCGAGAAACACCGCACGTCGAAGTCGATCTCCCGTCTGCAAAACAAAACAAGAAAAATCGACGTCGACAAATCACATTCTAATAAAAAATATCTGTGCACTGCAAAAACGCATACACAATATTAATTAACAATAATTACGCTAAGCAATGTACATATTATTAATAAACAAACAACCGGCAATAATGCAAAAAAAAATACACAAAATGCACTGCCATTTTAAAAGCAAAAAAAGAACACGATCCACATCACATAGAAAATGGAAAAACCACGAAATGTCAATTGCCGTCGGCAAATGCATTTGACAATTTTGCACTGCAGAGCTGATTAATATTTAAAGATCACCAAATTATACAGTCCACTGAACATAAATGAATAAATTCATAATTTTCAATAATTTAAACACTCCTAGAACTTAATAAAACTTATAAAATTCGCGAAAGATTTCCGAATCAGAATCGCGAGTTGTTTACAAAAAATCTAAACAACAATTTCTAGTCGAAAATCGAGCCTTTCCGACTAGAAAAGGATGGTACTTGGTCACGACAAATATGCCTTTGCCATTGAACACACACACACTTACACATATATCCATATATTGAAATAAAATGCGAACCCCGAAATCCGCGAATTAAATTGTAAAATCAGCACAATTACACACACACATACATATACGCACGCTATCCAAAAATCGAAATCAAAATTATAATAAATTGAACATTCACGATATAAAACAAACAGAACAGAAATATACTACAAACACACAACATTCTAATAAAACATAATATTAAATGAAATATTCAAACAAAATTAAAAAATAAAAAAAACTCATCCTGAAACACATGTCTTGTTTACCAAGATACAAGTTGCGGGAAGGTCTACGCAACATCTTCAATTAATTTCTCCATCGCAGCAACTCAAATTCACCAATTTGATCACAATTAATCTATTTAAGAAACAAAAATTCTAATTAAACCCAAACTCACTCTCACGAAATATTTACTATTAAAATTCTCGAAGAAAGCATGCCGGCACCATGCTTCTTCTTCACACCTTCAACAATTGAATTGAAGTAATTACCTACTGTTACCTACTGCTACTACTACTATATGATGGAAACTGAAACCACAACCACCACCGGTGTGAATGTCATTCACAAATAGTATTGCTGTACTATCCCCTACCAACAGAACCATAAGAACATTCCATTCGAGCGTGAATGAGATAACAGATAACTCTTCAATTGTCAGTGTACTTAGTAGTAGGCTTAGAGGAATTAAAGAACAAGAGGGAAAACCATTACGTCTCTTGCCCCGCAACTTCCATTTGTTTACATTGTTGTTTTTGTAATCGCAGCCTCCATCTGTGAATACGTGTGAGGTGCAGCAAAAAGGCGCAAAAAAGTTGTGGAAGTATATGTGCGGTGAGTTTATTTTCATTTGACGCTTGGCTATTTAAAACATAACCTGAAATTTAATTTTCACCACATTACTGAAAAATTGTGAAGGGGAGGGTTTGAACAACACCAAAGTTTTTGTTTTTTAAAAATTAAATTTTTTTTGTAAAGCTGGGCAAGATGTGAAAACTTATAAACATGCAACTATACTGATTCTATTGGGACTCATTATATTGTGATTCGCTCCCTCAGCTCAGTTATTTGTCTTAACTTTTTATTTATACCAAAACCTAAATATCAAACTATGTAAACATTTTTTGAAAAACTCATCTCAGTCAAAATTTTGAAATGCAGCAATTTTGTAGATATCATGCAGAGCTCAGAAAGGCTTCATTCATCTCTGTAGTACAATTATTAACAAAGCACCATCACTTTAAGTTTTATTTTTTTTGAACTAATTGAAAGCGTACATCAAACTATGTAGACATTTTTTGAAAACTTATCTCAGTCAAAATATTGAAAAGCAGCAATCTTGAAGATATTGTAATGTACACCCAACATTTAATACCAATTTCCTAATCGAAAACGTTCAACCGAAAACACAAGCGGCAACACTAGTGTAAGTGTAGAAATATACTAGGAGAAAAAATGTTTGAGAGAAGTGGAGAGTGGAGACTATGTGGAAGTTACTGGAGAGTTCTAGATGAAATGTCATTCGATATAAATAGCCCGCCCTAGACAACCAGAGGGCAGTTTTGATTATAGAGTGATAAAGTGGAGAGTAAATTGTCTACAAGTGATAGTCCAAAAGTCGAGTTGAGATCGAATAAAGTATAGATACTGAATAAAAGTGGTTGAAATAAATTGAAAAGTGAAGTTTTATTTTGCGAACTAAGCGCACGTTACATTGGTGTCGGAAGTGGGATAAAACTTATTTGAAAAAAAAAAAAAAACGAGTTGACTAGTAGAGTGTAAAAAAAAAAGTAAAAAGAAAAATAAAAACAATATACTGTAACGTGAACCCAACATTTTATACCAATTTCCTAATCGAAAAACGTTCAACCGAAAACACAACTGGCAACACTTTAATGGAATGGTATAAATGACAGGCGTTGCTTGTAAGCCAGTGTGTGTGAGTGTAGAGAGACAGACAGACAGAGAGTAGACAGCAAATGTGGCGACAATGTAGAAGTTACTGGAGAGTTCTAGATGGCGTGTCATTCGATATAAATAGCCCGCCCGAGGCAACCAGAAGTCAGTTTTGTTTATAGAGTGATAAAGTTAAGAGTAAATACAAGTGATAGTCCAAAAGTCGAGTTGAGTTCAAATAAAGTGTATATCGAAAGTAGATACTGAATAAAGTGGTAGAATTAAATTGAAAGGTAGAGTTTTATTTTTTTGCGAACTAAGCGCACGTTACATTGGTGTCAGAAGTGTAAATAAAACTTATTTGACTAGTAAAGTGTAAAAAAAAAAAAAAAAAAAAAAAGTAAAAAGAAAATAATAATTATATACAGTGAAAATGGGTAAGTTGTTAGAAGAGCTCACTTGCATTGAGCTTAAAAGTGAGTTAGGTAAGCGAAATCTTTCTAGAGCGGGATCGAAAAATGAGCTCGTCCTGCGCTTGCGTAACTATTTGGAACAGCAAGGGGAAGACGTAAACACTTTTGTTTTTGAAACAGAAGTGGAAGAAGAGGAAGTAAGTGAAAATATAGATTTTTCTAGTATGATGAAACTTTTGTTAGAACAACGAAATGAGCAAAAGAAGGAACAGCAGAATGTTCTCGAACAACTTGAAGCACAACGAAACGAGCAAAAGAAGCTGATTGAAGAACAACGAAACGAGCAAAAGAAGCTGATTGAAGAGCAACGAAGCGAGCAAAAGAAAGAACAGCAGAATGTTCTCGAACAACTGGAAGCACAACGAAACGAACAAAAGAAGGAACAACAGAATATTCTCGAAAGACTTGAAGCGCAACAGAATGTTTTGGAAGGTCAGAAAAACATTCTAGAAGGTAAATTGGGTAACATTGAGAAAAATGTATGTGCCCTAGACGAACGCGTTGAAGGTGTGGAAAAACAGCTTTCTGTTGTAGAGAATCGTTTCGAAGGCGTAGAAAGTCGATGTGATGTTCTCACCAAGGAATTAGACCAGATCCGGAAAATAAAAATTCGAGAATCTGCTGGAGAGTTTGCAAGGAAAAAGGAGATGAAACCCCCAACATTTGATGGACAGTCTTCTTGGCCAGTCTATAAGAGACAATTTGAGGCAGCCGCGACAACAAATGGCTGGGATGACGAAGACAAGTACATTGCACTGACTCTTGCTCTTAGAGGACCAGCAGCTGAATTACTTCAAACAGTTCCAGCTGGTAAGAGCGGCGATTTCAGTTCTCTCGTGGCAGCTATAGATAAACGCTTTGGAGATAGCCACTTGAAAGAAGTCTTCCGAGTCCAACTCAATAACAGAGTCCAGAAAAGGGGTGAAAGTCTACAGCAGCTCCAAGCAGACGTCGAAAGACTGGTTCACCTGGCATACCCGGATGCTGGAGAAGAAATCATCAACCAGCTCGCTGTTGAGTCCTTCGTTCGTGCCATTTCCGATATACATCTTCAGAGGTCTGTGCGAACTGCTAGAACACGTACTCTTTCCGAAACTTTAGCATTCGCATTGACAATTGAAGCAGCAGAACAGGCTTCTCAGGGAGTACATCGACTTAGAGAGGCCATAGTCGAAGAATGCTCGTGCCAAAGAGCTGAAATACAAAAGAACCGGAGCGGACTAGCAAGATGTTGGAACTGCAACAAAACCGGGCACTTACAGCGTCAATGCCGACTACCACCAAACAAAGCAGGTTGTCAACATTGTGGAAGCAAGAGATCCAACCCAGAGCAAGGTAACAACAACACCAGCGTTGCCTATCAGCCCGTTTCCCATCAGGGAAACGAGTAAGAACCAACTTCGAGGGGCAGAGGCTGGTTTCTTGTATCGATGGCCCCAGAACCACCATCCAGGTCTCTCAGACCAAACGAGACAACAAAAGTCTGACTGTGGAGACTACTATTAACGGGAACAAACATGTGGCTACCATCGACACCGGTGCCACAGCCTCCATAGTACGTCGAGACCTGGTAAAGACGACGTGGCTTCATAACACCAATAGCTACCGTCTAAGAACCGCAACGGGAGAAGCAGCAAGAGTATATGGAGAAGTGTGTCTTAAGATCCGACTGGCCGACCTAGTGTTTACTCATCAATTCCTGGTGGCAGATATATGTGACGAGTGCATCATTGGAATCGACTTTATGAAACAGCACGGAGTTATTTTGGACATCGGTAATCAGGTTTTGAAGTACCAAAATAAGGAACTTCCAATGACTTATTCGAACGAAAGTACGTCGACACTGAGAACTGTCATCAGGGAAGATCTTATTCTGCCTCCTTCTTCTGAAGTGTTCGTTTGGACAAAACTGGAAGGTGAGTTTGGAAGCCTTCGATACCTCATGGTGGAACCAGACCCAGAGTGTTCCTCCCAAAGCATCATCATTGGGAAAACACTGGTAGCACCGAAGAACAAAATGGTCCCCGTACGATTACTAAACACCAGACCGTACGATGTAAGGTTGAAGAAAGGAGAAGTCGTTGGACGTTGCGAATCGGTTGCAGCAATTACGAAGATCACAGACGAAGCTCCGAGAAAACCTATAACTCCGCAGGAGCTCGAAACCATCAGAGCAAAAATACTGAATTCATCCAACCTTGATCACCAACAAACAAGGATGGCTGAAAGTCTCCTACAAGAGTACACTGATATCTTCGCATCGCAAAAGGGGCAATATGGTAGGACACAGTTGGTGCAGCATCGCATCAACACAGGAGATGCAAGACCGATTCGTCAACCTGCAAGACGTCTTCCACTGGCCAAACAAGGTGAGGTTGAGGAAATGATAACAGCAATGAAGAAGGACGGTCTTATCGAAAATTCCAAAAGTCCTTGGGCGTCACCAGTGGTGCTAGTGAAAAAGAAAGACGGAAGCACTCGTTTTTGTGTGGGCTACCGAAGGCTGAATGATGTAACTAAGAAGGACAGCTATCCCCTGCCCAGAATCAGTGATACCCTGGATGCCATGGAGGGAGCGCAGTGGTTCTCGACGCTGGACTTGAAGAGCGGATATTGGCAAGTTGACATCCACCCTGATGATCGGGAAAAGACGGCGTTTTCTACAGGTAATGGGCTCTGGCAGTTTAAAGTTATGCCGTTTGGGTTATGTAACGCTCCGGCAACATTCGAGCGTTTGATGGAGTGCGTTCTTCAAGGACTGACGTGGAAAGCTTGCCTAGTCTACTTGGACGATGTCATTGTTTACGGGAAAACATTTGACCAACATTGTAAGAACCTTAAAGCCGTGTTTCAGAGACTTCGAGAGGCTAACCTTAAACTGAATCCAGAAAAATGTGCACTTTTCAAAACCGAAGTCAAGTATTTGGGACACATCATCTCATCCCAAGGAGTAAAGACTGATCCTGAAAAAGTTGACTCCGTCAAAAATTGGCCAACACCACAGGACAAACATCAACTCCGAAGCTTTCTGGGACTTGCCACATATTACCGACGTTTCGTTAAGAACTTCGCTGGAGTTGCAAAGAGTTTGCATCAGCTCACCGAAAAGGGGAAGCAGTTTAAATGGTCAGGTGAGTGTGAGAAATCTTTCCAGGAACTCAAATACCGCCTCTGTAACGCTCCAGTGCTGGCACATCCAACACCTGGCAAAACATTCATCGTCGACGCAGATGCAAGCAACGTTGGAATCGGGGCGGTACTATCCCAAGTGCATGATGGCGAAGAGAAAGTGGTGGCATACTACAGCAAGGTCCTATCGAAACCCGAAAGGAACTACTGCGTGACCAGAAGGGAGCTGCTAGCTCTTATCTTGGCAACAAAGCACTTCCATAAGTACATCTATGGACAGAAATTCCTTCTGCGGACAGACCACGGTGCTCTGAGCTGGCTGTTGAACTTCAAAAATCCAGAAGGTCAAGTCGCAAGGTGGATAGAAAGATTGCAGACCTATGACTACCAGATCCAACACCGCAGAGGAAAGCTGCACTCAAACGCCGATGCATTATCACGAAGACCTTGCAAAGTGGATTGCAAGCATTGCAAGCGGCAAGAAGACAAAGAAATCATTACCGCTCAGCGACTAAGAGCTGACCCCATAAGCGGATGGAGCAATGAGGAAGTGAGGACTGCTCAAAAGGAAGATCCAGATATCGAACCCATTCTCGCATGGAAAGAAAATGAAGAGAAACCGGAATGGGGAGACATTTCTGACAGGAGTCCAGTTCTCAAAGCCTATTGGGCACAGTGGGACTCACTATATGTGCAAGAAGGTGTCCTCAGGCGAAGATTGGAATCCGCTGACGGTAAGTCATATGTGATGCAGCTGATCGTACCGCAATCGAAAGTCAGTGAAGTTCTTCAGGAGATGCACGACGGACCTTCTGGAGGCCACCTGGGGGTAAACAAAACACTGGAGAAGGTGCGACATCGGTTCTACTGGTTACATGCTAGAGATGACGTGGAGAAGTGGTGCCGAACATGTGACAAGTGTGCTGCAACCAAAGGACCTGGTAGGAAGATTCAAGGTAAGATGCATCAGTACAACGTGGGATCGCCTTTTGAGAGGATCGCAGTAGATGTGGCTGGGCCTTTTCCAGAGACCAACGCTGGAAACAAATACATTCTGGTTGTAATGGACTATTTTAGCAAGTGGCCTGAGGCGTATGCCATCCCAAATCAAGAAGCCAAAACGGTGGTCGACCAGATTGTGTTTAACTGGGTTAGTAGGTTTGGCGTGCCTATGGAACTCCATTCCGACCAAGGGAGGAACTTTGAGTCAAACATCTTCCAAGGAGTGTGCGGACTACTTGGCATTAAGAAGACAAGAACCACACCACTTCATCCACAATCTGATGGGATGGTTGAAAGATTCAACCGGACCTTGAAAGAACACCTCACCAAGGTCGTAGGCGACTACCAAAGAGACTGGGATAGGCACGTACCGCTATTCCTGATGGCCTATAGAAGTGCAGTACATAGCTCGACAGGGCAAACACCATCTGACATCCTGTTCGGGAAAACCATGCGGCTGCCCAGCGAACTTAAATTTGGATGCCCCACAGAGGAGCCACAGGACACAAACGAGTATGTGGACGACCTCAAGGAGAAACTCGCTGACATCCATAAAAGAACAAGGGAACGGATGAAAGCCTACAGCGACCGGATGAAGACACGGTACGACACAAAAGCGACAACGTCAGGATTCCAAGCAGGAGATCGTGTGTGGCTTTATAATCCTCATCGTCAAAAGGGATTGTCACCGAAACTTCAGCAAAACTGGGAAGGTCCTTATACTGTAGTCACGAGGATTAACGACGTGGTTTACCGCATCCAAAGAGGACTAAGAGGCAAGTTAAAAGTAGTTCATTGTGACAGGCTGCATCGATATAGTGGCGAGGCTGCAGATGGAATTATTCGGGACGAACAATCCTAAGGAGGGGGCAGTGTAACGTGAACCCAACATTTTATACCAATTTCCTAATCGAAAAACGTTCAACCGAAAACACAACTGGCAACACTTTAATGGAATGGTATAAATGACAGGCGTTGCTTGTAAGCCAGTGTGTGTGAGTGTAGAGAGACAGACAGACAGAGAGTAGACAGCAAATGTGGCGACAATGTAGAAGTTACTGGAGAGTTCTAGATGGCGTGTCATTCGATATAAATAGCCCGCCCGAGGCAACCAGAAGTCAGTTTTGTTTATAGAGTGATAAAGTTAAGAGTAAATACAAGTGATAGTCCAAAAGTCGAGTTGAGTTCAAATAAAGTGTATATCGAAAGTAGATACTGAATAAAGTGGTAGAATTAAATTGAAAGGTAGAGTTTTATTTTTTTGCGAACTAAGCGCACGTTACAATACAGTGAAAATGGGTAAGTTGTTAGAAGAGCTCAACTGCATTGAGCTTAAAAGTGAGTTAGGTAAGCGAAATCTTTCTAGAGCGGGATCGAAAAATGTGCTCGTCCTGCGCTTGCGTAACTATTTGGAACAGCAAGGGGAAGACGTAAACACTTTTGTTTTTGAAACAGAAGTGGAAGAAGAGGAAGTAAGTGAAAATGTAGATTTTTCTAGTATGATGAAACTTTTGCTGGAACAACAAAAGAAGCTGATTGAAGAGCAACAGCAGAATATTCTCGGACGTCTGGAAGAGCAACGAAACGATCAAAAGAAGGAACAGCAGAATGTTCTCGAACAACTGGAAGCACAACGAAACGAACAAAAGAAGCTGATTGAAGAGCAAAGAAACGATCAAAAGAAGGAACAACAGAATATTCTCGAAAGACTTGAGGCGCAACAGAATGTTTTGGAAGGTCAGAAAAACATTCTAGAAGGCAAATTGGGCACCATTGAGAAAAATGTATTTTCCATTGACGAACGCGTTGAAGGTATGGAAAAACAGCTTTCTGTTGTAGAGAATCGTTTCGAAATCGTAGAAAGCCGATGTGATAAACATTTCTCTGTTCTGACCAAGGAATTGGACCAGATCCGGAAAATCAAAATTCGAGAATCTGCTGGAGAGTTTGTTAAGAAAAAGGAGATGAAACCGCCAACATTTGATGGACAGTCTTCTTGGCCAGTCTATAAGAGACAATTTGAGGCAGCCGCGACAACAAATGGCTGGGATGACGAAGACAAGTACATAGCACTGACTCTTGCTCTTAGAGGAACAGCAGCTGAATTACTTCAAACAGTTCCAGCTGGTAAGAGCGGTGATTTCAGTTCTCTCGTGGCAGCTATAGATAAACGCTTTGGAGATAGCCAATTGAAAGAAGTCTTCCGAGTCCAACTCAATGACAGAGTCCAGAAAAGGGGTGAACGTCTACAGCAGCTCCAAGCAGACGTCGAAAGACTGGTTCACCTGGCATACCCGGATGCTGGAGAAGAAATCATCAACCAGCTTGCTGTTGTAATCCTTCGTTCGTGCCATTTCCGATATACATCTTCAGAGGTCTGTGCGAACTGCTAGAACACGTACTCTTTCTGAAACTTTAGCATTCGCATTGACAATTGAAGCAGCAGAACAAGCTTCTCATTGAGTACATCGACTTAGAGAAGCCATAGTCGAAGAATGCTCGTGCCAAAGAGCTGAAATACAAAAGAACCAGCGGAGCAGACTAGCAAGATGTTGGAACTGCAACAAGACCGGGCACTTACAGCGTCAATGCCGACTACCATCAAATAAAGCAGGTTGTCAACATTGTGGAAGCAAGAGATCCAACCCAGAGCAAGGTAACAACAACACCAGCGTTGCCTATCAGCCCGTTTCCCATCAGGGAAACGAGTAAGAACCAACTTCGAGGGGCAGAGGCTGGTTTCTTGTGTCGATGGCCCCAGAACCACCATCCAGGTCTCTCAGACCAAACGAGACAACAAAAGTCTGACTGTGGAGACTACTATTAACGGGAACGGCTACCATCGACACCGGTGCCACAGCCTCTATAGTACGTCGAGACCTGGTATAGACGACGTGGCTTCATAACACCAATAGCTACCGTCTAAGAACTGCAACGGGAGAAGCAGCAAGAGTATTTGGAAAAGTTTGTCTTAAGATCCGACTGGCCGATCTAGTGTTTACTCATCAATTCCTGGTGGCAGATATATGTGACGAGTGCATCATTGGGCTGCTTACGATCAGTATAATGAGATTTACAAGGAGAGAAGAAGGGAAGAACACCGACTTCTCAAAAAGAAAAAGAAGCAGCATGAGAAGCGCTCGTTTGAGGACATAGAGAGGTGCCATGACAGGAATGAGATTCGGAAGTTTTACCAAAAGGTAAAAAGATCCTGCCAGGGTGGCAAGCTCCGAACTCAAGCCTGTAAAGACCAGCAGGGAAACATAATTATAGAGTCACAGTCACTACTGAGGATCTGGAAAGATCATTTCTGCAGACTGCTTAGCGGCGATGAGGACACAAATTCCGCTGTCAGGCAGATTGCCCCATTCAGCTTGGACGATGATCAGGAATGCCGTCCTCCCGACCTAGAAGAAGTTAAGCTTGCTATATGCAAACTTAAATCAAATAAGACTGCAGGTGCAGATGGCCTTGATGCCGAACTTTTCAAGGCAGCTGGAGATCAGTTGGAAAGGAGCATGCACCAGCTGATCTGCATTATATGGTCGAAAGAAAGCATGCCTGATGAATGGAACCTCAGTATCGTATGCCCGATCCTAAAGAAAGGAGACCCTCACAATTGCGCCAATTATGGAGGGATAAGCCTCCTTAACGTCGCTTATAAGATCTTGTCTGCTGTAATATGTGAACGTCTGAAACCCCACGTCAACAGCTTGATAGGTCCTTATCAATGTGGTTTTAGACCAGAGAAGTCCACAATAGACCAAATTTTCACATTACATCAGATCTTGGAAAAAACCCGAGAACATAATATTGATATTCACCATATCTTTATCGATTTCAAGGCCGCATATGACAGTATCTACAGAGACGAGCTGTACAGAGCCATGTCTAGTTTCGGCATCCCTGCAAAACTCGTACGACTATGCAGGATGACGTTGGAGAATTCACGCTGCTCCGTCAAGGTCGGAAAAGAGCTCACCGAGACCTTTGATGTCGAAAAAGGTTTTAGGCAAGGCGACAAACTGTCATGTGATTTCTTCAACACCATTATTAGTTTAGTTTATTTCATCAAACAAAGTATTACAAAACTTCAGTGATTACTAGATTATAAATAATAAAATAAATAAATAAAAAATTTTAATTTAAATTTTTTTTTTTTTTTTTTAAACAATGGCACCATTGGGGTTGCTTAGCATCAATAAAAGATTTGACTTAAATACATGTCTACTCATACTAAAATCTATCACATCGAATTTTGTATTTGTTTCTCTTAAACACCTGCACAATGGTTCATTGGCTGCATACACAGTTCTGTGATGTGGGATATTAAAAAATATGTTATTTCTAAGCAATCTAGCAGGCACATTGATACCGATTAACGATAGAATAGGAGGACAATCAATATGATCAGCCATTACGTCGCGAACAAACATAACTGCGAAGTATTTCCTTCGCGTATAAAGAGGCAACATTCCAAGTAACTTACATCTTGTGTCATAAGAAGGCATGTCAATATTCCATCCAAGTCTTTTCACAATGACTCTAGTGAAACGTCTTTGGATTTTTTCTAATCGTAAAGAATGAATTGAGAATGAAGGATTCCATATGGTATTGCAATATTCCAATGTTGACCTAACAAATGCAAAATAAAGACTTTTTAGAGTATGCGGATCTTTAAAATCCTTTGAATTTCGTAAAACAAAGCCCAGCATTGAGCTGCTTTTAGCAACTAGAAAATCAAAATGTCTTAAAAAGTTAAGTTTTTGGTCAAAAATTACACCAAGATCTTTTTTAAAAGATATAATAGAAAGATCCTTACTATCAATATTATATGTGAAGTTAACAAACGAACGTCTGCGACAAAAAGTCAAACTTTGACATTTAGCTATATTCAAATGAAGTGAGTTCATTTTACACCAGTTTGATAGATTATGAAGATCATTTTGTAACAGAAGGCAGTCTTGCTCGGAGGTTATACAACGATAAATCTTAAGGTCATCAGCATACATTAAACAATTTGAGTTAAGAATTCTGTCAGGAATGTCATTAATAAATAACAAAAAGAGCAGAGGTCCAAGATGGCTACCCTGAGGAACACCAGATGTGACATAAATAGGCTTAGAAAGAATATTATTAATAAAGACGTACTGAACTCGATCTTTTAAATATTGCTCTAACCATTTGAGGAGATTTGAATGAAACCCAAAATTACCAAGTTTATTGAGTAAAACATCATGATTTACTCGGTCAAATGCTTTTGCAAAATCGGTGTATATAACATCATACTGATAGCCCTTCTCAAGGCCATTTAAAATTTGATTACAAAAAATTGTAAGGTTAGTGGTAGTCGATCTACCAGCTAAAAAACCATGCTGATGAGAAGAAATTTTTCCTTTAAGAATAGGAGTTAGATTTTGATAAACTAATTTTTCTAATGTTTTAGGAATAATAGGAATTTTACTAATTGGACGGTAGTTTGAGATCTCTTGTCTGATTCCTGATTTAAAAATAGATGTAACTGTTGATCGTTTCCAAGTACTTAGAAACTCACCTGTTTTTAGAGATTTAGTAAAGATCATCTGCAAAGGGACTGCAAGAGCTGTTCTACAAGCTTTTAAAATAATTGGAGGAACTCCATCAATATCAGGTTTCGTGTCTGATTTGCATTCAAATAAAGCTGATTCTACTTCAGAGCTAGTAAAACTTATGCTACCAATACTCACAGATTCAAATGTTGGACAGTTAAGATTGAAATCAGGAGTAATGGCAGGACTATTTAAATAAACCGATTGAAAATTTTCAGCAAATAGGTTACAAATAACCGAGATATCAGAAGATGTAATACCATTATATCGCATAACATTGGGAATACCGTTCGATTTCTTCTTATCATTCACAAATTTCCAAAAACCCTTACTATTTGCCTTCAAACTACATTCGATGGAAGATAAGTATTGATTATATAAAAATTTGTTAAGTATTTCGAACTCTTTTTGCAAGTTTCTATATTGCTTATATATTTGTGGATCGTTGTTAGATCTGCGAAATTGCTTATAAACTTTATTTTTCCGATTGTTAAGATTAACAATTCTTTTGTTAAACCAGACTGGTTTTGAACCATCTAATGCTCTTACTTTAGGAGTATATAAATAAATAGCATTTTTTAATATTTTTAGAAATGACTCATAGCACATGTTTAAATTCATGTTAGCAAATATATTTTTCCAATCAAAAGTATTGAGGAAAGTTGAAACTGCCTCAAAATCTGATTTTCCAAAATTAAAAACAAAATTCGACACTGGTGCACCAGGAGTGAAATAATTATAAAACTCTAAGTTAAAACAAAATGCGACATGATAGATTGTATTAGGAAAGAGAAGACTCATAGAATTGCTAATGCTTACATTCAATTCGGAATCAGCGAAAACAAGATCTAGAATATTATTGAATGAGTTATGAAAATAGTTTATCTGTTTGAGCGAAAATCGAGAAAAAGTATCAATTAATTCACAATCATGATTAAAAATAACATTAAAAGGAATTAATATTTTTTCATCTGGATCATATATCCATTTAACATAAGGCAAATTAAAATCACCTACAATTACGACATTTTGTTCATCATTACGATTATTTAGAATTAAACAACAATTGTCAACATGTGCTTTATACAATTCAAAAGAGCTACTTGGTGGAATGTAAGAAACTATAAGAAAAATTTCACTATTAGAATTGAATTTTATATTTAGTACTAATTGGTCGATGTCAGGGGCACCCGCTGCAGCTGGTATGGGCAGCTCGACTCTAGTACAGTGAAATGAAGTACGTACAGCTGCCAGCACTCCACCTCCTTTGTCACAATCTAGTACTCCATAGTTTCGGTCTTTTCAGAAAACAGCATATTGATTAGTGTTAAACATTTCAGCATCATGGTGTTCATTCTTCAGCCAAGTCTCAGTGAAAACAATTATATCGTATTGAAAAGCAGATGAAAATAGAAGCACTTGTTGCATTTTAGTACGTATTCCTCCGGTGTTTTGATAATATATAAGAAAATCATTCATGTTTAGGCGAGGGTTCACGTATTTGCTTAAGTTTGATTTTGCTGTATCCCTAGATCTTCGTTTTTTTGAATGTATTTAAAAGCTCGTAGTTTAGTTCCAATAGGCCATATATTTTCCTGGTACATCGCATCATTATACTCAATCGGAACTCCAATTTTAAAATTAATAAACTTAATATCAGCTTCAGAGCTACCATGTTTAATTAATTTAAAACATGATACAAACTTAGGGTTTATGTGAAGTCCTGCGGCCAAGTGATTTGCAATAGTTTCCGGATCAACAGACGGTCTAAAACTTCCTAGGTGAAACCACTTCAATCTTCTCACTACATCGTTTTGCAAACAGTCACTGGAGCCTCTGACAGCTTGAACAGATTGTAAGAAACTCAAACGTCAACACCAGAGGAACAATATTTCAAAAGTCTGTACAACTACTCGCCTATGCAGACGATATTGACGTAATGGGAAGAAAAAAGCGTGATGTCATAGGTGCTTTTGCGAGTATCGAAACAGAAGCGACAAAAATGGGTTTGATGGTTAATGAGGGCAAAACGAAGTATATGTTGTAATCAAACAAGGACACAGAACATCGACGAATTGGACAAAACGTCACAATAGACAGACATAACTTCGAGGTAGTACAGGACTTCGTCTACCTAGGATCCGCTGTAGACGCGGACAACAACATCAGTGCGGAGATCAAACGGAGAATAACTCTTGCCAACCGTTGCTTCTTTGGGTTAAGAAGGCAATTGAGAAACAAAACCCTCTCCAGAAAAACCAAGGTAACCTTGTATAAGACCTTAATCATCCCAGTCCTGCTTTACGGCGCGGAAGCATGGACCTTATCGAAAGCGGATGAGGAAACCCTTGGTCGTTTCGAAAGAAAAATTCTCCGAATGATCTTTGGTCCCGTATGCGAAGACAATGTGTGGAGAAGAAGATAAAACAACGAGCTGTATGAGCTGTACCGCGACATGGGCATAGCCAGAAGAGTACGCATCGCGAGGCTACGATGGTTGGGCCATGTAGAGCGGATGGACACTGTTTAAATTTCATTTAGTATTTCAGTTCAATTTTCATAATTTTATTCTCAACTAGCTACAGTTACAGAAAATATTTTGGGAGAGCTACTGTGTGAACCATGTTGATTATAAGTTCCCGTCAATACGTGGGAATCGCAAATTAAACAAAACGTGCCAACAAAAATACCTAAGTTTCATATTGCGTATGGCAAATTGTAGGAGCAATGGTTTACACAGTGGCTCTCGTTACTATGTGAACAAATAAAATCATTACCTATCTAACATTAAATGAAAACAGTCGTGTTTATCTTGAGTGGTTTCGTCTAAAACATTTTAATCATTTCGTGTTTATCTTGAGTGGTTTCGTCTAAAACATTTTAATCATTTCGTGTTTATCTTGAGTGGTTTCGTCTGAAACATTTTAATCATTGGCGACCGTGACAGGACTTGCTAAGAAAAGTTTTAGTAGCCTGTATCAGTTTGATTATTAATAATAAAAAAAAATGTGGCTTATTGGAATGAAAGCCACACCCTCGAAGAGATCGCCGCTCAACAAGAGCAAGTGGGCGAATCTATCTGCACCATAGTTCGCAACTATAACATGGATAGTTCAACCAGGAAGACGCTAGATTATCTAAACAAGAAAAAGGCGCAACTAGAACCTCTCTGGGAACAATTCGACCAAAATGATTCGATTCTGCGAGAGAGGTTCTCAGATCACATGGATCATCCCTATTTCGAAAAGGATTATTTCGGAATGGTTCGAAAGGCAGCAGAAGTCTTGACTGCCGATATTTATTCGAGATTAGAAGATTTTAAACAACATGAGACTCCAAACCAAGGTGATCTTCAGATGCGGATACAAGGTTCAGGAGGAGTAAAACCACTCAGGGAGAAACCTGCAGATGAAGTTTCTGCAGTTGGTAAGCAACAAGGTGCAATTCCCAAACCCAAGAAGGGGATTGTTACAAATTCTAATCAAGAGTCAACCTTTCCTGGCGCGCCAATGAACTCCAAGGCACGATATATGTTGTTGACTAATATATTAAAAAGGTCAATTATCAAGATTCATGGGCAGTCAGCCATGAATAATACTCAACAATTCTCCCAAATAAAGGCAAGAAGTTTGGAGCAGAATTGGGAGGAGACTGCAAATCTATATCGTAAGTTGGACCAGGAGTTGACTACGGTGGAAGAAGAAGAATACTTCAATCTGCAAGAGAGCGTTGAGGAGACGTTACTTAAGCTTTTCATGGACATTCCAGCAGTGCAAGAAAGTGGAGGTGGTCCAAGGCCGCCGAATGTAATGATGAAGCTTCCCAAAATCGAGCTGCCTAAATTTGACGGTGAATATTTGAATTGGTTGCAGTTTCATGACCTGTTCAAACAAATGATCCATGATCAGCCAATACCGCCGGCACAAAAATTATATTTTTTGAGGGCAAATGTGACTGGAAAGGCCCTGGATTTGATACAAAACTTCAAGCCAACAGACAGTAACTACGAGGTAGCTTGGGGAGTACTAGTTGAACGCTTCAACAACAAAAGATTGCTATTGACTGCTCAACTAAACAAGCTGCTAACACAGTCAATTACAACATCGACGAGTTCAAGCTTAGGAAAGCTTCACGACATTACAAAAGAGTGTTTACAAGTTATAACAAATATGAATTATGATATCGCAAGCTGGGACCCAATAGTGGTACATCTTCTGCTGCAAAAACTCGACAAGGAGAGCAGAGAAAGGTTTGAGTTCGTGTTAAAAGATCCGAGAAACAGTCCCACCATCCAAGAGTTTCTGACGTTTGTTGAGTCAAGATTCCAAACACTCGAAGCAATCAACTCCCGAGACGAAAAAAGAAAGTTCCAGAGCCTAGAGGTCACCACTAGCAGCCACAATGGACGGAAGTCAATAGCCCCCAAGATGGATCTGGATAAGACACTGAATTGCCAGTTTTGCAATTCTGGTAAGCATGGGATTTACAATTGTATTAAATTCTTGTCACTTTCAGGTTCGGACCGAGGAAAGGCTGTTCACAGGCTGATGTTATGCAGAAACTGTTTAAGGAAGGGGCACTACTCCCAATCATGCTCATCTCGAAAGTGCCAAAAATGCAACATGCCACACAACACACTACTTCACTTGCAGAAGCAGCAGCAAAACTCACCAAGTACGCATCAGTTGGGTGAGAAGGGTAGTTCACAACCAACACTTCAAGCTGTCAATGCAGCAGCAGGAACACACTTCAAGAAACGTCATGTCTATTTAGCAACGGCAGTGGTCAATGTGATTTCATCACACGGTACACGAATCCCGTGCAGAGCGCTTCTTGATTCTGGATCACAACTGAATTTTGTAACAACATCGTTACTACAGCAGCTAGGAATCAAGAAACATTACAAGGACACATCAATCTGCGGAATAGGTGGCAATGAATGCAGATCTGAGTTTGCGGCCACAATAAAATTGGAATCTAGGACGTCAACCTATCAAACAACAATAGAAGCGAACCTCATGGCTCGAATAAGTGATTACCAGTGTAGTCAAGAAATCGACGTCTCAGTGTGGAAGATTCCATCTTACATCGAACTGGCTGATCCATCTTTCTGCAAGTCCAAGCAAATCGACATGCTATTGGGAGCAGAACTATTCTTTGATCTGTTTCTACCAGGAGAACATAGAGTTTCGAACGATCTGCCAATCTTACGAAAAACAGTTCTAGGATGGATAGTAGCCGGAAGTGCTCCAGCTTCAAATTCATGTGCTCATTGTCACATAGTTACAAAGCCATCGTTAACATCGTTGGATAAACTCGTTCGCTCTTTCTGGGAAACAGAAAGCCATGACACTCCAACTAACACCCAGAGCGAAGAAGAACATCAGTGCGAAGAACATTTCCAGAAATACACAGTGCAAAATTCTGAAGGTAAATTTGTTGTTAAATTACCATTTAAAGACGATCCTACCATAGCATTAGGTGACTCTCTTCAAGTAGCAAGAAAAAGGTTTCTTTCATTAGAAAACAAGTTGAGCAAGGATGAAATGTTTAAAATATCTTACATCAACTTCATGGAGGAATATAAGACATTGGGTCACATGACGCCAATTAACAAGGACAATATTCCAAAGAGGCACTACGTCATACCTCATCACTGCGTCATGAAGCCCGAAAGTTCGTCGACGAAACTTAGAGTAGTTTTTGATGCATCAGCCAAGACTACTTCTGGTCACTCATTAAATGATATACTCATGGTAGGCCCAACTGTTCAACCAGATCTATTTTCAATAGTTCTAAAATTCAGGATGCACAGGTATGTTTTTACAGCAGATATAACAAAGATGTATCACCAGGTCGTAATGCACGAGGATGATCGAGCATTACAACTTGTCTTCTGGAGATCAAGAAATGATGAGCCATTACAGCTGTACAAATTAAACACCGTCACGTATGGGACCGCATCGGCTTCCTACCTAGCAACTAGATGTCTAGTTAAATTAGCAGAAGATAATCAAGATTCATTCTTTAGAGCATCACAAGCCGTTAAAAACAATGTATACGTGGATGATTGCCTGGCTGGTTCAGACACTATTGATGACACTTATGAGTTGCTTAATGAGGTAATTTGTCTACGCAAGGCAGGCAATTTTGAATTGAAAAAATTTTGTTCCAATCATCCTATGATTTTAAAGGGAATTCCTGAAGAAGATAAAGAGAAACTAGTAACACTTCATCAATCTGAGATAGTTAAAACATTAGGACTAATATGGGATCCTTCTCAAGATGTCTTTGATTTCAGCTTCAATGACGAAAAAGTAAACAAAATATCCACACAAATAACAAAACGAACAGTTTTGGCCGATCTTGCCAGACTTTTTGATCCTCTTGGCCTACTCGGACCCATAATTGTCATTGGAAAGCTATTCTTACAAGAATTATGGAAATCAAAATTGTCTTGGGATGACAATCTTTCAAATGAAAAGAATCAAAAGTGGATTAAATACATTGGACAGTTCTCCCTAATGAGCAATATAAGCATTCCACGATACGTTCTTCTTCCTTCTGCCAAGACAATTGAACTTCATGCATTCTTCGATAGCAGTTTAAGTGCCTTTGGATCATGCGTTTACTTACGTTCAATCGATGAAAGAAATCAAACATTGTGCCAACTGCTTTGTTCAAAATCAAGAGTTGTTCCACTGAAAATTGTCAGCATAGCCCGCCTGGAACTACAAGCAGCAGTACTTATGGTGGAGCTGGTGGATAGGATAATTCAAATACTTCCAAAGAAAATTGACAAGGTATGTTTTTATACAGATTCTACCACCGTGCTGGCCTGGCTTAAATCACCATCCTACGCTTGGGAAACTTTTGTAGCAAATAGAGTTGAAAAAATTCAATCACTCTCAGAGTTTCATCAATGGCAATTCATCAAGGGCCATTTAAATCCAGCAGACTTGGTATCGAGAGGATCAAATTTATCAGGACTATTCAAATCATCAGTATGGTTCAAAGGTCCAGAGTTTCTTCGAAATCGAGAAATCGCTCAATTTGAGGAATGCGAATATCCTGACGTAATCCCAGAACGACGTAGGAAAAAATCGGTGCTTTCGGCAACAATTCAAAACGATCTAAGCTTAATCGAAAATATCAATTATAGAAGTTCATTTTTTACATTGAGAAAAATATTTGCATTCTGTTTCAGATTTTACTATAATTGCAGAAAACCAAATGAACTAAGAAACACAGGCCAGCTAACAATTCAAGAATTAAGAGAAGGAACGCGATGGATTCTTGTTTACACGCAAAGAGTCTCATTCCCTGACGAATACCGTGCGTTAGAAGGAAAAAGGCTTGTAAATAGAAATTCATCTATAGTTTCTCTTGCTCCATATTTTGATGAAAGAACAAAACTGATCCGAGTTGGGGGAAGGTTGACAAATGCCAAGATCTCTTCAGACTATAAGCATCAAATTTTAATCCCAAAAAACAATACAGTAACTAAATTAATATTAACATATCTTCATTTCAAGCACATGCACGCCTCACATAGAGCGTTAATAGCCATCTCTCGACAACAATACTGGATCTTAGGTGTTGGACATGCAGCTCGACAAGTAATTAGCAGATGCATCATATGCTTTAGAGCAAAGCCAAAATTCATCAATCAGGTGATGGGAGACATGCCTGTGGAAAGGGTGAATTCAGCAAGACCATTTTATTATGCTGGGGTGGACTTTTGCGGTCCCATAAAACTCACTACAAGGTCAGAAGTAAGACTCCTACAAAGTCATATTTAGCTATTTTCGTTTGTTTTTCCACTAAAGCCATACACATAGAGGTGGTAGGAGATTTATCTTCTCAATCATTCATATACGCTCTAAAACGATTTATAGCACGGCGAGGACTCTGCCACACAATATGTAGCGATAATGCAACGAACTTTGTTGGTGAGAAGAATGAATTAGCAGAGCTAACAAGAGAATTCAATTCCAGTAGAATGCAAGCGGCAATACAGACATATTGCCTCGAGGAAGGAATAACTTGGAAAAACATTCCGCCACGTTCACCTCATTTTGGAGGCCTTTGGGAGGCTGCCGTAAAATCTGCAAAGACGCTACTCGTTCGTCACTAAGGTGAAGTTTCACTTACGTACGAAGAATTGCTAACTGTTGTCATACAAATCGAAGCTATATTGAATTCTCGACCTTTGACACCGTTATCATCTGATCCCAACGACCTGGAAGCTCTTGCACCCGGTCACTTCTTAATAGGAAGTCCTCTTACAGCAATGGCAGAACCAGATGTAACAAACTGCGAAATGAATAGCCTAAATAAATTCCGGCGAATTCAACATATTCAACAGCACTTCTGGAAAAGGTGGTCAGATGAGTATTTACATCTTCTGCAGCAAAGACTTAAGTGGAAGACTGAATCAAACAACCTCAAGCCTGACACCTTGGTGCTTATCAAAGAAGAAAATATTCCTCCAATGCGCTGGAAACTAGGACGTGTTATTGAAATCTTCAAGGGAAGTGATGATAAAGTACGCGTAGCTAATGTTAGAACTCAAACTGGTACGTACAAAAGAGCAATACATAATCTTTGCCCACTTCCAATAAATGAACCGGAGAATGAAAACAAAAATACAGATTGCTCCAGTGTTGAACCAACTAGAAGCACGAGACGTTTAAGAATGAAAACAAAAATACAGATTGCTCCAGTGTTGAACCAACTAGAAGCACGAGACGTTTTAGACCTAGAAAAGCTAAAAAATTGACGTTGCTTTCGGTTTCTTCCTTAGGTCAGACTTTGACACAGGAACAAGTAAATATCAAGAAACTTGATGATGGTGTTGGCATGTACTTTGAAGATATTGGCAGGATTCGCACGGTAAATACGCACTGGAAAATTTTTGTATTTTACAATTTGACAACGTACTGGCAAGAATTCAATGAGCTTAAAGCATATGTCAACAGAATGCAAGATATAAGCACAGAAGCTCCTGCTATTCAAATGTATTACAAGCCAATAATAGACACAATCGCAGTAATCGAACACAACAATGAGTTGCTTCAAAATTATCATGCACCAAAATATGAAAAAACAAGGATGGCAAGATCACCATTCGACATTGTAGGAACTCTTTGTTTGGTATCCTTGACCAAGAAAGTGCAGACAACATTCAGGGTCAAATCAACAATGCCTTCAAGAATGAAAATCATTTGATTGAGCTTTTGAGAAAACAAAGTTCAATTGCAGATGCTACGTCAAATATTTTAAAACGTGATCACATTCAAGTACAGGATCAATTTAAAGCTTTAAATGAACATCTCCAAAAGACTTTTGCAATTATCAACGAGAAACAAAAGACTAATGGGATAAAGCAGAACCTCGGAGCATTGACCTCTTATCTAATTCTTGTTCTCACGAATTTCGAGCATATACAAGAAATACTTTTAGATGTTCTTTTGGATTTAAATCACGGAAAAATTAATCCACAACTAATTACACCCAAACAATTAAGTGAGCAGTTGCAGCTTGTAAGGAATAATTTACCTTCCTATTTATCATTGCCAAAAGGTTCAGTTACTGATATGTACAAAATCTCAACAGTGAAAGGTCGGTACTTAAATGATTCAATTGTGTTTGAAATGCTACTGCCATTGACGGACTCTGAAGAATTTCAACTTTTTAATCTTGTTCCCATTCCTATTATTCACAGAAACAATACGTTTATAGTAAAAACATCTGCGGCATATCTAGCTGTGTCATTACCTAGAGATAAACATTTTTTATTGAGTGATCTCGAGCTGGGAGCATGCAAACGAATAACGTCAACCAACTACATGTGTAATCAAGTTCATCCTTCTAACATCCAACAAGGAACGTTGGAGATCTGCGAAATGATTTTACTAAATCATAAAGAAGAGAGTTTCAATAAATGTACCTTGAGGGAAACGCAGTCACAAAACGTATGGAAAGCACTCAAGTTGTCAAACAGTTGGATTTTCTCTATTCCATCAAAGGTTTCTGGCCATCTGATTTGCAACGATGTAAGTACAGCTATTAATTTATATGGAAACGGTGTTATGGAGTTCAAGAAAACTTGTGTTCTTCAACTGCCCAATGTAATCATCAAAGGTAAAATGAATTATGAGAGCAAAATAACTTCACCATTTATTCCGAGATTAAATACAAGTAGCTGGAACATGACTATAAGCCAAGGAAAAACAGCAAATACAACAGATATGAAAATACAGAATCGCATTGACCAATCGGAGTTTGAGAGCTTGAAGTCCAAAATCAGAGAAGTAATCGAACATTCTAAGAAACTGCCTGCCCCCACTACTGACATCAATGCACATGACTATCATCACTATGGAAGCAGTCTGTTGTTATTGGCATGCATGATTGGGATCTTCATCATTTTTTTTCGTCGCACAAGAAGACCAACCCCTATGCCAAGAAACTTCGAGGTCAACATTTAAGATTAAGCTATATTTATTTTAAAGTTCAAATTTAGAGAGTTAAGAACCCTCAAAAGGGGGGAGTATGTTTAAGTTTCATTTAGTATTTCAGTTCAATTTTCATAATTTTATTCTCAACTAGCTACAGTTACAGAAAATATTTTGGGAGAGCTACTGTGTGAACCATGTTGATTATAAGTTCCCGTCAATACGTGGGTATCGCAAATTAAACAAAACGTGCCAACAAAAATACCTAAGTTTCATATTGCGTATGGCAAATTGTAGGAGCAATGGTTTACACAGTGGCTCTCGTTACTATGTGAACAAATAAAATCATTACCTATCTAACATTAAATGAAAACAGTCGTGTTTATCTTGAGTGGTTTCGTCTAAAACATTTTAATCATTTCGTGTTTATCTTGAGTGGTTTCGTCTAAAACATTTTAATCATTTCGTGTTTATCTTGAGTGGTTTCGTCTGAAACATTTTAATCAGACACAAACGCTCCGGCTCGTCGGGTGTTCGAAAGCACATTGCAGGGAAATCGCGGAAGGGGAAGACCTCGTCTTAGGTGGCGCAATCAAGTGGATGAAGACCTCAACCGACTTGGAGTGCGAAACTGGAGAGAGCTCGCCCGAAATCGAAGTCGTTATAGAAGGATGTTGGTTGAGGCCCAGGTTCACCCCGAACTGTAATTCCCACCTAAGAAGAAGAAGAAGCATCATTGGAATCGACTTTATGAAACAGCACGGAGTTATTTTGGACATCGGTAATCAGGTTTTGAAGTACCAAAATAAGGAACTTCCAATGACCTATTCGAACGAAAGTACGTCGACATTGAGAACTGTCATCACGGAAGATCTGATTCTGCCTCCTTCTTCTGAAGTGTTCGTTTGGACAAAACTGGAAGGTGAGTTTGGAAGCCTTCGATACCTCATGGTGGAACCAGACCCAGAGTGTTCCTCCCAAAGCGTCATCATTGGGAAAACACTCGTAGCATCGAAAAACCAAAAGTTTCCCCGTACGATTACTAAACACCAGACCGTACGATGTAAGGTTGAAGAAAGGAGAAGTCGTTGAACGTTGTGAATCGGTTGCAGCAATTACGAAGATCACAGACGAAGCCCCAAGAAAAACTATAACTCCGGAGGAGCTCAAAACAATCAGAGCTAAAATTCTGAATTCATCCAACCTTGATCACCAACAAACAAGGATAGCTGAAAATCTCCTACAAGAGTACACTGACATCTTCGCATCGCAAAAGGGACAATATGGTAGGACACAGTTGGTGCAGCATCGCATCAACACAGGAGATGCAAGACCGATTCGTCAACCCGCAAGACGCCTTCCACTGGCCAAACAAGGTGAGGTTGAGGACATGATAACAGCAATGAAGAAGGACGGTCTTATCGAAAATTCCAAAAGTCCTTGGGCGTCACCAGTGGTGCTAGTGAAAAAGAAAGACGGAAGCACTCGTTTTTGTGTGGACTACCGAAGGCTGAATGATGTGACTAAGAAGGACAGCTATCCCTGGCCGAGAATCAGTGATACCCTGGATGCCGTGGAGGGTGCCCAGTGGTTTTCGACGCTGGACTTGAAGAGTGGATATTGGCAAGTTGACATCCACCCTGATGATCGGGAAAAGACGGCGTTTTCTACAGGTAATGGGCTCTGGCAGTTCAAAGTTATGCCGTTTGGGCTATGCAACGCTCCGGCAACATTCGAGCGTTTGATGGAGTGCGTTCTTCAAGGACTGACGTGGAAAGCTTGCCTAGTCTACTTGGACGATGTCATTGTTTACGGGAAAACATTTGACCAACATTGCAAGAACCTAAAAGCCATGTTTCAGAGACTTCGAGAGGCTAACCTTAAACTGAATCCGGAAAAATGTGCAAAACCGAAGTTAAGTATTTGGGACACATCATCTCTTCCCAAGGAGTGAGGACTGATCCTGAAAAAGTTGACTCCGTCAAAAATTGGCCAACACCACAGGACAAACATCAACTCCGAAGTTTTCTGGGACTTGCCACATATTACCGACGTTTTGTTAAGAATTTCGCTGGAGTTGCAAAGAGTTTGCATCAGCTCACTGAAAAGGGGAAGCAGTTTAAATGGTCAGGTGAGTGTGAGAAATCTTTCCAGGAACTCAAATACCGCCTCTGTAATGCTCCAGTGCTGGCACATCCAACACCTGGCAAAACATTCATCATCGACGCAGATGCAAGCAACGTTGGAATCGGGGCTGTACTATCCCAAGTGCATGATGACGAATAGAGAGTGGTGGCATATTACAGCAAGGTCCTCTCGAAACCCGAAAGAAACTACTGCGTGACCAGAAGGGAACTGCTAGCTCTTATCTTGGCAACAAAGCACTTCCATAAGTATATCTATGGACAGAAATTCCTTCTGCGGACAGACCATGGTGCTCTGAACTGGCTGTTGAACTTCAAAAATCCAGAAGGTCAAGTCGCAAGGGGGATAGAAAGACTGCAGACTTATGATTACCAGATTCAACACCACAGAGGAAAGTGGCACTCAAACGCCGACGCATTATCCCGAAGACCTTGCAAAGTGGATTGCAAGCATTGTAGGCGGCAAGAAGACAAAGAAAATATTACCGCTCAGCGACTAAGAGCTAACCCAATAAGCGGATGGAGCAATGAGGAAGTGAGGACTGCTCAACAGGAGGATCCAGATATCGAACCCATTCTCGCATGGAAAGAAAATGAAGAGAAACCTGAATGGGGAGACATTTCTGACAGGAGTGCAGTTCTCAAAGCCTATTGGGCACAGTGGTACTCACTATATGTGCAAGAAGGTGTCCTCAGGCGAAGATGGGAATCCGCTGACGGTAAGTCATATGTGATGCAGCTGATCGTATCGCAATCGAAAGTCAGTGAAGTTCTTCGGGAGATGCACGACGGACCTTCTGGAGGGCACCTGGGAGTAAACAAAACACTAGAGAAGGTGCGACATCGGTTCTACTGGTTTCACTCTAGAGATGACGTGGAGAAGTGGTGCCGAACATGTGACAAGTGTGCTGCAACCAAAGGACCTGGTAGGAAGATTCAAGGTAAGATGTATCAGTACAACGTTAGATCACCTTTTGAGAGGATTGCAGTAGATGTGGCTGGGCCTTTTCCAGAAACCAACGCTGGAAACAAGTACATTCTGGTTGTAATGGACTATTTTAGCAAGTGGCCTGAGGCGTATGCTATCCCAAATCAAGAAGCCAAAACGGTGGTCGACCAGATTGTGTTTAACTGGGTGAGTAGGTTTGGCGTGCCTATGGAACTCCATTCCGACCAAGGGAGGAACTTTGAGTCAAACATCTTCCAAGGAGTGTGTGGACTACTTGGCTTTAAGAAGACGAGAACCACACCGCTTCATCCACAATCTGATGGGATGGTTGAAAGATTTCAAGCGAACTTAAATTTGGATGCGCCACAGAGGAGCCACAGGACACAAACGAGTATGTGGACGACCTCAAGGAGAGACTCGTTAGCATCCATAAAAGAACAAGGAAACGGATGAAAACCTACAGCGACCGTATGAAGACACGGTACGACACAAAAGCGACAACGGCAGGATTCCAAGCAGGAGATCGTGTGTGGCTTTATAATCCTCATCGTCAAAAGGGATCTTCACCGAAACTTTAGCAGAACTGGGAAGATCCTTATACTGTTGTCACGAGGATTAACGACGTGGTTTACCGCATCCAAAGTGGACTAAGAGGCAAGTTAAAAGTAGTTCATTGTGACCGGCTGCATCGATATAGTGGCGAGGCTGCAGATGGAATTATTCGGGACGAACAATCTTAAGGAGGGGGCAGTGTAATGTACACCCAACATTTAATACCAATTTCCTAATCGAAAACGTTCAACCGAAAACACAAGCGGCAACACTAGTGTAAGTGTAGAAATATACTAGGAGAAAAAATGTTTGAGAGAAGTGGAGAGTGGAGACTATGTGGAAGTTACTGGAGAGTTCTAGATGAAATGTCATTCGATATAAATAGCCCACCCTAGACAACCAGAGGGCAGTTTTGATTATTGAGTGATAAAGTGAAGAGTAAATTGTCTACAAGTGATAGTCCAAAAGTCGAGTTGAGATCGAATAAAGTATAGATACTGAATAAAAGTGGTTGAAATAAATTGAAAAGTGAAGTTTTATTTTGCGAACTAAGCGCACGTTACAATATTGGGTCAATGAAATAACTCCCACGAAATAAGTCCCACTTTTAAAAACGAAATAAGTCCCACCAAAAATTGCTATTTTGAATGTGGGAGTTATTTCGTTTTTAAAAGTGGGACTTATTTCGTCAATTGGTGGGACTTATTTCGTTACGCGTTTTTATTTTAAGTGGGACTTATTTCGTTTTGAGTGGGAATAAATTCGTTTTGTAAAGTGGGAGTTATTTCATACCCCTAAATTTATATTTTTTCTTATGCAAAAAGTTATGGTTGTCCCTTTTACGAAATGTCCAATATTTCGTAAAAGGGACAACCATAATTGTTTGTCCTTGTCTCTCATGGCTCTTCTTGCTTGTATACGATTTTTCTTTATTATTCCTCTGCTTTGATTATTCATATTATTCGACGTGTGTTTTTTTCGAAGAGCCAAATACTTCTTATTTGAAATCGCATTAAACAATGAAAAAGTGGGACTTATTTCGTTTATGAAAGTGGGACTTAATTCATTTAAGAAATATAATATTCAAGGGGGAGTTATTTCATTTTGAGTGGGAGTTATTTCATTTCAAGTAAATTTTTAAATCATTTCATTTTGGTGGGACTTATTTCGTTTTCAAAAGTGGGAATTATTTCGTGGGAGTTATTTCATTTTTTTAAGCAATTTTTGGTGGGACTTATTTGGTTTTTAAAAGTGGGACTTATTTCGTGGGAGTTATTTCATAGACCCTACAATATTATGGAGAGCTCAGAAAGACTTCATTCATCTCTGTAGCACAATTTCTTACAATTCGCCAACACTTTAAGTTTTGATTTTTTGTTTTTATTAAAAGCTGGGTAGAAATTTTTTAAAAAACTTGTCTCAATCAAAATCTTTAAATGTGGAATTTTAGTCCACGTGGTGTTGACCTCAGAAAGCCATCATTCATCTCAGTAGCACAATTATTAACAAAGCTCCAACATTGTATCGTACAGAGTACGAGTGTTCAATACCATGAAATATTAATCTTACCAATACATTGTAATCTACCCTAATATAAAAGTAAATGTAATTATTATAAGAAGAGAGATCAAACTGAGTAGAAGTCAAGTTAGTTATAAAACAGAGAGCAGTGCAAGCGGACGTGGGTATAATAAATTGGGTTTTTTGCCATGATGGTTTTTTCCCAAAGAAAAAATATCTTGTGTTTTATTTCTGCAAGTTGGTTGTCGATTCATTAATTTTCCTCCTATTTTAATTAGACGTATTATACATTTTGGTCCGAATCGAGCCGGATAGCGAAACAGCGACGCGATTAAGTGTGTAGATATATATTGCATGTATAAAACATAAGCCGAGAGTGTAAATGACGCGAGTGCATACAGTAAATACAAATACATATACATTAAAATAATAAACTGAAAGTGTTGCGCGAGGGCACAATAACTGTATACAAAAAAAAAACCATAAGCTGAAAGTCCAAAGTGCGAAAGGAGATAGTGACAAAATACACGTACATACATAGAACGACAGCCAGCATACGAAAGGTAGCAGGGTAAGAAATTTACAAAACTAAAAATTCTCCCTACAGCAAAATAAATACAAACGACGACGCATTGAAAGGAAAATGCAAAGAGCACACAAAGTGTGCTAAAAATAGACAGCCAGAAGCCATATAAGGAACAATAAAAAAACCCGAATGGAAAATTACCAGGTAGTCGCAACGACTGCCTGAGTAACACACAAAAGTTATGACCGCACAAGCAAACAAGACACTGCATGTATGAAAAAGCGAACGACCGATGGCCTACGTGACCAAAGAGTTGTAGCCGTGCAAGCGATAGCAAACCCTTGCATGGGTACGAGATAGCGTTGGTAGTGGTGAGTACATGAAAAGAATGTACAGCAACAGCAAGGCACGACAGCTACAGTTGGTTGTTGGGTCATAAGGAAAGTGAACGTTGAACAATAAACTAGTGTAGTAACGATTCTTATTTTTAGCAAAGTTCAAGGAGAAATATTCAATTTTAATAAATACAAACATGAAAGATACGATAAGGTAAGAGCAAGTAAATCAATATCGATTATAAAAGTGCGAATAGTGAAAGACAGGCAAGTGAATAGCGAATAGTGAAGTGATGATAGGGGTATACATAAATATATGTATTTATTCTGGTGGTTTTAATATTTTGTGTTGTGGTTGTGTGATGCATCGTAGAGGCCTTGGTATTAGGATTCATATTGCCATTAAATTATTCTGTGCATTTGGTTGAAAAGATTTTGTGTGTTTCGGCGAACCAACCGGACCGGGAAAGTGTTGATAATGAGAGAGTGGCGTATAGTGTGCTGACTGAGAATGTAGTGTGAACAATTGCACAGAAAAATATTGTGATGGCATAGGGTTTCGTGTTTTAATAATTTTTTTGGCCAGAAATACGATGTAGACACACAAGTGATAGGCAGGAATTAGTAGGTAGGGGTAATAGAATGTGCACATTTGAACGAAAGTGCGAAAGGTCCGTAACCGTGCTAGTATGAGCGATAGGTAGAAGGCAAGGAGACAGCATGGAAAGTTGGTTACGTAGATTTATATTCCGGGTTATCGCGAGACCTGAAGACATGAAAAGGAGTCGAAAAGCTGCATGCATACGAAAGGGCTGATAGCTTGTAGGTCAAGTAAGAGTTGCAAGGCAAGTGTTAATGATAAGGGAAAAGCCAGGGGACCTACAATAGGGACATATCACATCCAAATTCACTATTCGCAAGCACGAAAGCTATTAGCAAATAATTAGAACACATATATATTAATTGCACACAAGGGCATATGCTTTGATCATTTAGCTTAATTTATTTTTGTTCATAGGATAAAGGATGACCCATGAGGCCATATTCAAAAGCCAGCTAAAGGGCATGGAAAGGGTGGCGACATTCGCACGGCAAGAGACGTTGGACAGCGACGACAGGGAGATGCTCAGGGTGATGCTGGAGCAACTTGGCGAAATATGGGAGCAAATGTCAAAAAACAATTTAAAGTGGATATGCGCAAAGGGACAGAAAGCGGATGACATAGAGGAACAGCAAGCGACAGCGGAAAGGCTATACCTGACAACGAAAGCGAAGCTTAGGGGACAGCTCGAGAAGCTAAATGTAGAGGCAGCAAGTGAGGCAGGTGGAGTAACAATGGCGAGTCAGAATATCGAAGTCCAGGTCAGGATGCCAGCTGTACAGGAATTAAAAAATACATGGGGCGAATTCGACAGCTCGTTGCGAAAGTGGCAAGGGTTCCACGACAGATTTGTGGCAGCGGTGCACAATAATCAAGAAATCACGCCAGCTTTCAAATTCCAGCACCTGAACAAATCTCTTGTTGGCAAGGCGGCGCAAACAATGGGCGAATGGCAGCTCACGGACAACAATTATGCCGAAGCGTGGGACCGGATGCAACAGCTACACAATACAAAATATCAAACATGCCGGGAGCTGTTAGATCAATTCGTCAAGCTGCCGAAGCTGCAAGGTGTACCGCGAGCTGAAGACCTGCAAAAGATGTCAAATATTACGCATGAGAAACTGCGCCAGCTTCGTGTACAAGGATTGCCAGTGGAACAGTGGGACATGTTCATTGTACTGATGCTCCACGAAAGATTGGATATGGACACGGCAAGGCAGTGGGAGCTGCACCGACAGTCGGAGACGCCAGCAGCAAAAGACATGCTTGAATTCTTAGACCGGCAAGCGGCAGCAAATATTATAGTAACTACTAACCAGCGAGCAAGGGGAATCGATAACAGTAGAGGTGGCCGCCGAGAAGGATCTAGCAATCGTTACAGCCGATTTGAAAGTGAAAATAAGCGCGAGGACAGCAAGATGTCGGTGACAGCAGCTACGAAAGGGTATCCAAGCGAACACAATATGCCGAGAAGAAGCGGACATTGGTGCGAGATGTGCGGCGAGGGACACCAGCTTTACCGATGCGAGAGGTTCCTGATGTTAGGGCAAGCAGCTCGATTGAAAGTAGTGCGTGAGAAGAAGCTGTGTGAAAATTGTTTAAAACAGGGGCACGAGCCAGCGGCATGTTATCAGACATCCTGCCCAAGATGTCCACCAAGGACGATGCACAACAGCACATTGTGCCCAAATTGGAGACCTAAACGGAACGAGCCAGCAAGGGTGAATGCCACCGCGTTCAAAAGAAGGAATCCGTGACAGCTAGCTGGAAGCCAGGCAAAGCGGCGTAAAAATGAAAATGAAGGTACATTTATAAAATTTAAAAATGAAAAATTAAAATCAGAAAGTAGAATGTATTCAAGCGTCTTTTCTCTAGGGATGAATGTAGAAAAAGGTAGGATAAGCGTATTATTACCCACAGTTGCTATAAGGTTAGAGAATTGTGGTAGGTTGGTAGGGCCAATTAGGGCGTTATTAGATTCAGGGGCTCAGCCGAATCTGATACCCGAAAAAATTGTACAGGCACACAAGATTCCTGTCAAACAATTGTCGCGTAAGATTGTTGGTATAGAGGGTAAAGGAATGCAGCTACGTAAACAGGTTAGAATTAGGATAACTTCCTGGTTTGAATCCAAATATTTCATCGAAGAGGATTTCTGGGTTCTGCCAAAAGACATAGATTGGTCACTAGTGACACCACAGGCTAGCGTGCCAGTCAAAGAAATTGTTAGCCAACCTCCAGCGGATCCTGCCTATTGGAAAAGCTATCAAGTGGATATGATATTAGGGATAAGCGTGTTTGCAAAGATGATGGTGAATGTAACATCGCGATGCATAGGATGGATGGCCTAGTACGACAGATGTGGCAGATGGACCAAATAGAATCGTGTAAGGTGCGAACTGCAGAAGAAGAGGCGGTCGAAGAAAACTTCTTTAGGGCAGCAAGGCGGGATAATGATGGGCGTTTTGTGGTTAATATTCCCATCAAAGATGGGGTGAAGAGTATAGGGTGTTCCAGGGCAATAGCGCTAAGAAGATTTCTTTATCTTGAAAGAAGGTTGGCAAGAGAGCCAGCATTGAGGGGTCAATATGTTGAATTCATGCGAGAATATGAAGAGCTAGGGCATATGAAAAGGGTCGACAGTTCTGTAGGAGAAAGCAATACGATATATTACATACCACATCATTGCGTAACAAAGAAGTTCAGGGTAGTGTTTGATTGTAGTTGTCGGACTGATAAGGGAATATCGCTGAATGAGGTACAGCAACTAGGTGAAAAGTTACAGTGAGACCTTTTTGAGATAGTTATGCGGTTTAGACGGCACAGAATAGCTTTTAGTGCCGATATCAAAATGATGTTCAGGCAAGTACGAATAGCACCACATCAATGGGATCTGCAAAGGATCTTCTGGAGAGCATCGCCACGAGAGAAGCTTCAAGAGTATTGGCTGACGGTAGTTGCATATGGAATGACATCGTCTGCATATAACGCAGTTCGGTCACTGATACAATGTGCAAGGGATGCAAGCGCAATGTTCCCTGAAGTAGAGAGAGTGGTCCTGAACGACTTCTACATGGATGACTGTGTATCTGGATGCGATAGTGAGAAGGAAGCGATAACATTAGCAAGGGACTTGGATAAAGTATTAAAGACAGCTGGTTTTGAATTGAGGAAATGGAAATCAAACAGCAAGTGGTTGACAAGTCGATTGGATAGTGAAAAGGACCAGTTGATGGTCTTTGACAAAAGTGAGCAAGCAAAAGTTTTAGGACTGCAATGGTTAGTAGAGGAAAATCAATTCACATTTGTAGTCAAGACGCCAGAGGTGATAGGAAAGTTGACAAAGCGGAGTTTACTAAGTTGTATGGCACAATTGTATGATCCCAATGGTTATATCGCACCCATGGTGATATTAGGGAAAATTCTGATACAAGATATATGGCGGACAGGGATTGCTTGGGATGATGAGGTATCAAAGGAGATTGAAGATAAGTGGAGGATATTATGGAAGGGCATTAAAGCATTGGAGATGTTTAGAATCGATAGATGGACAGGGACATCACGAGGTTCGCGAATGCAAGTGCATGGATTCTCAGATGCATCGACAACAGCGTATGGGGCAGTTATTTATTTGCGAGTTGAGCATCCTAGCGGAAGGGTAACAAGCAAGTTAATCGTAGCAAAGACTAGAGTGGCACCTTTAAAAACGATAACCATTCCGCGGTTAGAGTTAGCAGCAGCTGAGCTACTGGGGAGACTATTGATAAAACTTTGCAAGGCAATGGATTGGGAAAGGACAAACTATATTCTCTGGACAGACTCGATGGTGGTTCTGCATTGGTTGCGTAAAATACCTCGAGATATGAAGACGTATGTTGGAAATCGAGTGTCTTCCATACAAACTAATACGGATATCAAAGCGTGGCGTCATGTTGGGACTAAGGAGAATCCAGCGAATCTACTGAGCAGAGGACTATATCCTGAAGAGCTAGTGAGCAGTAAGCTATGGCAGTAAGGGCCATCGTGGTTAGCTTCAGGTGAAAATGAGTGGCCAGTCAATCACATCGAGAAAGAAGCTCCGCCAGCGGTAGCAAGTGAGATGAACGTGCGCATAGCGCTAGTCGTTACAAAGGGATTAGGGATTTGGTCAGCGAAAGAACAAGTGACGGTTCCCATAGAGGAATATGCGTGGAAATTGGAGAGAGCAATAAACATACTGGCATATGTTGTGAGGCTTCTTTGTCCGTGGCTGGGGTAAAACTCAGCGGACCCAGGGTTTTTCCCCGAGGAAGCTCGAAGACTCGGGCTGCTTTAATCCAACTTCTAAATAAATAGGCGAAACACGGTAAATACGAATTATAATGTTTTCTTTTAATAGCTGGGTAACTAATTCAATTTACAAAGCTTTACAAGAGTGTTCAAAAGTCTGTTGTCGGGCGGAAAATGCAATCTCCTAGCTGCTGGCACGGTAGGGGCGACAATTGCTCCGAGATCGGCCTCTGGCTTTCCTTCTGGATCGATGGAGGTCGGTGTAATTGTCTTGGGATGGTATGGCCTTGTTTGGCTACTTAAGACTGGATCCGCTCCTGGAAATAAATAAATTAAAATATTAGGAACGTTGCCCAGATTATGGCGCACCGCTTCTTGAAATGGACCGGGGGACGGAGTGGCTATCATAAAAACCACAGATGGTGAATTAGACCAATGAGACCCGTATGTTGGTCTCCGTTGACAAATTCAAAGTTGACGAGGAGAAAATAGGGAATTTACCAATGAGACCGGTATGTTGGTCACCGTTGACAAATTCAAAGTTGACGAGGAGAAAATAGAGAATTTACCAATGAGACCGGTATGTTGGTCACCGTTGACAAATTCAAAGTTGACGAGGAGAAAATAGAGAATTTACCAATGAGACCGGTATGTTGGTCACCGTTGACAAATTCAAAGTTGACGAGGAGAAAATAGAGAATTTACCAATGAGACCGGTATGTTGGTCACCGTTGACAAATTCAAAAATAATTGGGAATTATTTGAGAGACCCGTGTGTTGGTCACCGTCGAATAACTCCAAGGTACGCAGCAGGGATAGAGAAACGAAAACAATATTATTAAAGAGGTATTCCCCCAATTAATAATGGTAATTGCTTCTCTCCTTTTCCATTCAATTCAATTCAATTCAATTTGTTTTATTGAACAATATTTACAATTTCGCTTACAACTAACATATGATAACATTGGAAAAAAATTTACATTTGTTGGCACAAAGGGGGCCTAACGGTATACAATGACTTAAGATTAGAATATTATAAGATATAAAATTACATGTCAAAAAAATAAATATTACAATGAAGAAGTCGGTTGACTTTGTCTTCCTCAGGGTGTTCACTCCCGGTTGGTTTTAAATGGCATTTAGCCGCGGTGGTAGGCTGACCCTGTGTCAGCGTAAAACGATATGGTGTCCTCGTTGTCCTTGATGATGTCGTCGTCCAGGGTTTCCATCACACTGAGGTACCTCGGCTCAGGATGTCGTTGCTCGGTGGTCATCCTTCTCATTAGTTGATTGGGGTGGTCTATGACGCTCCGTATTAGCTTCTTTGTTGAAGTAACTAAATACTTGTCCAGTGGGGCTATTTTCGCTGCTGAGTATAATTGCTCGTTTTTGTAGTGCTTTTGCCGCCGTCGGTCAAAGTGTAGGCCGGTGCAGATCCTGAGTATCTTTCTTTCAAATACTTGAAGTTCTTTCATGGCTGTCTTGGATATAGTGAACCAGACTGGGAAAGAATAGCTGATAACTGGTCGCAAGAGCTGCTTGTAGACCAGTAACTTAGTCGGTTGGCTTAGTCCAGTTCTTCTTTTCAGCAGAGGGTGCACCCGGCTGAAAGCCCAGCTGGCTTTTTTGAGAGCTTTCCTGCTGTGTGGATTGAAGTTTAACAGCTCATTGAAGTGGATACCCAGGTATTTCACATTCGGCTTGGATTGAATGGTGGATCCATCGGGAAGTTTCAGGACCAAATTTTTACATTTGGTGGCAGTCCGACCGCCTCTGCCATTTGAGGGTCTCCTGAAGCAAACCAGTTCCGATTTGGAGGTGTTGATCCGTATGCCCCACTTTTTGTAGTAGTGGTATAGTCTGTTGACGTGGGCCTCTACTCTCTTGACTGCGAGCAATGGTGAGAGTGACGTGGCGTAGGTAAGCGAGTCATCAGCGTAGAGGAGATTCTCGCATCCAGTTGGAGTTGGTTGGTCTGACGTCATCAAGCTGTAGAGGAAGGGACCGAGTTTTGAACCTTGGGCGACTCCGGCTCCGATGTTTTTAGTGTGGGATTTGCAGTTGTCCATTTGCACGAAAAATTTTCTGAAAGAAAGAAAAGAACAGAGAATTTTGATTAGTGGCGGTGGAAGCTGAAACGAGTAAAGTTTGTGTATTAATCCATCTATCCATACGCTATCGAATGCCTTCTCGACATCCAGAAAGCATCCAACGGTGACACGATGACTGTTGAGTGAGGTGGTGATATCATGCTGAAACTTAAGGAGTGGATGCAGCGTCGAGTGTTTCTCCCGAAAGCCGAACTGCATGTCTGGTATGAGGAGGTTATCGTTGCAGAATGTTTTGAGTCTGCGGAGGATTACTTCTTCGAGTATTTTGCTGATGTTACTCAGCAAGGAAATCGGCCTGTAGTTGAAGATTTGATTGGAAGCGCCTTTCTTGGGAATTGCCACGATCTTTGCTGTTTTCCAGTTCCGAGGAAAGTAGCAGTTGTTGATGCAGTTGTTAAGGATGATTGTAAGGAGAATCATCGCTGCATGGGGAAGCCTTTTGAGGATGTGGTTAGAGATGCCATCTGGTCCGGCTGACTTTTTTGGCTTGGAATTGCCGATGATCTCTGCTACCTCCACTAGATTGCAGAGACGAATATTGTTGGTTGGATCGTCAGCTGGATTCGCATCGTCGAAGATCACTATATCCGGGCTTGGTTGGAGTGTTTGCTGCATTGAGGATTCCACCTCCAGCAGAAATGTTTGGTCAGTGGGCGGGCTTGGTTTGAAGTTTCCTTCGAAGTAGTTGGCGAGAGCTTCAGCTTTGTCTTGGGTAGCTGTGACTTCCACATCGTTGACAACTAGCATTTCGGGGGGTTTTTGTTGCTTTCCAATAATTCTATTGATGTTTCCAAACGTATCCGGTCCGGGTCTAATCGCTTCCAACCTTTTCTGGAAGTGGATGTTGTTGTGGTGTTGGATCGAGTTCCGGAACATGATGTTGACCTGCTGCAGCTCATTCCAGATTGTTTGGTAGCACCTGTTTGCTGTATTCATCTGGCTTTGGTGAATCCTTTGAAGTTTCTTCCTCAGTCGTTGTCTGTGCGCGTATAGATTTTGGATGTATTCCGGGAGGTGCTGGTACCTATCCCTTGACGTCCTGGGCCGTTTTTGGTTGCTGATCGCCCTGGATACAGCTTCTTCTAGATTGCCAACTGCAGCATCAATCTCACTGTCAAGAAGGTTCCTGTTTGGTGGTGGTAGATCTAGGTTGTCCTCGATGTCCCTGTGCAGCTTTTCTACATCCAATCGTCTGTAGTTGATGAAGCATTCTGGTGTTTCTGAAATTAGAGAAATTGGTTGGTTTAAATTAATAGTTAGTTGTACGGCCTCGTGGTCAGAGTCACTATCTACTGTCTTACAGATGAAGTTCTGTATTTCTGGCATTATGTTCACCAAGTTGGAAGAGGCTAAGAAAAAGTCAAGTGTCGATGGTGTTCTGGGAAAAGTTGGTTTTGGTTGTGATACAACTACAAGCGTGTGATCGTTCGTATTTTGGTCTAGCCAGTTTTCTATTGCCGTGCCTTCTTCGCTGATCTTTGTGTCCAACCATAGACTGTGTCTTGCGTTGAAGTCCCCGCCGATGAGTCCGTACGTGCTTTGCTTCAGTATTCCGTTGAGGATGTGAAGGTCGCTTTGAATGTTTCTTGGAGAGGAGTTGCATTTGAAATAGATGCTTATGACCGTTAAGGTCTCTCCTCTTCCAAAGCTTATCTTGATGGCGGTGGCTTCACTAGTCAGTAGTCCAGCGATGGTTACTTCTTTTGTGTTGGGCGAGAGTTTATCTTTTATAAAGATTGCTGTTCCTCTTTGAAGATGATTTTTGTCCTGCCGAAAGGTCCTGAATCCCTTGACGTTAATGTTGTTGCGTCTGGTGACGTTCGTCTCGCTGATTAGCGCAATGTCGGGGGTGTTGTTCTTCATGAACAAGTTGAATGACGTCCTCTTGTCTAGGCTGTATAATGAATTAACATTATACGTCAGGATCTCCTTTTCCATGCAAATTTCACTTGTACTTATAATATTTCGCCCCACAAGTGAGTGTGAGGTATACGGAATAAGCGAAATCTTTACGTTGTTTCACCCAACCACACGCTTACCTATCGTTGTTTACCTACCACCGCACATGAAAAAAAATTAATTCCATCGCAGATGGCAGAGTGCTTGTCGCTGTTGGGTTGAATTAATTTTTGTATGGAGCCGCAGTCGTGATGTGCACCAATCGAATAATGTATATGCCCACACAATGGGTTTTCGGTGTTTGTTGTGATGCGGTGCAAGATCTCACTTGGCTGCGTAATTTATTCCTATGTGCCCATGTCTTACGTGTGGCCTTGTGATTATCTGGTCGTAGGGTGAGGTTTCGGCAATTCGGCGGTTCGGCGGTGGCAAAAGAAAATATAAATGTGACGCATCGTCACAGATCCCCCTCACTTTACGAGACGAGAACCCTCTCGTCTTAGGCCTCCTACGGAAAAAAAAAGAGTACAAAAAAAATTTTACATTATGGATAACGAAACAAAAGTATATCCCAGAAAAAAACAAACGGGAAGAAAAAAAATTTTTGCATTCTTTTTTTTTTTCTTAAATTAAACAGGTTGATTTGCTGCCTCGGACTCGTTCCGCGGCTCGCCTGGCCCTCATACGGCGTTTGAACGAAGCGCATGTTGTCTGGGCCGCTAGTCCGGTAGATGGGCGAGGGTTGGTTTCGGGTGGAGGTCTGTAGTGCGGAGGTGAAGCGAAGGAAGCGTATCGGTCGTGCAAACGTTGCTGGGATCGGGTACGGGGCACCTTATGCAACGTCCACTCGGGGTTGCGTGGGACTAGGTCCGGTGCTGTTGCTGCTCTTAGAGGAGGGCGGAGTGGTGACTTCCTAAGTCTGGAAAGTCGCTCGGCCTTCCTCTTCACGGCCCGAATGTTGGTCATGATGTTGACGGGGGAGGGCGGTGGATGGATTGGAGTAGCTTCAGTTTTTGTGGGTGTTTTCGTGGTTACTCGCCACGCTGTTGCGGACGTGTCGGTGCGAACTGGAGGTTGCGGCCTTAATGATGCGGTTCCTAGCTGTCGGCGCGGGTCTGGTCTCGGTGATGGTATGTTACAGCTGACTGGTGTTGTGATCGGTTTCTTTCAAGTATACTTGCCGGCTGCGCGGCGGGGTCTGTGTTCTCGAACGATCGGTTCTGGACCGGTGAAAGGTCGGAATGGCGGGGAGCTATTTTTTTTTAAATCCAGGCTGGCTGTCCCCCTTGAGCTTCCAGCGACAGTGGTTGGCGGTTGAATGATTTGGCTGGTCGTGGTCTTTATTTGATCGGATTTAATTTTGTTACTGGCGGAATGCACTTGATTCTCGGTAGGGGTACCATTCGTTTCCCTGAACTTCGGAACCTTTTCAGCTAGGAATGTTTTCGTGCTTGCGACTGGTTTCGGGTTCTGTATTTCGGTAAGCGCACCTAGAGTGTCGGTGGACAAGGAAACCGTTCCCTTTCCCCTGGATATTTTTTGTCCCTCCAATGTCAACTTGCAGTCGGCTTGGCCTAAGATATCCATTCCTAGGATGGCATCTTCCACTAGGTTCGGCATAAACAAAGCTTCTCCTGTAACCGTTTGTCCATTGACATGCAAACTGATGGTGTAGTGCTCTGACGTTTGCGTTGAGTGTCCATCGGCTAGCTCGATAGTGTGAGCTTGGCTTCGTGATGGAATACCCAATCTTTGGTACTCTTCCCTTAACTCCTTACCGATAAATGATCGTGTCAAGCCGGTATCGACTAGCGCGTGGTATGGGCGGGTGGCGGTGTGTATTCGTATGAATAGCCGTGGGTCATCTCTGACTGGAGTTCTTGCCATGGCAACTGGACTACGGCGGCAGGGGCAATCTTTCGTAAGTCGGCCGTCCAATCCGCAATACGAACAGAACAGCCGGAACGGTCGACGGCAATCCTTTTTCGTATGGCCCCTCTGTTTGCATTGCCAGCAATGGGTAGCTCGATCATATGCTGAACTCGCAAATGATGCCTGGCAAGTCGGCACTATGGCGTTATTTTCAGGACGGGGTGCAGGCGGCGGTACTCTTATGCGGGAACGGCGATAGGGTTATAATTCGGCGGGGCGGTGGCATGGGTGCTGGGTCGGTCTTCTTTCCTTATGAATTCGTATTCATCCGCTAATTCCATAAGTTCCTCCAAGCTATGGAAATCCCTTCGTTTGACGTATAGGCGGTACTCCGGTCTGAGGTTGTCATAGATTCGGTCCAGGTGGTCTGCGGCTATCATACGTGGATGCTGGTGGATCAAGTATAAAAATGATCGGATGTAATCCTTAGCTTTCTCACGTGGGCCTTGACGTTTTCGCAGAATCTCGTCTTCTAGCTTGATATAAAACCGTGCAGGTAAGAAGTAATTGATGAAAGCGTGACGGAACGTGGGCCAGGTGTGGAAGTCGTCTCGGTTGATCCTTAACCATTCGAGAGCGGATCCTCGGAATATCTCTGGGAGGGTTCGTACCATTTGATCGAGCGGGATTTCATAGCATTGCGTGAGTTCTTCAATCCTCTCCAAGAATTCCAGAGGTTGACCGGAAGAATCGAATCGCAGACCCCACTTTCGTACGACGTTCATTAGCTCGGCTTCGTAGCTCAACGGGAACCGGTTTTGGACAAGGGGGCCGGGCGGTTGCCTATAGGCTGTCCCAGTGTCGGTTTGTTGACTAGTCGGCGGAGCTGGCGGAATGCTAGTTGTGACGTGGATAGAAGAGACGTCATGTTGGCTCGTGGCATAAGAGGTACTTGCAAGCTGGACTGGTATACGGACTGCTTGGTATCCGTGCGGATTTTGCATGTGTCGGTCGGATTGGTGTCTTCTTCCTCGGCGTCGTTCCGGTCCTCAATCTTTTTCTCCCACTCCTTGCATAAGTTTTGGGTGGACTTATGTGTTCGTAATTCCTTCAGGTGTTGACTCAGCCTCTGGCGTAAGTCACGTACAGTACCGGCGGTATTCAATCCTCGCAGACTAAGTGTCTCGATGAGCTCCGGTTTCTTCAAGTAATATATGAATCTCAGGTTCGCGTACGGGTTGAAATCTTCGGAGTGTTCGGAGGTCTGGTCGGACAGTTCGGGATCGTTTTCATTATTTGCCATGTTGGACGGTGTTCGGTCGGTAGCGGTCGGATGCGGTCGGTGGACAATGCTGTAGTTCCAGGTAACGGGCGGTCGGTAGTTGAACTTTCAGCAAGGTCCCTGCTCGGGCGCCAATTTGTGAGGCTTCTTTGTCCGTGGCTGGGGTAAAACTCAGCGGACCCAGGGTTTTTCCCCGAGGAAGCTCGAAGACTCGGGCTGCTTTAATCCAACTTCTGAATAAATAGGCGAAACACGGTAAATACGAATTATAATGTTTTCTTTTAATAGCTGGGTAACTAATTCAATTTACAAAGCCTTACAAGAGTGTTCAAAAGTCTGTTGTCGGGCGGAAAATGCAATCTCTTAGCTGCTGGCACGGTAGGGGCGACAATTGCTCCGAGATCGGCCTCTGGCTTTCCTTCTGGATCGATGGAGGTCGGTGTAATCGTCTTGGGATGGTATGGCTTTGTTTGGCTACTTAAGACTGGATCCGCTCCTGGAAATAAATAAATTTAAATATTAGGAACGTTGCCCAGATTATGGCGCACCGCTTCTTGAAATGGACCGGGGGACGGAGTGGCTATCATAAAAACCACAGATGGTGAATTAGACCAATGAGACCCGTATGTTGGTCACCGTTGACAAATTCAAAGTTGACGAGGAGAAAATAGGGAATTTACCAATGAGACCGGTATGTTGGTCACCGTTGACAAATTCAAAGTTGACGAGGAGAAAATAGAGAATTTACCAATGAGACCGGTATGTTGGTCACCGTTGACAAATTCAAAGTTGACGAGGAGAAAATAGAGAATTTACCAATGAGACCGGTATGTTGGTCACCGTTGACAAATTCAAAGTTGACGAGGAGAAAATAGAGAATTTACCAATGAGACCGGTATGTTGGTCACCGTTGACAAATTCAAAAATAATTGGGAATTATTTGAGAGACCCGTGTGTTGGTCACCGTCGAATAACTCCAAGGTACGCAGCAGGGATAGAGAAACGAAAACAATATTATTAAAGAGGTATTCCCCCAATTAATAATGGTAATTGCTTCTCTCCTTTTCCATGCAAATTTCACTTGTACTTATGATATTTCGCCCCACAAGTGAGTGTGAGGTATACGGAATAAGCGAAATCTTTACGTTGTTTCACCCAACCACACGCTTACCTATCGTTGTTTACCTACCACCGCACATGAAAAAAAATTAATTCCATCGCAGATGGCAGAGTGCTTGTCGCTGTTGGGTTGAATTAATTTTTGTATGGAGCCGCAGTCGTGATGTGCACCAATCGAATAATGTATATGCCCACACAATGGGTTTTCGGTGTTTGTTGTGATGCGGTGCAAGATCTCACTTGGCTGCGTAATTTATTCCTATGTGCCCATGTCTTACGTGTGGCCTTGTGATTATCTGGTCGTAGGGTTAGGTTTCGGCAATTCGGCGGTTCGGCGGTGGCAAAAGAAAATATAAATGTGACGCATCGTCACAATGTCATGAGATTTATTGAGCAGGCTAGGTACAAGGTAAAGGAAGGTAGAATACGTAAAAGGAGAGGCAACATGAAACGGGAAGTGAACATCTTAACAAGAACACCAACAGCCAGTGAGAGAGCTAGGGCCATGAAGTATTTGATACATAGAGCACAGCGAGAGGCATATGGCAAGGACATGGCGCACCTGCGCAAGGATGGGCAGCTAACAGAACAAAGTAAGATAGAGTCGCTTAAACCGGTGTTTGATAACGAAGACACGCTACGAGTAGGAGGAAGGCTTCATCACGCAGAAGGATGTTATGAAGCTAGGCATCCAGCCATCATACCGCAAGGGTCAAGGTTAGCATGGTTGCTCATAGATCATGCACATCGCATTACGAAGCATGGTGCAAGCCAGGTAATGATGCAGTACTTAAGGCAACAGTACTGGATTCCGAGATTGAGAAGTGAGTTGCGGAACTACATACACAAATGCACCGTTTGTGTTCGCTACAACTTTCGTTTAGAGCAACAGTTGATGGCAGAATTACCAGCTGACAGGGTGCGTGCAGGAAAACCATTTCTTCACACAGGGTTGATTATGCGGGGCCTTTTACAGTCAAGATCCTAGATAAGGATGGACGACGTCTCAGGTTCAGTAAGGCATGGGTAGCAGTATTCATATGCTTGAAGACGAGGGCAACGCACATTGAAGTCATAAGGGATTTAACGACAGTCTCATTTCTTGCAGGTTACGAGAGATTCATCAGTAGGAGAGGCTATTGCCAGCAAATGTATAGCGATAATGGCACGTCATTTGTTGGCGCAGCAAGAATCCTAAGGCAAGCGTTAAAGCGATGGCAAGAAGATGATCTTTTAAGCCAACTGAGCATTAAAGGTACTGAGTGGACATTCATGGTGCCAGCAGCACCACACCAGGGCGGTATCTACGAAGCAGCGGTGAAGTCAATGAAATATCACCTTAAGCGTATAGTAGGACAGCGGACGCTAGAGTATGAGCAATTTGTGACATTATTAATAGAGATAGAGGGTATACTAAATTCACGGCCGATTCATCCACTGAGCGATGATCCCACAGACATGCAAGCATTGACGCCAGGACACTTCTTAATAGGCGAAGCTATAAACGTGCCGTTGCCTTTATCATTAGTAGAAGAAGGCAATTCGAGAGGTGTAAAGCTCTTTAGCGAAAGGAAGGCGATAGTTGAGCATTTTTGGCAAAGATGGAGAGAAGAATACCTTGTAACATTGCAAGAGCGAAAGAAGTGGCGGAGGGAAAGAGAGCCTGTGCAAGTTGGCCAACTGGTCATAATTAAAAGTGAAAATTTCCCACCAGCACAATGGTTAATGGGTCGAATTAAGGAGTTAATCAAGAGCAAGGATGGAATAGTGCGATCAGTAGTTCTGCAAACTGAAACAGGCCAGCTCAAGAGGCCAGTCCAAAAGATATGTATCTTATCTGTTGAACAACAGATATAGAGTAGGTAGGGGTAACTTAGGCAGGGTAAGGATAGGCAGGTGTCTCAGCAAGTTATCGAAAGGGCAAGGAGATGAATAGGTGGAGAGCGAGCGAAAGTGCTAATCATAATCGAAAGCTGCTGGCATTGGCAATCTTATTTCTTTACAGAGTGACGAAAGAGCGGATATTTAACCAAGACCAGGTGAAGATAGAAGTGAATCATGTGATGATAGCAATGCAATGAGGGACGTCAAAAGAGACTAGCTGCCAGCAATATCAATACACGCCGAAGAGAAAAAACCAGATGTTTTTTGTTGGGACTGTATCGTACAGAGTACGAGTGTTCAATACCATGAAATATTAATCTAACCAATACATTGTAATCTACCCTAATATAAAAGTAAATGTAATTATTATAAGAAGAGAGATCAAACTGAGTAGAAGTCAAGTTAGTTATAAAACAGAGAGCAGTGCAAGCGGACGTGGGTATAATAAATTGGGTTTTTTGCCATGATGGTTTTTTCCCAAAGAAAAAATATCTTGTGTTTTATTTCTGCAAGTTGGTTGTCGATTCATTAATTTTCCTCCTATTTTAATTAGACGTATTATACATTTTGGTCCGAATCGAGCCGGATAGCGAAACAGCGACGCAATTAAGTGTGTATAGATAGATAGATAGATAGATATATATTGCATGTATAAAACATAAGCCGAGAGTGTAAATGACGCGAGTGCATACAGTAAATACAAATACATATACATACATTAAAATAATAAACTGAAAGTGTTGCGCGAGGGCACAATAACTATATTCAAAAAAAAAAACCATAAGCCAAAAGTCCAAAGTGCGAAAGGAGATAGTGACAAAATACACGTACATACATAGAACGACAGCCAGCATACGAAAGGTAGCAGGGTAAGAAATTTACAAAACTAAAAATTCTCCCTACAGCAAAATAAATACAAACGACGACGCATTGAAAGGAAAATGCAAAGAGCACACAAAGTGTGCTAAAAATAGACAGCCAGAAGCCATATAAGGAACAATAAAAAAACCCGAATGGAAAATTACCAGGTAGTCGCAACGACTGCCTGAGTAACACACAAAAGTTATGACCGCACAAGCAAACAAGACACTGCATGTATGAAAAAGCGAACGACCGATGGCCTACGTGACCAAAGAGTTGTAGCCGTGCAAGCGATAGCAAACCCTTGCATGGGTACGAGATAGCGTTGGTAGTGGTGAGTATATGAAAAGAATGTACAGCAACAGCAAGGCACGACAGCTACAGTTGGTTGTTGGGTCATAAGGAAAGTGAACGTTGAACAATAAACTAGTGTAGTAGCGATTCTTATTTTTAGCAAAGTTCAAGGAGAAATATTCAATTTTAATAAATACAAACATTAAAGATACGATAAGGTAAGAGCAAGTAAATCAATATCGATTATAAAAGTGCGAATAGTGAAAGACAGGCAAGTGAATAGCGAATAGTGAAGTGATGATAGGGGTATACATAAATATCTATATGTATTTATTCTGGTGGTTTTAATATTTTGTGTTGTGGTTGTGTGATGCATCGTAGAGGCCTTGGTATTAGGATTCATATTGCCATTAAATTATTCTGTGCATTTGGTTGAAAAGATTTTGTGTGTTTCAGCGAACCAACCGGCCCGGAAAGTGTTGATAATGAGAGAGTGGCGTATAGTGTGCTGACTGAGAATGTAGTGTGAACAATTGCACAGAAAAATATTGTGATGGCATAGGGTTTCGTGTTTTTATAATTTTTTTGGCCAGAAATACGATGCAGACACACAAGTGATAGGCAGGAATTAGTAGGTAGGGGTAATAGAATGTGCACATTTGAACGAAAGTGCGAAAGGTCCGTAACCGTGCTAGTATGAGCGATAGGTAGAAGGCAAGGAGACAGCATGGAAAGTTGGTTACGTAGATTTATATTCCGGGTTATCGCGAGACCTGAAGACATGAAAAGGAGTCGAAAAGCTGCATGCATACGAAAGGGCTGATAGCTTGTAGGTCAAGTAAGAGTTGCAAGGCAAGTGTTAATGATAAGGGAAAAGCCAGGGGACCTACAATAGGGACATATCACATCCAAATTCACTATTCGCAAGCACGAAAGCTATTAGCAAATAATTAGAACACATATATATTGATTGCACACAAGGGCATATGCTTTGATCATTTAGCTTAATTTATTTTTGTTCATAGGATAAAGGATGACCCATGAGGCCATATTCAAAAGCCAGCTAAAGGGCATGGAAAGGGTGGCGACATTCGCACGGCAAGAGACGTTGGACAGCGACGACAGGGAGATGCTCAGGGTGATGCTGGAGCATCTTGGCGAAATATGGGAGCAAATGTCAAAAAACAATTTAAAGTGGATATGCGCAAAGGGACAGAAAGCGGATGACATAGAGGAACAGCAAGCGACAGCGGAAAGGCTATACCTGACAACGAAAGCGAAGCTAAGGGGACAGCTCGAGAAGCTAAATGTAGAGGCAGCAAGTGAGGCAGGTGGAGTAACAATGGCGAGTCAGAATATCGAAGTCCAGGTCAGGGTGCCAGCTGTACAGGAATTAAAAAATACATGGGGCGAATTCGACGGCTCGTTGCGAAAGTGGCAAAGGTTCCACGACAGATTTGTGGCAGCGGTGCACAATAATCAAGAAATCATGCCAGCTTTCAAATTCCAGCACCTGAACAAATCTCTTGTTGGCAAGGCGGCGCAAACAATGGGCGAATGGCAGCTCACGGACAACAATTATGCCGAAACGTGGGACCGGATGCAACAGCTACACAATACAAAATATCAAACATGCCGGGAGCTGTTAGATCAATTCGTCAAGCTGCCGAAGCTGCAAGGTGTACCGCGAGCTGAAGACCTGCAAAAGATGTCAAATATTACGCATGAGACACTGCGCCAGCTTCGTGTACAAGGATTGCCAGTGGAACAGTGGGACATGTTCATTGTACTGATGCTCCACGAAAGATTGGATATGGACACGGCCAGGCAGTGGGAGCTGCACCGACAGATTTTAGATTTAGATTAGATTAGATTTATTCATTATAAATTATATATAAACAATTTTTTCTTTTTTAAATTTTTACATCATGAATAGCTAAAGGCATGACAAAAATGATGTCGTCTGCCTGAATGGCATTAATTAAGCTTGAAAATTGCTCAGTAGTTTTATTAAGATTCAATCAAACAAATTAAAAATAAATTTCAGAAGATAAATTAAATATGAAGAGTTTCTTTATGATATCGACAAATTTAAACAAAATAGAAAAAAAATTTAGGGCTTTGAATTTAGCTAAAACGAAAAAAGTTGTGCGGATCGCTTAAAATGACTATTTGGTTACTTTAGCTTAGTTTTTAGGCTTTGAGTTTAGCTAAAACGAAAAAAATTGTGCGGAAAGCTTAGATTAACTATTGATTTTTTTTTTTACTTTTTAGTTTAGATAAAACACAATTTTAGAAGCACTCATCAATTATTCTAGTTCGGTATGATATCGCCTTCTTACAGTACGCCATTAGATGCTTCCAGTTTTCACCATTAAGAATTCTCAGTACTTCATTCTCTTCCAACAAATGTTTACCAAAAACTGCTTTTCTTATCTCCCTCAATACTGGGCAAACTCCCAGAAAATGGCCAACATCTTCTTTCACGTTCAGGTTGCACCGACAGTCGGAGACGCCAGCAGCAAAAGACATGCTTATTATATTATAAATATTATAGTAACTACTAACCAGCGAGCAAGGGGAATCGATAACAGTAGAGGTGGCCGCCGAGAAGGATCTAGCAATCGTTACAGCCGATTTGAAAGTGAAAATAAGCGCGAGGACAGCAAGATGTCGGTGACAGCAGCTACGAAAGGGCAACCAAGCGAACACAATATGCCGAGAAGAAGCGGACATTGGTGCGAGATGTGCGGCGAGGGACACCAGCTTTACCGATGCGAGAGGTTCCTGATGTTAGGGCAAGCAGCTCGATTGAAAGTAGTGCGTGAGAAGAAGCTGTGCGAAAATTGTTTAAAACAGGGGCACGAGCCAGCGGCATGTTATCAGACATCCTGCCCAAGATGTCCACCAAGGACGATGCACAACAGCACATTGTGCCCAAATTGGAGACCTAAACGGAACGAGCCAGCAAGGGTGAATGCCACCGCGTTCAAAAGAAGGAATCCGTGACAGGAAGCCAGGCAAAGCGGCGTAAAAATGAAAATGAAGGTACATTTATAAAATTTAAAAATGAAAAATTAAAATCAGAAAGTAGAATGTATTCAAGCGTCTTTTCTCTAGGGATGAATGTAGAAAAAGTTAGGATAAGCGTATTATTACCCACAGTTGCTATAAGGTTAGAGAATTGTGGTAGGTTGGTAGGGCCAATTAGGGCGTTATTAGATTCAGGGGCTCAGCCGAATCTGATACCCGAAAAAATTGTACAGGCACACAAGATTCCTGTCAAACAATTGTCGCGTAAGATTGTTGGTATAGAGGGTAAAGGAATGCAGCTACGTAAACAGGTTAGAATTAGGATAACTTCCTGGTTTGAATCCAAATATTTCATCGAAGAGGATTTCTGGGTTCTGCCAAAAGACATAGATTGGTCACTAGTGACACCACAGGCTAGCGTGCCAGTCAAAGAAATTGTTAGCCAACCTCCAGCGGATCCTGCCTATTGGAAAAGCTATCAAGTGGATATGATATTAGGGATAAGCGTGTTTGCAAAGATGATGGTGAATGTAACATCGCGATGCATAGGATGGATGGCCTAGTACGACAGATGTGGCAGATGGACCAAATAGAATCGTGTAAGGTGCGAACTGCAGAAGAAGAGGCGGTCGAAGAAAACTTCTTTAGGGCAGCAAGGCGGGATAATGATGGGCGTTTTGTGGTTAATATTCCCATCAAAGATGGGGTGAAGAGTATAGGGTGTTCCAGGGCAATAGCGCTAAGAAGATTTCTTTATCTTGAAAGAAGGTTGGCAAGAGAGCCAGCATTGAGGGGTCAATATGTTGAATTCATGCGAGAATATGAAGAGCTAGGGCATATGAAAAGGGTCGACAGTTCTGTAGGAGAAAGCAATACGATATATTACATACCACATCATTGCGTAACAAAGAAGTTCAGGGTAGTGTTTGATTGTAGTTGTCGGACTGATAAGGGAATATCGCTGAATGAGGTACAGCAACTAGGTGAAAAGTTACAGTGAGACCTTTTTGAGATAGTTATGCGGTTTAGACGGCACAGAATAGCTTTTAGTGCCGATATCAAAATGATGTTCAGGCAAGTACGAATAGCACCACATCAATGGGATCTGCAAAGGATCTTCTGGAGAGAATCGCCACGAGAGAAGCTTCAAGAGTATTGGCTGACGGTAGTTGCATATGGAATGACATCGTCTGCATATAACGCAGTTCGGTCACTGATACAATGTGCAAGGGATGCAAGCGCAATGTTCCCTGAAGTAGAGAGAGTGGTCCTGAACGACTTCTACATGGATGACTGTGTATCTGGATGCGATAGTGAGAAGGAAGCGATAACATTAGCAAGGGACTTGGATAAAGTATTAAAGACAGCTGGTTTTGAATTGAGGAAATGGAAATCAAACAGCAAGTGGTTGACAAGTCGATTGGATAGTGAAAAGGACCAGTTGATGGTCTTTGACAAAAGTGAGCAAGCAAAAGTTTTAGGACTGCAATGGTTAGTAGAGGAAAATCAATTCACATTTGTAGTCAAGACGCCAGAGGTGATAGGAAAGTTGACAAAGCGGAGTCTACTAAGTTTGTTACACTTTTTTTTTGCGATAAACTAAACTTTACGATGAATACGATATTATTAAACTAAACGCGATTGGATTTTCCGTATCCAATTAATTAAATTAATAAACGAATTTGAATAAGATCAAAAGAAATGCACAACCGGTGTGCCGCGAGGTAAACAAACGAACTGTCAATCGCGCTGATAAGTAAAAGTGTAACACTCAGCAGGTAGGCTGCTGACACCACGACTAAGCTCAGCTGGGCTGGGTTCGTAAACAATGTAATGATAGCGTAGCGCGAATAAGACGATCGATCGCGAATAAAAGAACCGATTAATTTATTAATTAAAAGAAGAATTAAAAGTATTTTCTAAGTACAGGGTGTACAAAGAAAAAGTGGGCGCCAGGAAATTTTGTGGTGAAATTTCCAAACCAAGAATAAAGACTGAAATGTTAAGAACTGAATAAAGAAACAATGCAATTAAATTCCCAGAAGGGATTTAAAGCTATTTATTTTGTTTAACTGTTGGGAAAACCGTACAAAAAAGTTGGATTAAAAACCCAAATCTTTTCAACTATAGAACTACAATTGGTAGACGGTTAGTGGAACCGTTTAAAAAGGTAAACAATGAAAATAACCGGAAGATTGAAACGTTAATTGTTCTTTCCCGAAAAGAACAATTAAAATGAAATTAAACAGGGTCGCGTGTCTCACAATTTTGAGAATATCGTTGGCAAAGATCAATCGAAACTCTTTATCACAAGACTCACAAAAAAAACTAAAAACACTCTACTTATCTTTTCCTTTTGTAGCTGTTCCTTCCTCCTTCTATTTTCTAAATTTTCGTCTGACGATATCTACTTCTGCTTGAAATTTCTCCTTCCACTGACTCTACAATTTTTAAAGCTTTTCTAACAATTTTAAAACTAACTAATCAAAAAAACTATTTTTCACACTATCTTCAAATTTCACTTTTAAACTTTCTTTTTCTCTTTTTACAATTTCAAATTCGCCAAAAAAACCACTTGACGTGAACTAGGTCAACCAAGAAGTGTTTGATCTTGTCAGTTTGTCCTTTCTCGACTTTCAAATTCACGCACACATTCATACAATCAGCCAATCGTGTCTCGAGGTTTTCTGTCACGGCTTTCTAGCACATGCAGCCTTATAGCTGACAAGCACCTCCGTTGTCGAATTCCAGCGAAACCTTTCACTCGCACAATTTTCCAAGCACATTGAACTGAAAAAGTTGTTGGGGGTTTGTTCCCAAAACTTATCCAGCTCATTAGTCGAGATCAGACCCCTCCCATAAAACATGTCGAGAAAAATGAAAGTTCCTGAAAGTTGAAAATAATACATCTGGGCATTTTCCCACAGTTACTCTACAATATATTCTACTGAGTCAGGGAAAGGATAAAACTCTCAATGTTACAACTTTTCGAAAATTGAAGAAGGGAGGAAAAGCTAATAAAACCAAAATGAACTACTTTACCCTATTCGGTGGATCTTTGCGCAGATTTGGGGAGAAGGGAAAACTATTAACGTTTCATTCTTATGATTTGGTTTTACAAAACAAAAGTTAAATTTAGGATGTCTACACTTGCAGCACTACGCTGCACAGTGTGTTTCATAACGAAGTATGGCTTCCACACGTGCCATTTCAATTGTTCACACCTGCGATATGTGTATGTATGTGTATAGTGTTGTGTGTGATATATCCTGCTTGTGTAGTGTGTGTGATGAGATGTGTGCATGATGATGAATGTAAAGATGATAATGATGTTATAGGTATATGGATGTAAGTATGTTTAAATGATGATATGTGAATGTCGATGAATGAGTATAATGATGTTTGTGATTGACGAAGTATGGATGACATTCAATTTAATAAATGATGTGCGAGTCTCCAGAGGCTTCTGGCTCGACACACCAAACGCCGACATCAGTTCAGCTCGTCCGCTGATTACGACATGCACCTATTTTGTCATTTGCTCAAAGCTATGTTTCGATCACATTGCTAAGAGCAAACCACGGAGAAATGATGGGACGAAGAAATGATAGGGAAGGGTTTGAGGAAAAGAGAAGGATATTGAAATGTAAATAACTAAATGCAAGAATGGTTTTTGTTGCGGGAAAATTTACCGTAACAAATTCCACCCTAACCTACCAAAGAGAGAAACTGGGCTTTTCGAAAGAAAAGCCGAAGTAACAGGAAAGGAAAAGGTAAGACAACACAACCAAATGGAGCACACACTAGCAGACAACACAACCAGAACTCAATCGCTCCTGGCGAGAGTATGAGCACATCACAGAGCTTTTACTGCTCTCAGTATTTCTTTGCGAGCACATCCTTGCTACGCGACTACCTTACGCCCTCTCTTCAGGGTCGTCGCCTTCTTAGACGCCGACTCTAACCTCAAAGCTATCTGTTCCCTAAGCTTCCTAAACTGTTCCCTACTGAAGTCCCTATCGCTATTCCTACTCTGGTGACTTTCACTATCCCTATTATTTTGAATGGCCGTTGCGGTGGAGGAACCAGCAAACGTCACCATTCCCCTACCGAAATTCGCGTAATACGGTGAAACTCCTAAAACTTCGTGCTGGGCCGTGCGAATACTGCACGCTACTTTCGCAAGCTGCGAGTCCCAGACCCTATGATTCTCTGACACATAAGCCCTAAGTGTAGTCTTTATAATCTGATTAATACGTTCCGCGGGATTCACTTGCGGATGATAATGCGCGGTAAACCGAATCGACGAACCGTAGGCATCACACAACGCTTTCAGTTCCTTACTCTTGAACTGGGGACCGTTGTCGCAGACAACAAACTTAGGTACGCCGAACAACAAGAAGACATTGTCTTCCAGCTCCTTGCAAACAGATTTTGCAGTAGCTGATCTTAAAGGAAACAAAAGTGGGAACTTGGTCAAATAATCAACAACGGTTAAAATATAAATAAAACCCCTACTAGACTTAGGCAATGGACCAACTAAATCCACACATACCATCTCCCATGGGTCGGTAACCCCTTTCCTCTCCGTCATCAACCCAGCCGGTTTCTCATTAATCGGCTTCACGCTTTGGCACACTTTACAAAACCTAACATATTTAGTAATATCTGACCTCATCTTAGGCCAGTAATACTTTTCTCCTATCCTAGCAAATGTTTTCTTTACCCCCATATGCCCTGCTAATGGATGGTCATGATTCTCAACTAAAATCTTTTTCCTATCTTCCCTACCTACTACTAGTTTCCACTCGCTACTACTGTCATGGACTAACACATGACTTGACCTAACAAACTTATATAATATCCCGTCTTCTACTCTCCACGCTGGAAAAGACAATGGTTTCTTTTCCACCTCCGATATCATTTTTCCAATCCAAGGGTCGGTTGTTGGCTCGGAAATCCCAGAAACAACTGGCACACTCCTAGAGAGCATGTCCGGCACTACATGATCCTTCCCTTTACGATGGATGATATCGAAGTCAAACTGCTGCATACGTACAGCCCACCTCGCTAGCCTTCCCGCTGGATCCTTCAACTTGCTAAGCCAAATCAAGGAGTAGTGATCGGTAATTACCGAAAACTTAACTCCCTCCAGATAAGGCCGCAACTTTTCTATCGCCCACAAAACTGCCAGGCACTCTTTCTCTGTGGTGGAATAATTCCGCTCACACCTATTAAGTGATCTGCTCAAATAGCAAATCACCTTCTCACCTTCCTCGAAGGTCTGACTCAAAACAGCCCCGATCCCAAAATCAGAAGCATCCGTTTGAACGACAAACGGCTTCGAAAAATCAGGACACGTCAAAATGGGTGCTGCCACTAAACACTCTTTAGCTTTTCTAAAGCTTTCCTCACAAGTGCTACTCCACTCAAACTTCTTATTTTTCCTAGGTAAATCGGACAACGGCTTCACCAAACTCGCAAAGTTTGGTATAAATCGCCTATACCAGGACACCGTGCCGATAAAACTCCTAACTTCTTTAATATTCTTTGGCGATGGAATTCCTAACATACTCTCTATCTTCTCTGGATCCATGTGTAAACCATTGCGGTCTACAACATAGCCTAAAAACTTCAGAGATGGCCTACAAAAATGACATTTTTCCCTACCAACTTTTAAACCTGCCTCAATAAGTCTTCTGAAGACTTCTTCTAAAATCTCCATATGCTTCTCAAATGTATCTGTGACGATAATGATATCATCCAGATACACGAAGACATAGGGTTCTAACTCGGGTCCTAACACATTATGTATAAACCTTTGCCAAGTTGCGGGAGCATTGTGCAACCCGAACGGCATTCTTAAAAACTGAAACAGACCGCGGCCAGGTACCGTAAAGGTAGTATACTTTCTTGACTCTTTTTCCATCGGAATCTGCCAATAGGCCGACTTGATGTCCAAAGAAGACAAGAATTTCGCGTTATTCAGCTTATCCAGGATAGCTGTTATGTAGGGGAGGGGGTACGCATCCCTGTCTGTAGCCGCATTCAACTTCCTAAAATCTACACAAAACCTATATGTACCATCCTTCTTCTTAATCATGACAATGGGTGAAGCCCATGGACTGTCAGATTTTTCTATAACCCCCTCTGCTAACATTTCTTCTAATTCCTTATCTATGAAAGACTGAATGGCAGGAGATACCGGATAATATCTCTGCTTAATGGGTTCAGCTTTCGTCCTAATCTTGTGCTCCACCATCTGTGTGCACCCTAATCCTTCAGGCATTTCTCTAAATGTCCTGTCTAAAAATCTTTCTAACTGCTGCTTTTCTACCTCTCCTACCTCAGTCAAATGCTCAGAATGGGAAATCGAATTCAACGAATTCTGATTCGAAAATTCCCATTCCCCTGATTGCAAATCCGGGACTATTCCCGCTAAAGCCCAAAAATCGGCTCCTAAAATCAGACTATGAGGAAGATGAGGTATAACTAAACACCCTACTAAAACTACCTTGCCTTTAATTATAATTGGAAGTGAAACTTCACCTTCCACCTGCACTCCTGCACCATCAGCTAAACTAACACTACCTACTTTGCTAGTGCCTGACTTTATACCTAAGCCCTGTAAAATCTTCCATCCATCCCTACATATGATTGTGCGCGAAGCGCCTGAAGCCAAAAGCCCTACTAACCTAACCCCATAAATACTAACACCTATATATGGTCTCTTGTCCCTACCTACGTGCTCAAGCGCGAAACTCAAATTAACTCCTGCCGACTGGTTACCAGTAGGCAACCCCGACGCATTTAACGGCGCTCTCGTCCTACTGACCCGAGAGTGCGTCTGCCGTTTCCCGAACACTGCGGGCAGTTACTCTTTGTAACTCCCTGTTTCCCACACTCAAAACATCTCCTAGGAGCAGAACACCTGTTTGCGAAATGGCCTTCTCCATTGCAAACGTAACATCTCCTAACCACCGACCTCGACGAGTTGAGACCAGAATTCGAGTTCGAATTCGAAGCTCTTTGGGAATGACGAGTTTCACTGTTAACCTCAACAGTGGAAACTCTCCTACCGACAGACTGTTCGGGACTGAAACTCGAGTTAGGACTCGAATTCCGTCTACCTGGACGAGTTTCGTTGTTATGTTCAACAACCAAGACTCTTTCGGGTTCGACGCCTACATATGCTAGATCAGGTTCTAGCAAAGCCCTATTTCGACCGCTTGGAGGTGGAACATACGATTCCACATTCGCCCTAACCGACTCTAAGCTACGCCCTAATCTGACCAACTCAGAAACGCTAGTCGGATTAGCCAATCCAAGCTGCGTCTGGTAGAACGGTGTGAGATTCTTTCGAATCATCGCCAACTTTCTACCCTCCAAGATGGGTTCGGAAAGCCTTCCAAACATGTTTTGGATTGTCGCCACATAGACTCCGATGGATTCATCTCGGCCTTGTGTGCGACGCCTAATCTCATCTAACAACAGATCATCATAATTTGGTGGCAAAAACTCCAGCTTCAACTCGCTGACTAATTCTTGCCACGAACCTATCGAGACCCTAACTGCCCTAAACCATATCAAAGCCCTACCTACAAACAAGTCTGCTGCCGACCGCAACAGCTTTGCTTCCGTCACTCCCCGAGCCTGACGGATCTCCTCAACCCTTTCCAGGAATGCGTTCACGGAAGCTCCACAACGCTCTCCTGTGAACTTTACATCCCACTTCGCTAGGTTCTCAAACCTCTCACTAACAAAAATTCTTTCTCTACTATCAAATTCCCTATTCTCTTCTATCCTATTAACATGAATTTCCCTAGCTATATTTTCTTCCCTATTTCTAGTCTCAAATGCGACTGGTGTTAAAGTTGGTACTGTTGTTGATGTTGATGCTGCTGTTCCTGCTGCTGCTGATGATGAAGTTGATGCTGCTACTGTTGTTGATGCTGATGCTGCTGATGGCGCTGGTCCTGCCGCTGAAGCTTTCAGACTATCGGCTGATAGCTGAATACCATCTTCCCTCGCGTCTCCTACTTCTTCTGAATCTAGGACTTCCTCTAAGTCCGCTAATGCCATAATCAATTTGTTTTTCAAACCTAATCTCAATTTTTCCTGCTCGCCATCCTCTGGCTGCGACCTATCTAGCCTACCTATTCCCCACTCTACCTTAGCTAAACTCTTCAAGTACTCTTTACACTTCCTACTCTTTGGTCTACTTTCTAAAATTTTCCCTATCTCTCCTAACTTTTTCTCAACCGCTTCGTAATCCTGTTCAAAACTGAACGGATACTGTGCGGGAGTACCTAGAGAACCCCTACGCTCTAAGAGCCTTGCACCACGGAGCGATCGCCGCATCTCGTCTACGGTGCCTACCTCTAACCCCCTACTTTCCATTTCATATGCAAGCTCATCTTGCGCTAGCCTATAAATATCCATACTGAACTAAGTTGACTGATTTTGAACAAAAAAAAAAAAAGAAAAACTAAGAAAACAGTAATCTAAACCTCAAAAGATATATTTTAAAATAACCAAATCAAGCTCCAATTGGATGCTTGAACCTTGAAACAGTATCAAAATCAAGTAAAAATCAATGTCAAGTGACACCACAACAAAAACAAATATAAATTCACACAAAACAGTGTAGGTATAAAAAAAAATTTTATAATCAAAATATATGTACTGATAATAAAATCAAAAGAAATATAATAGGTACTAAACAAAATTAATAAGAGCGATAATGCGTGTTGGTTGTAACCGACAACCAAAACACCCTGCAAGTTTTCTTCTCGCCAACAACCGTGCGAGCTATTAAATTCTATAGTGGCAAACGAAACCACCCAAAAGCAATAGCAAATACTCCTATGTATAAGCACTTGCAACATTTTATCTCAAAAAAAAAAAATGCAACAAAAAACTCTCAATGTGTACTATAGGTATGTACTACAAAGAGGCAAAAACAATGCAATGTACACTTCCGTGTGTAATTGCAAACAAAAAAAATTTCCACTCGGTTATAAGAACCCAAATATGCAATATTAAAATTGACCAGAAATAATATAATAAAAATAACAAAACACCTTACTTGATGGTTCTGTGGTACACAAACCAAGTAAACAATTCCTCATACGATTCCCACCGTTGCCCAAGCAAAATAAAATTGGGTTATGTGGCACACCAATCGCACTGTTTCAACCACAATTTTCCCGTCACAATTTACCTAGGAGTAAAAAAACAAAAGTAAAAAGCTCTTTCACAAGTCAAAATCAAAACACAACACAAAAGAAATCACTTCCCTAAGAATTTTATTTGTTAATAATAGTAATTATTACTAACAAATTACAGGTAGGTACCAAGTTCAACAGAATATGTTTTGCACGTAGAATATGTGTGTACTATGTATGTACAATGACACTGAATTATGTATACAGTATGTATATTTTTCTTTAAAATGCCCCACGTTGTGGACGCCAATTTGTTACACTTTTTTTTGCGACAAACTAAACTTTACGATGAATACGATATTATTAAACTAAACGCGATTGGATTTTCCGTATCCAATTAATTAAATTAATAAACGAATTTGAAAAAGATCAAAAGAAATGCACAACCGGTGTGCCGCGAGGTAAACAAACGAACTGTCAATCACGCTGATAAGTAAAAGTGTAACACTCAGCAGGTAGGCTGCTGACACCACGACTAAGCTCAGCTGGGCTGGGTTCGTAAACAATGTAATGATAGCGTAGCGCGAATAAGACGATCGATCGCGAATAAAAGAACCGATTAATTTATTAATTAAAAGAAGAATTTAAAGTATTTTCTAAGTACAGGGTGTACAAAGAAAAAGTGGGCGCCAGGAAATTTTGTGGTGAAATTTCCAAACCAAGAATAAAGACTGAAATGTTAAGAACTGAATAAAGAAACAATGCAATTAAATTCCCAGAAGGGATTTAAAGCTATTTATTTTGTTTAACTGTTGGGAAAACCGTACAAAAAAGTTGGATTAAAAACCCAAATCTTTTCAACTATAGAACTACAATTGGTAGACGGTTAGTGGAACCGTTTAAAAAGGTAAACAATGAAAATAACCGGAAGATTGAAACGTTAATTGTTCTTTCCCGAAAAGAACAATTAAAATGAAATTAAACAGGGTCGCGTGTCTCACAATTTTGAGAATATCGTTGGCAAAGATCAATCGAAACTCTTTATCACAAGACTCACAAAAAAAACTAAAAACACTCTACTTATCTTTTCCTTTTGTAGCTGTTCCTTCCTCCTTCTATTTTCTAAATTTTCGTCCCTCTGACGATATCTACTTCTGCTTGAAATTTCTCCTTCCACTGACTCTACAATTTTTAAAGCTTTTCTAACAATTTTAAAACTAACTAATCAAAAAAACTATTTTTCACACTATCTTCAAATTTCACTTTTAAACTTTCTTTTTCTCTTTTTACAATTTCAAATTCGCCAAAAAAACCACTTGACGTGAACTAGGTCAACCAAGAAGTGTTTGATCTTGTCAGTTTGTCCTTTCTCGACTTTCAAATTCACGCACACATTCATACAATCAGCCAATCGTGTCTCGAGGTTTTCTGTCACGGCTTTCTAGCACATGCAGCCTTATAGCTGACAAGCACCTCCGTTGTCGAATTCCAGCGAAACCTTTCACTCGCACAATTTTCCAAGCACATTGAACTGAAAAAGTTGTTGGGGGTTTGTTCCCAAAACTTATCCAGCTCATTAGTCGAGATCAGACCCCTCCCATAAAACATGTCGAGAAAAATGAAAGTTCCTGAAAGTTGAAAATAATACATCTGGGCATTTTCCCACAGTTACTCTACAATATATTCTACTGAGTCAGGGAAAGGATAAAACTCTCAATGTTACAACTTTTCGAAAATTGAAGAAGGGAGGAAAAGCTAATAAAACCAAAATGAACTACTTTACCCTATTCGGTGGATCTTTGCGCAGATTTGGGGAGAAGGGAAAACTATTAACGTTTCATTCTTATGATTTGGTTTTACAAAACAAAAGTTAAATTTAGGATGTCTACACTTGCAGCACTACGCTGCACAGTGTGTTTCATAACGAAGTATGGCTTCCACACGTGCCATTTCAATTGTTCACACCTGTGATATGTGTATGTATGTGTATAGTGTTGTGTGTGATATATCCTGCTTGTGTAGTGTGTGTGATGAGATGTGTGCATGATGATGAATGTAAAGATGATAATGATGTTATAGGTATATGGATGTAAGTATGTTTAAATGATGATATGTGAATGTCGATGAATGAGTATAATGATGTTTGTGATTGACGAAGTATGGATGACATTCAATTTAATAAATGATGTGCGAGTCTCCAGAGGCTTCTGGCTCGACACACCAAACGCCGACATCAGTTCAGCTCGTCCGCTGATTACGACATGCACCTATTTTGTCATTTGCTCAAAGCTATGTTTCGATCACATTGCTAAGAGCAAACCACGGAGAAATGATGGGACGAAGAAATGATAGGGAAGGGTTTGAGGAAAAGAGAAGGATATTGAAATGTAAATAACTAAATGCAAGAGTGGTTTTTCTTGCGAATTGTGATTTTTTTTTGAGAGAGAGAAAAAGTTGATGTTTAAGAAAAGTTGGAAATAGTTTTTGCAGAGAGTGTTAGTGAAATTTTTGGGAAAAGAAATTAGAGTCAGTGGAAGGAGAAATTTCAAGGAGAAGCAGATATCGTCAGACGGACGAAAATTTAGAAAATAGAAGGAGGAAGGAATAGCTACAAATAGAAAAGATAAGTAGAGTGTTTTAGTTTTTTTAGTGTTGTCAATTATAGTTTCGGTTGTTCTTTGCCAACGATATTCTCAAAATTGTGAGACACGCGACCCTTTTTAATCTTTATTAATTGTTCTTTTCGGGAAAGAACAATTAACGTTTCAATCTTCCGGTTATTTCATTTGTTTACATTTTTAAACGGTTCACCTAACCGTCCACCATTGTAATTTTATAGTTGAAAAGATTTGGGTTTTTAATCCAACTTTTAGTAAGGTTTTCCCAACACAAATAGCAACAATAAATAGCTTTAAATCCCTTTGGGAATTTAATTGCATTGTTTTCATTTGCTTTTAATATTTCAGCTTTGATTCTTGGTTTGGAAATTTCACCACAAAATTTCCTGGCGCCCATCTTTTCTTAGTACACCCTGTACTGAGAAATAATACATTTTAATTCATTCTTTTAACTATTATTTAATCGATCATTTTATTCGCGATCGTCTTTAATCGCGCTACGCAACCTTTTTTTTGTTTACGAACCCAGCCCAGCTGAGCTTAGTCGTGGTGTCAGCAGCCTACCTGCTGAGTGTTACACTTTTACTTATCAGCGCGATTGACAGTTCGTTTGTTTACCTCGCGGCACACCGGTTGTGCATTTCTTTTGATCTTATTCAAATTCGTTTATTAATTTAATTAATTGGATACGGAAAATCCAATCGCGTTTAGTTTAATAATATCGTATTCATCGTAAAGTTTAGTTTATCGCAAAAAAAAAGTGTAACAAGTTGTATGGCACAATTGTATGATCCCAATGGTTATATCGCACCCGTGGTGATATTAGGGAAAATTCTGATACAAGATATATGGCGGACAGGGATTGCTTGGGATGATGAGGTATCAAAGGAGATTGAAGATAAGTGGAGTGTTTAGAATCGATAGATGGATAGGGACATCACGAGGTTCGCGAATGCAAGTGCATGGATTCTCGGATGCATCGACAACAGCGTATGGGGCAGTTATTTATTTGCGAGTTGAGCATCCTAGCGCAAGCAAGTTAATCGTAGCAAAGACAAGAGTGGCACCTTTAAAAACGATAACCATTCCGCGGTTAGAGTTAGCAGCAGCTGAGCTACTGGGGAGACTATTGATAAAACTTTGCAAGGCAATGGATTGGGAAAGGACAAACTATATTCTCTGGACAGACTCGATGGTGGTTCTGCATTGGTTGCGTAAAATACCTCGAGATATGAAGACGTATGTTGGAAATCGAGTGTCTTCCATACAAACTAATACGGATATCAAAGCGTGGCGTCATGTTGGGACTAAGGAGAATCCAGCGGATCTACTGAGCAGAGGACTATATCCTGAAGAGCTAGTGAGCAGTAAGCTATGGCAGTAAGGGCCATCGTGGTTAGCTTCAGGTGAAAATGAGTGGCCAGTCATACACATCGAGAAAGAAGCTCCGCCAGCGGTAGCAAGTGAGATGAACGTGCGCATAGCGCTAGTCGTTACCAAGGGATTAGGGATTTGGTCAGCGAAAGAACAAGTGACGGTTCCCATAGAGGAATATGCGTGGAAATTGGAGAGAGCAATAAACATACTGGCATATGTCATGAGATTTATAGAGCAGGCTAGGTACAAGGTAAAGGAAGGTAGAATACGTAAAAGGAGAGGCAACATGAAACGGGAAGTGAACATTTTAACAAGAACACCAACAGCCAGTGAGAGAGCTAGGGCCATGAAGTATTTGATACATAGAGCACAGCGAGAGGCATATGGCAAGGACATGGCGCACCTGCGCAAGGATGGGCAGCTAACAGAACAAAGTAAGATAGAGTCGCTTAAACCGGTGTTTGATAACGAAGACACGCTACGAGTAGGAGGAAGGCTTCATCCCGCAGAAGGATGTTATGAAGCTAGGCATCCAGCCATCATACCGCAAGGGTCAAGGTTAGCATGGTTGCTCATAGATCATGCACATCGCATTACGAAGCATGGTGCAAGCCAGGTAATGATGCAGTACTTAAGGCAACAGTACTGGATTCCGAGATTGAGAAGTGAGTTGCATACACAAATGCACCGTTTGTGTTCGCTACAACTTTCGTTTAGAGCAACAGTTGATGGCAGAATTACCAGCTGACAGGGTGCGTGCAGGAAAACCATTTCTTCACACAGGGTTGATTATGCGGGGCCTTTTACAGTCAAGATCCTAGATAAGGATGGACGACGTCTCAGGTTCAGTAAGGCATGGGTAGCAGTATTCATATGCTTGAAGACAAGGGCAACACACATTGAAGTCATAAGGGATTTAACGACAGTCTCATTTCTTGCAGGTTACGAGAGATTCATCAGTAGGAGAGGCTATTGCCAGCGAATGTATAGCGATAATGGCACGTCATTTGTTGGCGCAGCAAGAATCCTAAGGCAAGCGTTAAAGCGATGGCAAGAAGATGATCTTTTAAGCCAACTGAGCATTAAAGGTACTGAGTGGACATTCATGGTGCCAGCAGCACCACACCAGGGCGGTATCTACGAAGCAGCGGTGAAGTCAATGAAATATCACCTTAAGCGTATAGTAGGACAGCGGACGCTAGAGTATGAGCAATTTGTGACATTATTAATAGAGATAGAGGGTATACTAAATTCACGGCCGATTCATCCACTGAGCGATGATCCCACAGACATGCAAGCATTGACGCCAGGACACTTCTTAATAGGCGAAGCTATAAACGTGCCGTTGCCTTTATCATTAGTAGAAGAAGGCAATTCGAGAGGTGTAAAGCTCTTTAGCGAAAGGAAGGCGATAGTTGAGCATTTTTGGCAAAGATGGAGAGAAGAATACCTTGTAACATTGCAAGAGCGAAAGAAGTGGCGGAGGGAAAGAGAGCCTGTGCAAGTTGGCCAACTGGTCATAATTAAAAGTGAAAATTTCCCACCAGCACAATGGCTAATGGGTCGAATTAAGGAGTTAATCAAGAGCAAGGATGGAATAGTGCGATCAGTAGTTCTGCAAACTGAAACAGGCCAGCTCAAGAGGCCAGTCCAAAAGATATGTATCTTACCTGTTGAACAACAGATATAGAGTAGGTAGGGGTAACTTAGGCAGGGTAAGGATAGGCAGGTGTCTCAGCAAGTTATCGAAAGGGCAAGGAGATGAATAGGTGGAGAGCGAGCGAAAGTGCTAATCATAATCGAAAGCTGCTGGCAGTGGCAATCTTATTTCTTTACAGAGTGACGAAAGAGCGGATAGTTAACCAAGACCAGGTGAAGATAGAAGTGAATCATGTGATGATAGCAATGCAATGAGGGACGTCAAAAGAGACTAGCTGCCAGCAATATCAATACACGCCGAAGAGAAAAAACCAGATGTTTTTTGTTGGGACTGTATCGTACAGAGTACGAGTGTTCAATACCATGAAATATTAATCTAACCAATACATTGTAATCTACCCTAATATAAAAGTAAATGTAATTATTATAAGAAGAGAGATCAAACTGAGTAGAAGTCAAGTTAGTTATAAAACAGAGAGCAGTGCAAGCGGACGTGGGTATAATAAATTGGGTTTTTTGCCATGATGGCTTTTTCCCAAAGAAAAAATATCTTGTGTTTTATTTCTGCAAGTTGGTTGTCGGTTCATTAATTTTCCTCATATTTTAATTAGACGTATTATACAAACACTTTAAGTTTTCAATTTTTCTTAACACAAAAAAAAATCAAAACTTAAAGTTGGTGCTTTGTAAGTTATTGTGCTACAGAGATGAATAAAGGCTTTCTGAGCTCTCCATAATATCTACAAGATTGCTGCATTTCAATATTTTGACTGAGATAAGTTTTTCAAAAAATGTCTACATAGTTTGATGTCCGCTTTCAATTAGTTCAAAAAAATTAAAACTTAAAGTGTTGGTGCTTTGTTAATAATTGTGCTACAGAGATGAATGAAGGCTTTCTGAGCTCTACATAATATCTTCCAAATTGCTGAATTTCAATATTTTGATTGAGATAAGTTTTTCAAAAACTGTTTCATAGTTTGATATCCGCTTTCAATTAATTAACTTTTGATTTTTTTTTTTTAATTCAATTAATTAACTGCTTAAATTTTCAACACAGCTTCAAGAAGAGAATCGAAAGCTTAAGTTGGTATCTCTTTCATCAAACAAATGCAAAATGAATTCATATTTAGTGGTTACTGTTTTGCTTTAGTATATATTTTTTGCAGTCATACTTTTCTGTCTATTTCTCATAAGAAACGTTTTTTAAAAAAGAAGAAATAGAAGGGAGGAGACTACTCAGAGAAATCTTTAACAAAAAAGAAAATATTTTAGTATTTTGATGCTTAAATTTTTATTTCCAAATACTTAAAAAGTATATAATCACAAATAAATTTAGTTTACAAACCCAAAAAAAAGTTTTAACTCCAAAAATTCTTCCAGACGTAGCCTTAAGGTGACTTAAAGTTAAAAAAAGCAAAAACCGGTTCCCAGACGAGAATAAAGAAATATTGGTACAATTTTGTGTAAGCCCAGTGTTGAGATCCGTGATGTGAGTTTAATTTTTAAATTGAAACAACCGTATTCTTCAGATTTTGAACTAAGACTGATTTTATTCGTGTTCTATCTTAAACTAACATACAATAGGAGTATAGGAGACTCGTGAAATATAATGTGTCATCAAGTTCCATAAGGGATACTTGAGTCGACATTAAAAATGTTTATATTTCGATATGCTGATTGAATAATGTTTATATTTCAATTTGCTGATCGTTGCACAATGGCAACGATCATTGTTTATTTTTGTTCATGAGTATACCACTAAGTTCCATAAGGGAACTTGAGTGGCATCAAAAATACAAGATAAGTTTTATTTTTATGTTTTGAAAACAAAGAGCAGAAGCTCCAATGAGGATGCCTCCTTGTTATCTACTTCTGGAGGGTCTTCTATGTTAGAGTTATACATAACTCGCCCCCCCCCCCCCCTTTGAATTCGAGTCTCTTCGAATTCCTTTGACAATAGTAAAAAATTTATTTCGTAACATAACACTACTTATAATGATAAGTATAGACAATGCAATAAAAGTTATAAGAAGTACATATGAAACTTTCTTATGATGTTTCAATTCAACAATTTCATTAATAGTTTGCTCATTTGTTAATGCAATATCATCAAAAGTGATTTTCTTTGAAAAATTTAATGTTACGTTTGTTTTCGGGTAAGTGAATTTTTCGTAAAACATAGTTTTGTTATTTTCAAAATAGTGATTATAAATTCTTAGTTTACACAGACCAAATTGGATTAAATAATTTCCATTTAAAATGATTCTTCTTGAATCGCAATTTTGTTGCAAATTTGTATTTTTTGAGTTTTTTACAAATATAAGATCTTCGTCTATAGTTAGGATTTCTGTGACATTATTTATAATATAATTGCAATTTCTTAAAATAATGCAATATTTGACAATTTTAGTTCATTTAATACTTTATTTTCCTCAAAGGAATATGTTTGGTTGGTAAATTCAAATACTTTTTCAATAAATGCATCAATTTCCTTAAATTCATTGTTTGGAATTGGTATTGTAACGTGCGATTAGTTCGAATAATAAAACTTAACTTTTCAATTTATTTCAACCACTTTTATTCAGTATCTATACTTCATTCGATCTCAACTCGACTTTTGGACTATCACTTGTATACAATTTACTCTTCACTTTATCACTCCATAATCAAAACTGCCCTCTGGTTGCCTCGGGCGGGCTATTTATATCGAATGACATTTAATCTAGAACTGTGATGCTTCTTTTGCGAGGCTGGGGTATACTCAGGGTGTCCAGGGTCTACCCAAGGAAGCGTCGTAAGACTTGGGTTTCGGCGGTCCAACTTCTCAAAATGAAGACGCGGAAACGGTCGGTTTTAAATTATAACTCTAATTTTATTACAAAAGTCTCATCAGGATAAGTTTACAATTCTTTTGTTTTTACAATTTTTGCAAGGTTTAATACGGTCAATAATTTCTCGAACAAAGCACAATTATGATGTTAATCCAGGGGCGGATAGTATAGATCCTCACTCGATTAAAAACGATGTCTTCTCTCGGATACGGCGGTGTCCTACGGCTACTACTTCCTCGGTGTGGCGGCGGTGACTTCTTTACTGGTTCTGCGTTAGGCAGGGCGCTCTATCGGCAGCCGCGAATTTCGTGGGAAAGGTCTACGTTGTATGCAAGGCAGAGCAATTTATCGGCGGCTGCGGACTGCGTAGGAAACGCCTGCTTTGTGTCGTACGGCAGGACAATCTATCGGTGGCGGCGGACTTCGTAGAAAGTGCTTGCGTCGGCTCAGAGGCACAACACTTCGTCGGCGGCGGCGGACTTCGTGGGAAACGTCTGCGGTTGAATAACAAGGAGAGTTCATCTCGAACAAATCGGAGTAATTTGATTACCCTCTACGGTGACTACAAATCAAAGACGGCACCACATGCTCAGCTAAGATAACCGGGGCGAGTGGAACCTCTTTGCAGCAAAATAATAAAGACAATTCCAAACGCTCAGCTTGGATAACCGGGGCGATTGGAATTCCTTTACACGGAGACTGTAAAAAGTCAAGAAGCAAAACAATAAAGCATGCCAAACGCTCAGCTTGGATAACCGGGGCGATTGGAATTTCTTTACACGGAGACTGTAAAAAGTCAAAAAGCAAAATAATAAAGACAATACCAAACGCTCAGCTTTAATAACCGGGGCGATTGGAATTTTCTTTACACGGAGACTGTAAAAAGTCAAAAAGCAAAATAATAAAGACAATACCAAACGCTCAGCTTGGATAACCGGGGCGATTGGAATTTTCTTTACACGGAGACTGTAAAAAGTCAAAAAGCAAAATAATAAAGACAATACCAAACGCTCAGCTTGGATAACCGGGGCGATTGGGATTTTCTTTACACGGAGACTGTAAAAAGTCACAAAGGAAAATAATAAAGACAATACCAAACGCTCAGCTTGGATAACCGGGGCGATTGGAATTTTCTTTTCACGGAGACTGTAAAAAGTCAAAAAGCAAAATAATAAAGACAATACCAAACGCTCAGCTTGGATAACCGGGGCGATTGGAATTTCTTTACACGGAACAGGAGAAAGCGAAATAAAATTCTTTCTGATTTTTGGTGATTAATTCACCCCTATTCATAGCTTTTGCTACCAAAACAAAATGTGAATTATAATGCAATGACAAATTTCCATATAAAAATTCGATGTCAATTGCCCATGCATTTCTCCATACAAAATGCACATGAAAAGATACGCCGTGGAAAGGTAAACACAATTTGGCCTTGGAGTGTGTGTTTATTTTGCGATCAACAGAGAGATGGAGGTTGTTATTGTAAATCTCCATAAAGAAATGTACACGTCTGATAGTCAAACAACGTTTGGCCTTGGAGTGTGTGTTTACTTTGCGATAAGCAGGGAGATGGGGATTGCTATTGCAAATCTCCATGAAGGAATGTACATGTTCGGTAGGCAAGCGACGTTTGGCCTTGGAATGTGGGCTTGATAGTAAAATGAATGTGTGTATCGTTTTAGTGTGGCCTTATGGGTGAGATAAAAAAAGAAATTGTGACGCTTCGTCACAGATCCCCCCTTCTTCGAAAGACGAGAACCCTCTCGTCTCAGCGTCCTCTGGTACTGACTGGAGGAGTCATGCATGTTTTTCTGTTTTGAGGGACTTCAAATCCTGCCCTTCTTTTTTTCCTTTTTTTCTCTTTTTTAGCATTTTTTTGATCATTTTCTAATTTTTTTTTTTTTTTTTTTTTTATTTTTTTTTTTTTTTTTTTTTTTTCCAAAAACGTTATAAACAAAGTAAAAAAAACTAGCTACTCATCCTGAGAGAATATATATAAAAAAAAATCAAAACTAATGGTCGTCCTACGACCGTAATAACTAAACAAATTCACTTCATGCTGCTTCGTCTTACTTCCCTGGGTAGGACCTTATTCTTCCAACCTCATTGAAATAACCTTTCCTCTTCCCTGAAACGACAGCAGAACATCGGTCCCAGCGTCATTGGGGGCGCCTCTATGATTCCGCATTTCCTGCGGATAGTGAAGGGCCTTGTGTCCTTCCGGAATATGGGCTTAATGCCCCGAAAAGGGTCTACGTTCGGGTTTCGTTGGCAGTTGGCTCGCCTCTTCTGCGCTCGGGTGAGTGGAGGCTGATCATTGACTTCCCTGGCCCATCCAACTCAGGCTTGGGGGTGCCACTGGTGCTCACCATATCTTCTTGGCAGTCCGGAGAGCTAGGGCTCTGGGTTGGTTCGTCCGACGGGGGGAACAACCGTGGGTCCTTGCGGTTTAGACGGGAGGCTGTTGGGCCCGTTAGTAGGTCGCGTACAATCGAGCGGCGCACTTCGACCATTGACGGTAAGTCTATCTCTCGCATCTCCCAGGCGATGGTTGCCGGCTTCGTCTTAGGGTTTTGAGGAGCCGCCCGTTGCAGCTAGTTAAGCAGGCGCTCATCCCATAGTGAGCTTGCCTCGTCCCTGACTGCCTTGACCTGCGTCATCCGCCCTTCAGGGCCTGGTGGTGGTCGGATGAGTATGGCCAGTGGTGGGTGGGTTGGTTTGTAGTTCACTCGTCGGGTGGTGGTGACTTCGACAGCTGGCTCGGCTCGTACTAGCTGCAGTACGACTGGACGGTCTCCGGGGTGGGGTCGACGGGGGTGAGTCGGTTGCCTTTTGCAAGGGTTGTCGGGAGAGACGTGTCGCTATCTCTTAGATGGTCCTGGTTTTTAACCTCTTTCCATTTTTAATTTCTGGTTACAATTAATTTTCCCTCTTTCACAATTAGGTCTGTGCTTGATGGTGGTCGGTGACTGACTGAAGTTTCTTTTAATTGCATTCGCCTGCGCAATACCAGTTGCGTAGTTGTTGGTGCCAACAAGACAGGATTTTGCCGTCGCTGCGGCTCCTTTCATATCTCGTATGTGTGCTCGAGTCGTAGCAGCTGTTGGCATAGCAAGTCGGCGGCCTCCTAGCTCTAGCGTGCATCCTGCCTCTCCTAAAAGGTCCATACCTAATATGGCGTCTTCTGCCAAGGTTGTTAGGAAAATAGTTTCTCCTTGCACTATTTTACCATTTAAATTCAGAGACAGGACATAATGCTCGGACGGTACGGCTGTTCGGCCGTCAGCAAATGCTACGGCATGCGGTTGGTCTCTTCTAGCTACTCCGAGTTGGCGGCATTCTTCTCGTAAGCCAGGGCTGATAAAAGATTGCGAAGAACCGGTGTCAACTAAGGCATAATAAACTCGATCGCCAGCCTCGATAGGCACGCACGGTCGAGGGTCGGTTGGACTGATTGAGCCAGGTTGGCGGATAACGGCGTTGGAACTCCGGTGACAATGGCAATCTTTTGTGAGGCGACCGTCTTCTCCACAGGAAGAGCAGAACACTCTGAAGGGGCGTCGGCAGTCCTTTTTATTGTGCCCTCTCTGCTTACATCGCCAACAATGAGTGTTTCGGTCGTACGGGATAGTTTGTTGTTGTAACGGAGTTCGAGGCATAACGGCTTGACTTGAGTAGGCGGGTGAAGGCCTCTGTACTTGCAATCGAGGAACAGGTGCGGTGGGGTACTGGTATTTCTGATGACTCTTGGCAGGACGAGAGCTCCGCTCTTCTTGGCGTATGAACTCGTATTCCTCCGCAAGATCCATCAATTCATCCAAAGTCGTAAATTCTATACGCTTGATGTAAATTCGGTATTCGGGTCGTAGTCCGTCATAGATGCGATCTACGTTATCCTCGATAGTCATGCGTGAATGTTGTCGGATCAGGTACTGGAATGAACGTACATAGTCTTTTGCTTTCTCCTTGGGGCCTTGTCTCTTGCGCATTATTTCATCTTCCAGTTTATGGAAATAACGTGCTGGCAAGAAATGACGTAGGAAGGCCTGGCGAAATACTGCCCAGGTGGTAAGAGCGTCTCGGTTAATTCTAAACCATTCTAAGGCCGTGTTGCGGAAAGTCTCGGGAAGCGTCCGGAGCATGTCATTCAAAGGTACCTCGTAGCATACCGCCAAGTCTTCGATCCTTTCTAAAAATTCCAACGGTTTTCCGGAACCGTCGAATCGGAATCCCCACTTGCGAACTGTGTTCATTAGTTCGGCTTCGAGCTGCGTCCGAATCGGCCGGGTGGGGGATATGTAGCTGCGGTCTGGTACGTATGTGGACTGGCGTGCGGTTCGACCTGCGGAGGAGCGGAGACTGCTCGTTCGAATCTGGCGGGGGGAACAAAATTTGAAGTTTGAGAAGAACTGGGTGCAGTCATGGCTGGTCTCTGGAATAGTGGTACCTGAAGCCTGCTTTGGAATAACTTTTGTTGCTTGCGGTCTAACGTGGACGGCGGTACGTTCGATCTAGAAGTGGCTGCATAGTCTTCTTCGTCCGACGGGTCGGCGTTATTCCTCTCTTCTACCTTGTCTTCCCACTCAGCACACAAATTCTGTGTTGAGCGGTGCAGGCGGGCCTCTTTCAGGTGGCGACTCAGGCGTTGACGTTACTCTTGGACTGTTCCACTGGCGTCTTGTAGACGTTGGGTAAGCGTCTCTATCAATTCGGGCTTTTTCAGAAAATAGATGAATCCTAAGTTCTGGTACGGATTTGGGTTCTCCTCGAATTCCTGGGCATCGTCTTCAGGTACTTTGTGGTCGGTACCGGTAGGCATCTTGGAAGCTGGTCGTTTCGGTGTCGGTCGGTGGACTCTGCGTCAGTTTGTAGCGAACCTACGTTACCTACATACAAAAATGGAACACGAAAAATTAGCTGAAAGCAACAATACCTGAATGCCACAACACCTGAACGCAACTACACCTGAACTAACGAAATAACTCGAAATGCGCATGCGCGAGATGTTCACAAAAAACTCTTTCCGGCCTTCTGCCAGACAGACGGCCATTGTTCATTCTTGATTTGATACCAAAGCTCATCAGACGTGTTAAGCGAATTTAACTTTCATTAATTTCATTCCACCATTGTGAATTAGATTAGATTTAATTATAATTGGAAATATATGTGTTCTTATAAATTAAAAACTAAAAACTTGTCTTGGATTTCTATATATATCGGACGGAGCATCCACAGCAAGTAACACTGTGCTGCAAAACACAGCTTTGCCATCCACGAGCAAATTAAGATCAACACCTCTTCCCTGTGCTGCACAGCTTAACAAGCACATGCACTGAATACGTAAGTTGTCACGCACCATCACACTGGTGACCAGATCCTTTCGATCAGTACTTGGAAAGGAGCAATATTTGTGGTAAGCATACGGCAAGAGGCACAATATTACATTGGTGACCCCGAACAAAACAGCACGCCCAGCGGAGCACGCCCAGCGCGGCGCTACAAGGCACGAGCACACTATCTCGCCCACACACCAACACTCCACATACCACGCCAACGCTCCACATATCGCGCCAAAGCTCCAAATATCACGCCAACGCTCCACGCGTCACACCAACGCTCCACGTGCCACACCAACAATCCACGCGCCACACCAACAGCAAACTATACCGCGTCCATAATTACAAATAATCAGGCAACGAAAATTTCGCCTCAAGCCAACATCACATAGCAGCATCATCAACAGCAATAAAAACAGCAGTAGCTCCTGCAGCAGCAGCAACAATATCAGCAACCAATGTCGCACAACAGCTACATTATAAATAGCACAACGTATTGCCCATTAACAGACGCAGATGACACAACAGCAAGGGCTGTTTTGCACACATCAGAAATTACAACAAACACATCCATAGTTCATTAGCAATCAGGTCAGCGAATAGCATTAAGGGGAGTTCACAATCAACAGCAGCATCCACAACATCACACCAGGTACACCATAAAAATTTTATTTTTTTTCTTTCTTGCTTTAGAGAAGCATTCAAAGTTTTTTTTTTTTGAATTATAACAAAAATCTTTTTTTGCATTATATAAAATTTTCGTATTCAAAATTCCAAATAACTACACCTAAAATCAAACAAAATTTTTTCAATTATATAAAACTTTTCGCATTTCAAAATAATTCCAAATACATACTACTAGAATCAAACAAAAACTTTTTCCATTATATAAAACTTTTCGTATTTCAAATCATTGTAAAATTTCAAAACATATTTATATTATCTTAATCAAAATTTTCAAATATATTAAATTTCATTCACATCATATTATAAAATTATTATATACTGCATGTTGGTTGTATTGTAGACATCTTGCGCATCTCATTTCGTTGGGTTTTTCATATTTTCCTCGCGCGCACAATAGACATATAAAACAGTTTCTCAAAATTTCACCGCGTTTTCCGAAAATCACATTGCGTTCCATTTCGGTATTTTGTCAAAATTACACAGCGTTTTTTAAAAAAAAAAAATTTTTTTTCTCATCGCGTTCCATTTCTGAAATTAAGCTCGCGTTCCATTTTTGAAATCAAACTCGTTTTGAAAAATATTTAACATGGTCGATGAAACAAAGGACCAATCAGGTCAAAGCGGGGCTAACACTTCCACCCAATCGAGTTCCTCTTCTGGTCAGCAACACCAATCGTACTCCGCTCAAGGGCATTTAGAGTCCATAAAAGTCAGACTTCCTGCTTTTTGGAGCGCCAACCCGGTGACCTGGTTTTATCAGGCAGAAGCTCAATTCACGGTTCATAGGATCACTAGTTCTGAGACAAAATACTGTCTAACGGTGAGCTCACTGCAGCCAGACACCTGCGATTCGGTTATCGACATTTTGTCGAACCCTCCAAATACCGACAAATACGCCACTCTAAAAGCAGCTTTAATAGAACGCCATTCCAAGTCCGAACTTAAACGGTTAGAGAGCCTTATCGATAGGGCAGACATTGGCGATCGCAAGCCATCAGAGGTATTGCTCTCAATGAGAACGCTAGCGGGCAGCACGTTTAACGACGACATAATTAAAAAATTTTGGATGCGTAAATTACCGCAACCAATAAACATCGCGTTACTGTCCGTCGGTCAGAAAACTTTGGAGGAATTAGCTACGCTCGCGGACAAGATATACGAGGCATCACAAAATGCAAACATTTGCAGCGTTTCCACTGCACAGCAGAGCGATAATTCTCGCAACGCCAATGATGCTCTCGAACAAAGACTTGCTAGAATCGAGTCAATGATCGAAGCATTTTCTTTCAATTCGCGTCCGCATAGCAGTAATAATACCCAGAGTTTTCGAAACCGAAATAGTCGTTCTCATAGCAGGTGCAGGTCGTTCAATCGCGCAAATTCAAGTTCGGGCACAGGTATGTGCTGGTATCACAGGCGGTACAAGAAAGAGGCAAAGAAATGTGAGCAACCGTGTAATTTCAACAAGAACAACTCAAAGAACCAAGTGAGCCACCCAAACTAGGTCACCCTGCTGTTGCAGCGGCAAACATGCAGTGTCTCTTGAGTCGCCGCTTATTTATTAGAGACAAAAACTCAAATTTTACTTTTTTAATCGATACGGGTGCGGATTTGTCAGTTCTCCCTTGTAGCATAAAGCACGCGAAATCAACAAACTCGTCAGTTTTGCTATCGGCTGCGAACGGAACATCAATTCCAACGTTCGGATCTAAATTACTAAACCTAGATATCGGTTTAAGGCGAAATTTCGTACACACCTTTATCATCGCCTCAGTTAGTAAACCGATCTTAGGAGCCGATTTCTTAGCAAAATACAATCTCTTGGTTGACACCAAGAATAAGAGATTGATAGACCCTCTGACTAAGATGCACGCATATGCATCAACAATGAGAACTGACGATCCAACCCCAAAACATTTTCAAGTCACTAAACATGATTACAATAAAATTTTACAACAGTTTCCAACCCTAACAAAAGAACCAGATTACTTCGCGCCAGTCAAACACACCGTCGTTCATCACATCGAAATGAAAGGGCAGCTACCATTTTCAAGGCCAAGACGCTTAGACGTTTCCAGGCATAGTGCCGCTAAAACAGAATTCCAACACATGGTGCAACTGGGAATCTGCCAACCATCGTCCTCAAGTGTCTGCTCTCCGCTTCAAATGGTGAAGAAAAAGAACAACCAAGACTGGAGACCATGTGGTGACTACCGCAGACTAAATGCTGCCACGATACCGGATCAACATCCGATCCACCACATCGAAGACTTCTCCATGAACGCTCACGGTTGAAAATTCTTTTCAAAGCTTGACATTGTGAGAGCATATCACTTGATACCAGTTGCACCAGAAGATGTTCACAAAACAGCATTAACAACACCGTTTGGCCTTTTTGAATGGCTACGGATGCCTTTCGGCCTGCGCAACGCAGCACAAACTTTTCAGCGTTTCATGAACGAGGTGTGTTTAGGGTTAGATTTCGTATTCGCGTACATCGATGATCTTCTGATCGCCAGCAAAAGCGAAGAAGAGCACAAAGAGCATCTCAAGGTTCTCTTCAAGAGACTAGAGGACTATGGAGTCAATATAAACCTATCAAAATGCTATTTTGGCGTTTCCACTTTGGAATTTTTGAGCCACACAATAAATGCAGAGGGCATCTTTCCCTCGCAAGATCGCATCACAGCGATCACCAACTTTCCAAAGCCCACGTCAATAAAACAGATACAGCGTTTCATAGGGATGATAAATTATTATCATCGGTTTATCCCGAAACTCGCTGAACTCCTTGCTCCTCTCCACGCTCATCTCGCTACGCTCACAGCACAGCCAAAATCAAAAAAAGTTTTTTCCTGGCCAGAAGATCTCGATTCAGTTTTCGAAAACACGAAGGAAGCTCTCTCAAGAATAACGTTACTAGCGCACCCAGTAAAAAAAAAAAAAAAAAACCGCATATTCAGCATCACAACAGATGCCTCTGACACAGCCGTGGGCGCAGTTCTACAACAACACTTTTCAAAAACTTGGCAACCTCTTGCATTTTTTTCAAAAAAAACTCAAAGACTCAGAAGCAAAGTACTCAGCATTCGATCGCGAATTGCTAGCAATATACTTGGCTATCAAGCATTTTCGTTTCTTCGTCGAAGGGCGAGAATTCACAGTCTTCACAGACCACAAGCCACTCACATATGCTCTGACAAGCAAAACTGACAGAAGTCCGCGTCAAAACGCCATCTCGACTTCATTTCACAGCTCACGTCAGACATACAACACGTGAAAGGCAAAGACAATGTGGTGGCAGACGCCCTTTCTCGCATTGACGAAGTCAACAAGAACAGCAATTTCAAGCTTGATTTAGAAACGATCGCCAAGCTTCAGTCTATTGACAAAAAATTGCAAGAGTACATTTCGTCAAAACACAAATCAGAGAAAACTTCCAAATTCGTACTACAGCTATTTAGTTTTCCAACCGTAAAAGTATACTGCGAAACTTCAACCGGCAAGAACAGACCTTTCGTTCCGAACGCGTTACGTTCAAATGTCTTCACGACACTTCATGGCATTTCCCATCCGAGCATTCGTTCGACCAGACAACTTATCTCAGAGCGATACTTCTGGCCAAACATGAACAAAGATATAAACAATTGGACACGATGTTGTATAGGATGTCAGAAGGCCAAAGTACAGAGACACACCAAGTCAGAACATGGTAGATTCGACATACCAACTGGTCGATTTGACCACATACACATTGACTTGGTAGGTCCTCTTCCTGTGTCTAATGGTTTTTCATACATCCTCACAGCAGTCGACAGGTTCACAAGATGGCCAGAAGCCTATCCTCTGATCGATATATCTGCCAGTTCAGTCGCTAAAGCGTTTGTCGAAAACTTCATTGCCCGTTTTGGTGCTCCTTTAAAAATCACTACGGACCAAGGAAGTCAATTCGAGTCCAAACTCTTTAGCGAGCTGTCCAGGTTACTGGGAATACACAAGATCCACACTACGCCATATCATCCACAAGCCAACGGGATGGTCGAACGGTTTCAAAGGCAACTCAAGTGTTCACTAAAAGCCAGATGTAACACCACCCATTGGAGCTCAGAACTACCGATCATCCTTCTTGGAATTTGCTGCGCCGTAAAAGAAGATTTAAATTCCTCGGCAGCAGAGATGGTGTACGGTCAGAATCTGAGACTCCCCGGTGAGATTTTCATTAGCCACGAAAATCAAAACACATCTCCAGACGCTTTGATAGAAAAACTTCGTGACACTATGAGAAACCTGATTCCAACGAAAACACGACAAACCAAACAAGAAATCTTCATCCCCAAACTTTTGGATGAATGCAAACATGTTTTCGTGAGAATAGACAAAGTCAAAACCGGCCTAATGCCATCATACGAAGGTCCGTATGAAGTACTTCGCAGACTTCGAAAACAATTCAATTTAAAAATAAAAAACAAAAGCGTATCGATATCAATTGACCGCCTAAAGCCTGCGCACGGCATACGGTAAGAAGCTTTCAAAAAGGGGGGCTCGATTGGAGGGGGGTGATGTAGCGAACCTACGTTACCTACATACAAAAATGGAACACGAAAAATTAGCTGAACGCAACAATACCTGAATGCCACAACACCTGAACGCAACTACACCTGAACTAACGAAATAACTCGAAATGCGCATGCGCGAGATGTGCACAAAAAACTCTTTCCGGCCTTCTGCCAGACAGACGGCCATTGTTCATTCTTGATTTGATACCAAAGCTCATCAGACGTGTTAAGCGAATTTAACTTTCATTAATTTCATTCCACCATTGTGAATTAGATTAGATTTAATTATAATTGGAAATTATGTGTTCTTATAAATTAAAAATTAAAAACTTGTCTTGGATTTCTATATATATCGGACGGAGCATACACAGCAAGTAATACTGTGCTGCAAAACACGGCTTTGCCATCCACGAGCAAATTAAGATCAACACCTCTTCCCTGTGCTGCACAGCTTAACAAGCACATGCACTGAATACGTAAGTTGTCACGCACCATCACACTGGTGACCAGATCCTTTCGATCAGTACTTGGAAAGGAGCAATATTTGTCGTAAGCATACGGCAAGAGGCACAATATTACAAGTTCCTGGACAGGTACGGCGGACGGTTGAACTTTCTGCAGGTCCCCGCTCGGGCGCCAATTTGTGATGCTTCTTTTGCGAGGCTGGGGTATACTCAGGGTGTCCAGGGTCTACCCAAGGAAGCGTCGTAAGACTTGGGTTTCGGCGGTCCAACTTCTCAAAATGAAGACGCGGAAACGGTCGGTTTTAAATTATAACTCTAATTTTATTACAAAAGTCTCATCAGGATAAGTTTACAATTCTTTTGTTTTTACAATTTTTGCAAGGTTTAATACGGTCAATAATTTCTCGAACAAAGCACAATTATGATGTTAATCCAGGGGCGGATAGTATAGATCCTCACTCGATTAAAAACGATGTCTTCTCTCGGATACGGCGGTGTCCTACGGCTACTACTTCCTCGGTGTGGCGGCGGTGACTTCTTTACTGGTTCTGCGTTAGGCAGGGCGCTCTATCGGCAGCCGCGAATTTCGTGGGAAAGGTCTACGTTGTATGCAAGGCAGAGCAATTTATCGGCGGCTGCGGACTGCGTAGGAAACGCCTGCTTTGTGTCGTACGGCAGGACAATCTATCGGTGGCGGCGGACTTCGTAGAAAGTGCTTGCGTCGGCTCAGAGGCACAACACTTTGTCGGCGGCGGCGGACTTCGTGGGAAACGTCTGCGGTTGAATAACAAGGAGAGTTCATCTCGAACAAATCGGAGTAATTTGATTACCCTCTACGGTGACTACAAATCAAAGACGGCACCACATGCTCAGCTAAGATAACCGGGGCGAGTGGAACCTCTTTGCAGCAAAATAATAAAGACAATTCCAAACGCTCAGCTTGGATAACCGGGGCGATTGGAATTCCTTTACACGGAGACTGTAAAAAGTCAAGAACCAAAACAATAAAGACAATACCAAACGCTCAGCTTGGATAACCGGGGCGATTGGAATTTTCTTTACACGGAGACTGTAAAAAGTCAAAAAGCAAAATAATAAAGACAATACCAAACGCTCAGCTTGGATAACCGGGGCGATTGGAATTTTCTTTACACGGAGACTGTAAAAAGTCAGAAAGCAAAATAATAAAGACAATACCAAACGCTCAGCTTGGATAACCGGGGCGATTGGGATTTTCCTTACACGGAGACTGTAAAAAGTCACAAAGGAAAATAATAAAGACAATACCAAACGCTCAGCTTGGATAACCGGGGCGATTGGAATTTTCTTTTCACGGAGACTGTAAAAAGTCAAAAAGCAAAATAATAAAGACAATACCAAACGCTCAGCTTGGATAACCGGGGCGATTGGAATTTCTTTACACGGAACAGGAGAAAGCGAAATAAAATTCTTTCTGATTTTTGGTGATTAATTCACCCCTATTCATAGCTTTTGCTACCAAAACAAAATGTGAATTATAATGCAATGACAAATTTCCATATAAAAATTCGATGTCAATTGCCCATGCATTTCTCCATACAAAATGCACATGAAAAGATACGCCGTGGAAAGGTAAACACAATTTGGCCTTGGAGTGTGTGTTTATTTTGCGATCAACAGCGAGATGGAGGTTGTTATTGTAAATCTCCATAAAGAATGTACACGTCTGATAGTCAAACAACGTTTGGCCTTGGAGTGTGTGTTTACTTTGCGATAAGCAGGGAGATGGGGATTGCCATTGCAAATCTCCATGAAGGAAAGTACATGTTCGGTAGGCAAGCGACGTTTGGCCTTGGAATGTGGGCTTGATAGTAAAATGAATGTGTGTATCGTTTTAGTGTGGCCTTATGGGTGAGATAAAAAAAGAAATTGTGACGCTTCGTCACAGAACTCTACAGCAATTTCCACTTTGTCTCCACTCTCCACTATTTTGGCTGTCAAACATTTTCTCTCCTAGAATATTTCTACACTTACACTAGTGTTGCCGCTTGTGTTTTCGGTTGAACGTTTTTGATTAGGAAATTGGTATTAAATGTTGGGTTCACGTTACATTATAATTGCCTATACCTAACTGAATGGTAATTAAGGTTTTCGGCACTTTAATCACAAAAACTAGTAGATTGTTTTTGTATTCGATTACACCTATTCTTAAATATTTTAATTTATTTAAATCTATTTGGTAATTATCAATTTCGTCTTTTGTGAGTATGCCTGGATGAATTATTCCGTTTCTTGCGGTAGTAACACTGTCTTGAATCTGTTCGATTTGATTTGTTAAAGTATTTAATTTGAATAACTGTTCATGATATGCGTTTAGCAAAATAAGATTTTTAATAGCCCAATCTACATGATCTAAATGGTCTAACATTTGATAACGGTTCTTATATAAAGTATCTCTAAGATTCATGAATGTTTGATTAAAATGTTTATTAATCTTCACTTGTTGATTAAGAGTAGTTATAGAGTTAGGTTAATAAGAGTGATTTTCAATGTCAATTCTATCTTTATCGTCCATGGTGCCAAATAAAAAGTTACATACTTGGCCTACGGCATTGATGAGGCCACGCTTATTTCTATGCTTAGGGAGTAAAGTCTTAGCTTTACTTTTCAGTAAATCTATCTGTGAGCGAAGTAATACTTTATGGTCTGCATGTAGGGGTTCAAGATCTTGAATTATTTCGTTTAACAGACTTATTATATCTTTTGGATCAATGATATGCAATATCAGATCGGTTTCAGTAACCAATTGGTTCTCTGTTAATTTCACTTCTATAAATCCGCTATTGTCCATTATTTGTTGAACTTGGAGGGACCCCGATATGATTGTTGGCATTATGATTGCCAGAAGCATTACGCAGATCGTTATCTGGAAAAGAGATATTTTTTATAGTTCTTCTCATTTGCGTTATGTCGATTTTATTTGGGTTGCTAGGGTTAAATTTGTTATATCTTTTGTCAGTTTTTTGTCTTACAGCTTTTGGATTTTTTATAAATAAATTAGGTACGTTAAAGTTTGGTACAGGTTCTCGTTTAGCATTTATTCTATCTATAGCTTTTTTCTTCCTTTCTTGTATGTTTAAAGCAATTTTATTTAAATCTATTTCTTCGTGATTAATAAAATCCATAGGTTTGACTTTTATGGTAGAATGTATGGAGTTGTTGTAAAAGCCTACCGATCTTATGACCAATTCTTCTATTCCCATATTTTCATCACTACGTTTAAGAACTCTGATATGTTCCAATAAAGTCGAATGAAACCGTTCGATATCGGAATTTCCTGTGTGAGAATTGGGGGTAGTAAAATGTGTTGTAATTCCTTTTTCTCTGCAGAAAAACTTTATTTAAGTGTTGTTGAATTCATTATCCATTATAAGAGTTTCTGGTTTTCCTAAATAAGATATCCGTTCTTCTAACTTCATTTTTACGGTTAACATATTTTTATCATTAATTTTATGAACGGAAGCTTGTGTTGTGTATACATCCGAACCATGAGTTCAATTGTTGTGTAAACAAAGCAATGTACTTCCCGATAATCTGAAACCACTTGTGCATGCTGATGACATATTAATGAATGACCGCATGCACATAGTGAGTCAGAAAAAAGAACAGTAAAATTTTGTTTGTGACCTACTGAACACATTGCACTGAGGGATCATGTTGCACTAGAATGGATTGAAGAATGAGTCCATTCTATGCGAGTGAGAAATAGAGAACCAAAGTGCATATGAGTTCAATTGAGTCACATTTTGTATTTGTATTACCTATTTTGAGTAGAATTAAAAGCAGTATATAAAGGGCTGCATTTTGTAAAATAAAGTAAGTTTGTACATAGACATTAAACGTTTTAGTTTCACTTCAATCGGCTGGCGAGCTCAGATAATACGTAAATCGTGCACCTAACAGTGCTCGGCTATATAATCGGCTGGAGAGCTAAGCAATACTCAACAATAGGGAACATAACATGGTAACCCAACATAACAATGTAATTTTCTACGTCCAGAAGTAGTTTATCTTGGACATTTAATAACTGCAAAAGGTGTAACTACAGACCCAGATAAATATAATGTTATTAAAGAATATCCTAAACCAGATAATGTTAATGAAGTTCGAAGATTCGTAGCTTTCTGTAATTACTATAGACGTTTCATACAAAATTTTGCAGAAATTGCAAAACCACTAAACCAATTATTATTAAAGAAAAATCAAATTTTTAGCTGGACACAAAATTGTCAAATTGCTTTTGAAACACTTAAATTAAAACTAATGTCACCACCTATCCTATCTTACCCAAATTTTTCAAAACCATTTATACTAACAACAGATGCATCAAACTATGCACTAGGAGCGATTTTATCTCAAGGAGAAGTAGGCGATGATAAGCCCATTGCATATGCCAGTAAAGCATTAAACAAACATGAACTCAATAAATCATTAATAGAGAAAGAATTACTTGGTATTCATTGGGGAATTAATCATTTCAGACCTTATCTGTATGGAAGAAGATTTATTGTGTACACAGATCATAGACCATTAGTTAGTTTATTTACACATAAGAACCCTTCATCTAAGTTGACTAGAATTAGAGTAGATTTAATGGATTACGATTTTGATATAGTTTTTAAGCAAGGAAAGATGAATACGAATGCTGATGCATTATCCAGAGTAATGATAAGTTCAGAAGAATTAAAAGAGATGATACCAAAAGTAAACATAAATGTCCTAACTAGAGCAATGAAGCTGAGAAATATAGAAAACATTAGTGAAAAAGAAAAAAATCCGGAAACTATGCCACCAGTGGAGACTGATCACCTTCACATATGGGAATGCATATCAATTTCAGACACTAGGAATATTAAGAAGTTGCAACTTGAGAATATAAAAAATTTTATGGGTACCCAAAAAGAAAGAATATATGTAGTCAAAGATAGAATACATGTTGGATACAGTGATAAATCATTATCAGATTTAAAATTGATTCTGAGGAAACTATTATCCTATGCAAAGCATGTGAAGTTAGAAAAGCTAGCGTTAGCAATGAATAATGAAATATTTGAAACAATATCAGTGCACAAATTTAAGAAGATATTTAATGAACTGCAGAAAAATGAAAAAGAAAATTGTCTAGACATTATATTATACAATGCACCAAACAGAGTGCATAATATAAAAGAAATGAATGAAATAATAAAAAGGTATCATGATGATAAATTAGGAGGACATATAGGTATAAGAAGATGTATAGCAAAGCTTAAGCAGAAATATGTATGGAAGAATATGAATAAGATGGTCAAGAATTATATAAATAATTGTAGAATTTGTAATGAAGTTAAAATAACTAAATATACAAAAGAACAATTCACAAAAACAGAGACACCAAATACATCATTTGAAACAATAACAATAGACACAGTAGGACCACTCAGACCATCAAATGGATACAGGTATATTCTGACAATTCAATGTGAGCTTACAAAATTCATTGAAGCATTTCCATTAGTTACAAAAGATGCCGTTTCAGTAGCAAAGACTATAGTAGAAAAGTTTATTTTAAAATATGGTTGTTTTAGGAAATTAAAAACAGATAAAGGCACAGAATTCACAAATGAACTACTAGTAAACATATGCAAGTTATTAAAAATAGAAAAGGCTACATCTACGCCATTTCACCATGAAACTTTAGGCTCAGTAGAAAGAAACCACAGAGTTCTGAACGACTATTTAATGACTATGAACGGAAAAGACGAATGGGAAGAGTTACTACCATACTACACTTACACATACAACACTACACCACACAGTACCACAAATTACGCACCTTTTGAATTGGTATATGGTAAATTATGTACATTACCTTTTGAAATAATTAAAAATAAAACAGAAATTTATAACCTAGATGACTATGTAAATGAATTCAAAATAAAATTTAAATATGCATACGAAAAAGCTAAAGAAACTTAGAATTAAATAAGACGAAAATAAGTAATAACCAACCAAATGTAAATAAAGCAAATTTTAATGTAGGAGACTATGTATACATAAAAATAGGCAATAAGAAAAAACTAGATAAACCATTTAAAGGTCCCTATAAAATAATTGAACAAAACTCTCCAAATAGTGTGATAAGAATTGAGAACAAAAATAAAGAAATACACAATAACAGATTGATAAGAGCAAGAAACATGTAAATATAATCAGATCAAATTTCATTTTAAAATAATTTTCTCATTCAAAAATAATAAAATCATTTTTTTTTGACGGTGAGGGTGTTGTGTATACATCCGAACCATGAGTTCAATTGTTGTGTAAACAAAGCAATGTACTTCCCGATAATCTGAAACCACTTGTGCATGCTGATGACATATTAATGAATGACCGCATGCACATAGTGAGTCAGAAAAAAGAACAGTAAAATTTTGTTTGTGACCTACTGAACACATTGCACTGAGGGATCATGTTGCACTAGAATGGATTGAAGAATGAGTCCATTCTATGCGAGTGAGAAATAGAGAACCAAAGTGCATATGAGTTCAATTGAGTCACATTTTGTATTTGTATTACCTATTTTGAGTAGAATTAAAAGCAGTATATAAAGGGCTGCATTTTGTAAAATAAAGTAAGTTTGAACATAGACATTAAACGTTTTAGTTTCACTTCAATCGGCTGGCGAGCTCAGATAATACGTAAATCGTGCACCTAACAGTGCTCGGCTATATAATCGGCTGGAGAGCTAAGCAATACTCAACAATAGGGAACATAACATGGTAACCCAACATAACACTTGTTTCGTAAATCGATCTATCGTTGTTAAGAAATAAGTTTTATGGATTTGAAATATGTCCATGTGTACTATCACATTAGGCTTGTTTGGAGTTTCTGTAGCGTTAAAGAACTTTTTTATTGATTTTCTATCATATTTATTTTCGGCACAAGTTACGCAGTTATTGATAAATCTATTGATAAACTTAATCAAATTCGGACAAAAAAATTTGTAAAACTCCACGATGATTTGTGTTCAAGTGAACTTTCTCTATTTCAGAATACAACTGTTCTTCATTTATTAAGTCAGTTGCTGGTTTGGTACTGTGACGATGCGCCACACTTCTACTGGCTGCCACCAAACCACCTCCAACTTACCTTAAGATTTACACACCAACCCAGCGATAACATGTGCACCGAGAAATCACGCAAGCAGGCATTAGCAGTAGTACACACCAACCTAGCGAGCTACTACAACCAAACACATGCACAAGTACACTGCATGGTTGGTACACATTTCTCATATGAAAATAAATTCAATTAAAACAACAGCCGGTGAGCCACCACGGACCACCGAGTGTACTTTGTTGTTGTGATCGGTGGGTATAGGCACATGCATGGGCAGCGAGGGATAATATTTCACTCGCCTTGGTATGCCTCACATTTACTTTCTACAAGAAAACTAATAAGTAGAAGTGACAATTTGCCGAAAAATCAGAGAAGATTTGTCAACTATTTGTTGTTAGGGGCAATACCACTACAACTTCAATAATTTTCATCTTCTCCATTCCCCGACCGTCCTGAGTGAAATTGCTGGAATAGTGTCCCTCCTACCAGAGGCCGCCAGTCAAATTCACATTATTATTGAGTTCACTGGAATAGTGTTCCTCCTAACAGAGGCCGCCAGTCAACTCCCCGACTACTCTTGAATTCATTGGTATAGTGTTCCTCCTACCAGAGGCCGCCAGTCAATTCACCGCAAAGCACAAGATCGCTTGTGTAAATTTGCAAAAACAAACGCTCGAATTAACCGAACAGGAGTTCCTCCAAACAGAGGCCGTCGGTTAGTTCCTCTGCCGTGGCCATTACAGCCACTCCTCCCCCGTTGTTCCGTCAAGCGTCGCCTCTTCTTATAGACGACGTTCCTAATCGCATTTATATTCTTTTATTATTACAGGAGCGCAGCTGTCGATTAAACCCGCCCCGGTCAAATCAACCTCGTACCGATTTCGAACTTCCGTGCCGTCCGAAAGCCAAGCGATTAACCTACCAAAGGAGAAGCGTCATCCAGCCGAAGCGCCCCGCAAGTATCAGGCCGGCGAGCCTGCGCCGCAACCCATCTACTCGTACTGTGCTAAAACTGAAGAGAAAACCAGTTAACTTAAAACTTTGTAAGGACTTGTTCCTTTTTCTTTTGTCTATTTTTGGTAAACAATAAACAAGATTTTAACTCATAAATTGCCTCGACTCGCCTCGTTATTTAAGAAGTTGGACTACTGCACCCAAGTTTTAGAGCTTCCTTGGGAAGAAACCTTGGACCCACTGAGTCTTACCCCAGCTGGGATTAAAGAAGCCTCACAAATTGGCGCCCGAGCAGGGACCTTGCTAAGCGTTCAACCCCCGACCGCCCGTTACCTGGAACTGACGCATTGTCCACCGACCGCAGCCACCCGCAGCCGACCGAAACCCGTCCAACATGGCAAGTAATGAAAACGCACCCGCAACGTCCGATCAGACCTCCGACCATTCCGAGGAAGACTTCAACCCATACGATAACCTGGGGTTCATATACTTTTTGAGAAAGCCAGAGCTCGTCGAAACACTTAAGCTGCGAGGATTGAACACCACCGGTACCGTACGCGATTTACGCCAGCGGTTAAGTCAACACCTGAAGGAGCTACGAGCCCATAAGTCCTCGTCGAAACACTTAAGCTGCGAGGATTGAACACCACCGGTACCGTACGCGATTTACGCCAGCGGTTAAGTCAACACCTGAAGGAGCTACGAGCCCATAAGTCCACCCAGAATTTATGCATGGAGTGGGAGAGGAAAATTGAGGCCCGGAACGACGCCGAAGAAGAACACACCATCCCGACAGACGCGCGCAAAGCTAAGCAGTCCGTTAGCAGACCAGCCTGCAGGTGCCTCTACTACAACCCGCTAACACAACATCACCGCCGTCCGTGTCACAATTAGTGTACCGACAGCAACACTTTGAACGCGCTACGTCGGCTCCTCCGACTAGTCGCCCTAACGACATTGAAACAGCCCGTAGGTACCCGTCCGACCCCCCTGTCCAACACCGGTTCCCGTTGAGTTACGAAGCGGAGTTAATGAACGTCGTGCGTAAGTGGGGTTTGCGCTTCGATTCTTCCGGCCAGCCTTTGGAATTCTTAGAGAGGATCGAAGAACTCGCACAGTGCTACGAAATCCCTCTTGACCAGATGGTGCGAACCCTCCCCGACATCTTCAAGGGTTCTGCTCTCGAATGGCTGCGGATCAACCGAGACGAATTCCATGATTGGCACGCCTTCCGTTGCTCCTTCATCAGCTACTTCCTTCCGTCACGTTACTACGTCAAGTTAGAAGATGAGATTTTGCGGAAACCATAAGGCCTACGTGAGAAAGCTAAGGATTATATCCGCTCATTCTTATACTTGATCCGCCAGCATCCACGTATGACGGCCGCCGAACATTTAGACAGGATATATGACAACCTCCGACCTGAGTATCGTCTATACATCAAAAGGAAGGATTTCCGTAGTTTAGAAGAGCTGATGGAGTTAACCGACGAGTTCGAGTTCATTCAAAAAGAGGACCGACCCAGCGCCAACGCCGCAGCCCCGCCTAAGTCTAACCCCTTCGCCGTTCCCCGTATAAGAATACCGCCGCCCGCATGCTTTCCGGAGACCGACGCTATAGTCCCGCATGGCCAAGCACCATCACCGAGTACTGATTATAACCGGAACACCCACTGCCTGGCAGTGTAAGCAGCGGGGGCACAGGAAAAAGGATTGCCGGTGACCGTTTCGGTTGTTCTGTTCTTTTCGCTGTACGGATGGCCGGCTTACGAAGGACTGCCCTTGCCATCAGAATCCAGTCGCAGTGGCGCGAATAGCGGTCAGAACTGACCAGCGGCTCTTCATACGAATACCCACCGCCGACCAAACTTATTACGCCTTAGTTGATACCGGCTCCACCCGATCCTTCATCGGTAAAGAACTTAGAGACGAATGCATACGGTTAGGTATCCCATCACGGAACCAAGCACACGTTATCGAGCTAGCTGACGGTCACTCGACACAAACGTCAGAACACTACAGCATTAGCTTGCACGAAAATAACCGAACGATTACGGGTGAGGCCTTGTACATGCCTACTGCCTATCCCAGTCACTTTGGTAGTCGCCTACGACCTTGGTGAGGTGTTCTTTCAAGGTCCGGTTGAATCTTTCAACCATCCCATCAGACTGTGGATGAAGCGGTGTGGTTCTCGTTTTCTTAATGCCAAGTAGTCCGCACACTCCTTGGAAGATGTTTGACTCAAAGTTCCTCCCTTGGTCGGAATGGAGTTCCATAGGCACGCCAAACCGACTCACCCAGTTAAACACAATCTGGTCGACCACCGTTTTGGCCTCTTGATTTGGGTTGGCATACGCCTCAGGCCACTTGCTAAAATAGTCCATTACAACCAGAATGTACTTGTTTCCAGCGTTGGTCTCTGGAAAAGGCCCAGCCACATCTACTGCAATCCTCTCAAAAGGCGATCCAACGTTGTACTGATATATTTTACCTTGAATCTTCCTACCCGGTCCTTTGGTTGCAGCACACTTGTCACATGTTCGGCACCACTTTTCCACGTCATCTCTAGCATGTAACCAGTAGAACCGATGTCGCACCTTCTCCAGTGTTTTATTAACTCCCAGGTGACCTCCAGAAGGTCCGTCATGCATCTCCCGAAGAACTTCACTGACTTTCGATTGCGGTACGATCAGCTGCATCACATATGATTTATCGTCAGCGGACTCCCATCTTCACCTGAGGACACCTTCTTGCACATATAGTGAGTCCCACTTTGCCCAATAGGCTTTGAGAACTGGACTCCTGTCAGAAATGCCACCCCATTCAGGTCTCTCTTCATTTTCTTTCCATGCGAGAATGGGTTCGATATCTGGATCCTCCTGTTGAGCAGTCCTCACTTCATTGCTCCATCCGCATATTGGGTCAGCTCTTAGTCGCTGAGCGGTAATATTTTCTTTGTCTTCTTGCCGCCTACAATGCTTGCAATCCACTTTGCAAGGTCTTCGGGATAATGCGTCGGCGTTGGAGTGCAACTTTCCTCTGCGGTGTTGAATCTGGTAATCATAAGTCTGCAGTCTTTCTATCCACCTTGCGACTTGACCTTCTGGATTTTTGAAGTTCAACAGCCAGTTCAGCGCACCATGGTCTGTCCGCAGAAGGAATTTCTGTCCATAGATGTACTTATGGAAGTGCTTTGTTGCCAAGATAAGAGCTAGCAGTTCCCTTCTGGTCAAGCAGTAGTTTCTTTCGGGCTTCGAGAGGACCTTGCTGTAATATGCCACCACTTTCTCTTCGCCATCATGTACTTGGGATAGTACCGCCCCGATTCCAACGTTGCTTGCATCTGCGTCGATGATAAATGTTTTGCCAGGTGTTGAATGTGCCAACACTGCAGCATAACAGAGGCGGTATTTGAGTTCCTGAAAAGATTTCTCACACTCACCTGACCATTTAAACTGCTTCCCCTTCTCGGTGAGCTGATGCAAACTCTTTGCAACTCCAGCAAAGTTCTTAACAGATCGTCAGTAATATGTGGCAAGACCAAGAAAGCTTCGGAGTTGATGTTTGTCCTGTGGTGTTGGCCAATTTTTGACGGAGTCAACTTTTTCAGGATCAGTCTTCACTCCTTGGGAAGAGATGATGTGTCCCAAATACTTAACTTCGGTTTTGAAAAGTGCACATTTTTCCGGATTCAGTTTAAGGTTAGCCTCTCGAAGTCTCTGAAACACGGCTTTTAGGTTCTTGCAATGTTGGTCAAATGTTTTCCCGTAAACAATGACATCGTCCAAGTAGACTAGGCAAGCTTTCCACGTCAGTCCTTGAAGAACGCACTCCATCAAACGCTCGAATGTTGCCGGAGCGTTGCATAGCCCAAACGGCATAACTTTAAACTGCCAAAGCCCATTACCTGTAGAAAACGCCGTCTTTTCCCGATCATCAGGATGGATGTCAACTTGCCAATATCCACTCTTCAAGTCCAGCGTCGAAAACCACTGGGCTCCCTCCATGGCACCCAGGGTATCACTGATTCTCGGCAGGGGATAGCTGTACTTCTTAGTCACGTCATTCAGCCTCCGGTTATCCACACAAAAACGAGTGCTTCCGTATTTCTTTTTCACTAGCACCACTGGTGAAGCCCAAGGACTTTTGGAATTTTCGATAAGACCGTCCTTCTTCATTGCTGTTATCATTTCTTCAACCTCACCTTGTTTGGCCAGTAGAAGGCGTCTTGCGGGTTGACGAATCGGTCTTGCATCTCCTGTGTTGATGCGATGCTGCACCAACTGTGTCCTACCATATTGTCCCTTTTGCGATGCGAAGATGTCAGTGTACTCTTGTAGGAGATTTTCAGCCATCCTTGTTTGTTGGTGATCAAGGTTGGATGAATTCAGTATTTTAGCTCTGATGGTTTTGACCTCCTCCGGAGTTATAGTTTTTCTCGGGGCTTCGTCTGTGATCTTCGTAATTGCTGCAACCGATTCGCAACGTCCAATGACTTCTCCTTTCTTCAACTTTACACCGTACGGTCTGGTGTTTAGTAATCGTACGGGGACCATTTTGTTTTTCGGTGCTACCAGTGCTTTCCCAATGATGACGCTTTGGGAGGAACACTCTGGGTTTGGTTCCACCATGAGGTATCGAAGGATTCCAAACTCACCTTCCAGTTTTGTCCAAACGAACACTTCAGAAGAAGGAGGCAGAATCAGATCTTCCGTGATGACAGTCCTCAGTGTCGACGTACTTTTGTTCGAATAGGTCATTGGAAGTTCCTTATTTTGGTACTTCAAAACCTGATTACAGATGTCCAAAATAACTCCGTGCTGTTTCATAAAGTCGATTCCAATGATGCACTCGTCACATATATCTGCCACCAGGAATTGATGAGTAAACACTAAATCGGCCAGTCGAATTTTAAGACACACTTCTCCACATACTCTTGCTGCTTCTCCCGTTGCGGTTCTTAGACGGTAGCTATTGGTGTTATGAAGCCACGTCATCTTTACCAGGTCTCGACGTACTATGGAGGCTGTGGCACCGGTGTCGATGGTAACCACGTGTTTGTTCCCGTCAATAGTAGTCTCCACAGTCAGACTCTTGTTGTCTCGTTTGGTCTGGGACACCTGGATCGTGGTTCTGGGGCCATCGATACAAGAAACCAGCCTCTGCCCCTCGAAGTTGGTTCTTACTCGTTTCCCTGATGGGAAACAGATTGATGGGCAACGCTGGTGCTGTTGTTACCTTGCTCTGGGTTGGATTTCTTGCTTCCACAATGTTGACAACTGGCTTTGTTTGGTGGTAGTCGGCATTGACGCTGTAAGTGCCCGGTCTTGTTGCAGTTCCAACATCTTACTGGTCCACTCCGCTGGTTCTTTTGTATTTCTGATCTTTGGCACGAGCATTCTTCGACTATGGCCTCTCTTAGTCGATGTACTCCATGAGAAGCCTGTTCTGCTGCTTCAATTGTCAATGCTAAAGTTTCAGAAAGAGTAAGTGTTCTAGCAGTTCGCACAGACCTCTGAAGATGTATATCGGAAATGGCACGAACGAAGGACTCAACAGCAAGCTGGTTGATGATTTCTTCTCCAGCATCCGGGTATGCCAGGTGAACCAGTCTTTCGACGTCTGCTTGGAGCTGCTGTAGACTTTCGCCCCTTTTCTGGACTCTGTTATTGAGTTGGACTCGGAAGACTTCTTTTAAGTGGCTATCTCCTAAGCGTTTATCTATAGCTACCATGAGAGAGCTGAAATCGCCGCCCTTACCACCTGGAACTGTTTGAAGTAGTTCAGCTGCTGGTCCTCTAAGAGCAAGAGTCAGTGCAATGTACTTGTCTTCGTCATCCCAGCCATTTGTTGTCGCGGCTGCCTCAAATTGTCTCTTGTAAACTGGCCAAGAAGACTGTCCATCAAATGTTGGGGGTTTCATCTCCTTTTTCCTTGCAAACTCTCCAGCAGATTCTCGAATTTTTATTTTCCGGATCTGGTCTAATTCCTTGGACAGAACAGAGAACTGTTTATCACATCGGCTTTCTACGATTTCGAAACGATTCTCTACAACAGAAAGCTGTTTTTCCATACCTTCAACGCGTTCGTCAAGGGCACATACATTTTTCTCAATGTTGCCCAATTTGCCTTCTAGAATGTTTTTCTGACCATCCAAAACATTCTGTTGCGCCTCAAGTCTTTCGAGAATATTCTGTTGCTCTTTCTTTTGTTCGTTTCGTTGTGCTTCCAGTTGTTCGAGAACATTCTGCTGTTCCTTCTTTTGATCGTTTCGTTGCTCTTCCAGACGTCCGAGAATATTCTGCTGTTGCTCTTCAATCAGCTTCTTTTGTTGTACTTCGAGTCTTTCGAGCACATTCTGCTGTTCCTTCTTTTGCTCGTTTCGCTGTTCTAACAAAAGTTTCATCATGCTAGAAAAATCTACACTTTCACCTACTTCCTCTTTCTCCACTTTTTGTGCTTTAAATATTTTTGAAAATGATAACTCGCCACGGAGTCATGTGGAAAGGGCCAAATTTGTCATTGATTTCAGCTTATTGCGTATGAAACTGAGGTATGAGGCTTGGGATTCTGTTTATTGTATGAGTGATCCCTCTGAAGCTTATGAGCAGTTTTTTTCAATTTTTAGCAACCACATTGAAAATTCGAAGAATTATTTGAATCCCGTAAAACGTAAAAAATTTTTGAAACCTTGGATGACACCAAGACTGCTAAGCCAAATAAAATTAAAAAATAGCATTGCTACTAAGTGTAAAAAGCATCCACTAAACTCTGGTCTAAAAAAATACTACGCTAAGCTTTGCAAACGAGTTAAGAGCTTAACTAATGAAACACGCGAATTATACTATACAAACCGTTTGAATCGTTTTAGGGGCAACGCTAAAAATGAATGGAGTGTTGTAAAATGTATTTTAGGAAAACAACCTAAGTCAAATGATATTTCAGGTATCTATATCAACAATGACATTACTTCTGACCCAATTTTAATCGCAAACAGTTTCAACAACTATTTTGTTAGTGTAATCAAAACTACAAAACCTACTGTCCCTCTGCACAATAGTTGCAATTGCAATGTTGAAGGTGTTTTAAGAAATGAAGCGATTCAATCAAATAGTTTCCATTTTCAAGAATTTTCATCTGCAGAAATTCAAAAGCTCATTTTAAACTTACCGAGAAAAGATTCTTGTACAAGCGATGGTATATCTGCGGTCATGTTAAAAAACATATCTTGGGAAATAGTGGATGTTTTGTGCTACATTTTTAACTTTAGTATTAATTCTGGAAAGTTTCCAAATTCTTTGAAAAGTGCGGAAGTTATTCCTCTCTTCAAAAAGGGAAACCGCAAAAATGTTGCTGATTATAGACCAATTTCATTGCTTCCTACTTTTTCTAAAATCTTTGAAAAATTAATTAAAAGAAGAATGATTTCATTTCTTGATAAAATGAACTTTTTTTCTGATGACCAATTTGGTTTCAGATCAGGAAGATCAACAGAAGATGCAATCCTGAAAGTTTGTTGTGATCTATACAAAGGGATAAACGATAGTCAAACTACAATTGCATTGTTCATTGACATGACAAAGGCGTTTGACCTAGTAGATCATGAAATACTTTTTGGAAAGCTTTACAACGCTGGTTTTAGGGGTGTTTTTCATGATTGGTTGAAATCATATTTGGTCGACAGAGAACAAAGCGTCTTAGTCAACGGAACTTTTAGTGATGTATTAAAATTACAAAACGGAGTTCCTCAGGGTTCTGTTTTGGGTCCAACCCTATTTTTAATCTACATCAATTCGCTGTTTCACCAGAACTTTTCTGGGAGTCGTATAGCTTTCGCAGATGACATAGCCTTCACTTATACTGAATCCTCATATTTTCAATGTTTTGCTAAAATAAATAAAGATTTGGAAATGCTAAGAACTTGGTTTGCATATCATAGATTGATTATTAGCCAAAAAACTAAGATTATGTATTTTAAGATATCGGGATCGCTTCCTTTGAATTTTGACGCTTTATTCCATGCAAGTGACTGCCAAAAGTTTGCTTTACCTTTGCACATTTGTGGTAGAAGTAATTTTTTAGAGCAAAACCAATGCTCGGCCAACTGTTTTCAAATTGAACGTGTAGACTCCTTTAAGTACTTAGGGGTTCTCATCGACTGCAACCTTAACTGGAAAGTTCATGCACAGTCGATCAATAGCTACATGAACCTTATAACTCGAAAAATGTATTTGCTAAAGCCTTTCTGCTCAAAGAAAGTTTTAACAATGATCTACTACGGACTCACGCAGTCGAAGTTGCAGTATGGTATAGTGTCTTGGGGAGGTGCTTATATGAACACTTTTAAGCCACTTCTGATTGCACAAAAGCATATAATTCGTATAATTTGTAACAAAAATCGGCGTACTGGAAGCTGGCCTCTATTTCGTGAACTGGGAGTACTACCTTTGCGGCATCTTTATGTTTTTAAAGTTTTGAAAGAATTTTTCCGAAAAAGTGGTAATATTCCATCAAGGAACTCCTCAATATATAGTTTACGTATCAATAATTTAGCACTTGTTAGTATGTTATTTCCACACAAAGCACATTTCATGAATTTTTACCTAACTACATCAAATATTATTTTTAATAATCTTCCTATTGAAATACGAACTACCAACAACTTTCATTCTTTCTTGAAAAAAACCAGAGAGTGGCTTTTTACAAAGGACTTAATCCACATTGAATTGGTTTACAAAATTAGAACTTGAAACGCAAAAAGATTACTGCTATTGTACCTTATTTAATTTTTTGTTCTTTTAACTGCTTTGATTGCTTCTTTATTTTTTCTTTTCTTTTTCTTTTTTTTTTTCTCCTCTTTGGAATTTATATAATTGCTCTTCTTAAACAACAATAGTTTTTAATTTTTATCTTAACAATAGTTTAAAATAAATTTGTTCAAAAAAAGCATAAGAACAACTGAAAGTACCCCACGTCAGTTATTCTTCAAATATTGATAATAAACTTGGCGGCCATTCAACTCTAACTTTTTATGTTATCGAATGGTCAGGTTTTATTCTTTTTCTTCTTTTTTTTTTTTTTCTGAAAATCACAATTGTAACTAGCATGTAAGTGAAAAATGAATAATAAATAAATACTAATACTAATACTAATACTTCAAAAACAAAAGTGTTTACGTCTTCCCCTTGCTGTTCCAAATAGTTGCGCAAGCGCAGAACGAGCTCATTTTTCGATCCCGCTCTAGAAAGATTTCGCTTACCTAACTCACTTTTAAGCTCAATGCAGTTGAGCTCTTCCAACAACTTACCCATTTTCACTGTATTTAACTTTTTTTTTCTCTTTTTTTTACACTTTACTAGTCAAATAAGTTTTATTTACACTTCTGACACCAATGTAACGTGCGCTTAGTTCGAATAATAAAACTTCACTTTTCAATTTACTTCAACCACTTTTATTCAGTATCTATACTTTATTCGATCTCAACTCGACTTTTGGACTATCAGTTGTAGACAATTTACTCTTCACTTTATCACTCTATAATCAAAACTGCCCTCTGGTTGCCTCGGGCGGGCTATTTATATCGAATGACATTTCATCTAGAACTCTCCAGTAGTTTCCACATGGTCTCTACTCTCCACTATTTTGGCTGTCAAACATTTTCTCTCCAGAATTTTTCTACACTTACACTAGTGTTGCCAGATGTGTTTTCGGTGGAACGTTTTCGACTAGGAAATTGGTACAAATGTTGGGTGTACATTACAATATATTGGTTGGTGCGAAGTGGTAATTATTTTATGTCGTACACAATTATTTGCAGACAAGTCTTGACCTTCCTTATAAAAGGTCTTACTGTTCTTATAAAGGAAACTTCTAAGTTTATCTTCCTCTTCCATGTTAAGATCTTTATGTATTAAATTATTGATATCGTTTTCATCCTTCTCCAAATAACATACTTCTTCATACCAAAATGGAGCTTCATTTTCTGTTGTGACTGACAGATGACAGGCAGCTAAGAAAGAGGATTTCTTCTTGTTTCAGCCATGACACCTCCTTCCGTATCGGTGAGATGTCAATTTCCTACCTCCACGCATGCTACTCGTTCACTTGCAATCTGGACCTCACCACGAACACACCTCATAAAATAACCCCATTATTAATCCTGTAAAATTACCTTGAAGTATTCTATTAAATTATAGTGAAGTATTTAACCCACGAAGTTTCATTAATTGGCGACGAGGATGGAGGAACTACTGTTGGAACAGCAAAAACAGTGGTTTACACAGATCATGAAACAGAATGCAGACAACATGCGGGAGCTCATCAAGAGCTTAAGCGGTGCAGCGACCACCAACCCAAGCCTGCCTAGCCATTCGGAAACCATGAGCCATAGGAGCATTCCCAGATTCGAAGCTTTCGACCCAGCCAAAGCATATTGGGAAAACTACTTTTTCCAGCTCAAACAGCACTTCGAGGCACACGCGGTCACAGATGACAATTTAAAGAAGTCATATTTCTTATCATCTTGCGGCGATCACCTTCTAAATCTTTTAAAAAACTTGTGCGAGACATCGGACGTAAGTACATATACATTTTCTAAGCTAACCTCAAACCTAACATCGCATTTTCAATCCAACCAACATATACTCGCGTCGAGATGCAAATTCCTCCGCCACAAAATGTCACCCAATCAAAATTATAGCGATTGGATCGCTGAATTAAAAGGAATAGCGAAACATTGTGCATTTATCTGCAAAAAAGACGGCTGCAACCAATCGTATGGCGATTATATGATTAGGGACATGATTGCGTTTTACACACCCCACGAGCACGTCCGACTGGCAGCGACACAAGATAAAGACCCGACATTAGAGAAACTACAACAAATCATCACAGGCTTTGAAACATCTCAACTTGCCTCTTCGATATTAAAGGACAGCGGAAAAAACTCAGCAGTCACACCAGAGGTAAACGCTATTTACGGAAACTCAAGTAAGTCAAATCAATTTTTTTTGAACCGCAAGTCATGCCCCGATTGCCACGTGAGCCACGATAGGAATAAATGCAAACATCAAGATTCGATATGCGACAAATGTCATCGTAGGGGCCATATACAAAGCGTTTGCATGGCAAGTCAAAGTAAATTAGAAAATTCACATAAAGATTCACGTTCACGTTCTCGCTTTAGTAAAAGAGATTTTTCAAAAAAACGTGGGAACTCTCGTTCTGATACATCGCGCGTAGTAAGTCGGCAAAATAGCTCTAAGAGCAGTCGTCACCGACACGAAAATGAAACTGCTCTTTCTATTTATCAGCTGGAACAGGCAGAGATCTGTACGCTTACAGGAACAATTGAAAACCCTCCGATCAATAACAAATTAATGGTTTCACTCTCGATTAATGGCTCTCCCTTCGATTTTCAGCTAGACACAGGTGCGTCTTGCTCGTTAGTTGGCATGCAAGGCTATAGAAAATTAGGGCAACCTATTTGTCAGCGCACTGATAAGAAACTACGAGCATACGGAAATGTTGAGGTACCAGTCAAAGGCATTGTTCACGTGAATGTCACGTGGAAGCAAAGCACACTCACTTTGCCACTCTTGGTCGTTGAGAGCGAGCAGGGTTCTAATATAATGGGATTAGATTGGCTAAAAAACTTTAAGTTCTCCCTACGAAGCTTATCAGAAGAACACGTTTTACAAACAAACGACGAAAGTAGAGAGGAACTTGCGGTTAAAGCAAAATTATTGTGCGAATCGCACAAATCAGTGTTTAGCCCTGGATTAGGACGCAGTACGCAATTCGAAGCACATCTTAAGCTCAAAAGAGGTTCTCACCCTAAATATGTGCCTTTTCGTCCAGTTCCCTTTGCTCAGAAGTCCATTGTTAAAGGCGAAATAGACAGAATGATTCAACTTGACATACTCCGTCCCGTTGAAACGAGTCAATGGGCAACGCCAATAGTGATAGTAGGCAAATCAAATGGCTCGATCCGTTTATGCGGCGATTACAAAGTCACGATAAATCCCCAACTAGAAATCGACCGCCATCCGATGCCCAAGAAGGAAGAACTTTTTCATCGCATTCAGGGTGGAAAACACTTTACCAAAATTGACATGTCTGAGGCATACTTACAAATTCCTTTAGACAAGGAATCAAAAAAAATTTGTGTCTTATCAACCGAATTTGGATTATTCGAGCTTCAAAGACTACCGTTCGGTACATCAAGCTCCACAGGGATTTTCCAAAGATTTATGGACCAATTAACATGTGATCTCAAATTTTGCGCCGTATACATTGATGATGTGATAGTGTCAGGTAGAACTTCGGGTGAACATTTACAAAATTTGAGGACGGTCTTAGAGCGTTTTGAAAAACATGGCTTAAAGTGCAATCTTTCTAAATGCCAATTTGCACAAGAAGAGGTTGACTATTTGGGTCACATTATTGACAAAAATGGATTACGTCCCTCAGAATCGCGTCTGCAAGCGATAGTAGAATTACCTAGACCAACCAATTTAAAAGATCTGGAATCATTTCTCGGGAAAATGAACTACTACCACCAATTCATAGCCAATTTCGCTCAAATTGCAGGCCCACTCAATAAACTACGCGCAAAAGATACGAAATTCGTCTGGTCCAGAGAACAACAACAATCGTTTGACACTCTGAAAGAGGCAATAATTCGTGAGACCAAACTGGTGCATTATCGGGAGGATTTACCATTGTCATTGGCGACAGATGCATCATCCCACGGCATTGGCGCCGTCATATCCCATACTTTCCCCGATGGATCTGAAAAGCCAATAGCTTTCGCTTCGAAGACACTCACGGACACACAAAAGAAATACAGTCAAATCGAGAAAGAAGCGCTCTCGATAATATATGGCGTGAAGAAATTCAACCAATATCTCTATGGTCGTGAATTTGAGATCATAACCGACCACCAGCCGCTCGTGACGATTTTCAACCCGAGCAAAAAGCTACCTCAGATGACTATCCAACGTCTACAGCGCTGGGCAATAACCCTGATGGGATATACATATTCGATACGTTATCGACCAACGAAGCAGCACGGCAACGCTGATTGTCTTTCTCGCCTGCCAGTCGGACCGGACAAAGACTTCGATAAAATTGAAATGTGTCAATTCATAGACAACACATATGATTCCGTCGTTGGAGACTTTCCTGTTAATTCATCAGCTGTCGCGGAATATTCCAAAAAAGACCCAACCATCAGTCGAGTAGCTTACTACATCCAAAATGGATGGCCAAGTAATTTATCAAACAGCGAAAATAATTTGATTCCTTTTTTAGGCGAAGGTTAAGCTTAAGTATATGTACTGACATTGTTTTATTGCAGACAGACCACACCAGAGTTGTCATCCCGCACAGTCTTCAGGATCGGGTACTCTCTCTCTCCTTCACGCTGGGCACTGGGGCGAAAACAGGATGAAGCAAATGGCTCGTCGTCATTGTTGGTGGCCTGGGATCGATGCCGCCATTCACAAAACGGTCTCCCACTGTACCGCGTGCCAAACGAATGCAAGCCAGGACCCGAGGCAATATACAAGTTGGCCACGAACAGACGAACCCTGGGAACGCATCAACGTCGACTTTGCGGGTCCCTTTGAAAAAAAACATGTGGTTAATCGTGGTTGACTCTTTCTCAAGCTTCCCATTTGTCATTAAAATGACTTCGTGCACGGCTGAAACCACCATAAAAGCTCTTAAATCGGTGTTTGCTTTGGAAGGGTTACCAAAAACCATAGTGTCGGACAACGGCACTCAATTTACGTCACACGAATTCCAAGATTTTTGTAACCGTTTCTCGATACAACATATCACTTCTGCTCCTTTCAATCCAGAGTCGAACGGAGTTGCAGAACGAATGGTGCGAACCTTTAAAACATCCCTTTCGAAGATCCTTTGCCATAACACGCGAGGCGAAGATCCCCTGCAGGTATTTTTAGCCACATACCGGTCAGCTCCAAGCAATGATGGGAAATCGCCAGCGGAGAAGCTCCACGGACGGTATCATCGAAACATTCTATCTGCCTTATGTCCGGATCCCAAAACTTACAACAAGGAAAAAGCAATAAAATTTAGCGTAGGTCAAAACGTCCTAGCTAGACAGTACCTGCAAAAGCCCAAATGGGTCAAAGCCGTCATTTTGAAGACGTTAGGAAGAAGGATGTACAGAGTCAAAACTGAACATGGAGCTATTTGGCGTCGCCACCAAAACCAGATGAGACAAACACAATCATACGAAAGCTATCATCCTACTTTGAATAATCAGGGAAGTAATGAATTCACGTTAACTAATCCTTTTGTTTCATACTCAGGTGTTTCACAACCACCACAATCAAATGCGGAGAATCATCAAACTGAAGGCGGCTCCCCATATGAAGAATCTTCGTCAGAGACCTTAGAGAACTCAGGTATCGAGACGAATCCAACGTCGCCACCTGTCAGGGATCTCACAACATCAGCTCGTTCTCTAGGCTTTAATATGCCCCACCTTTCTACATCGGCGGAAAATGAGGAAGCCGAGCCTGCAAGTACAGCATCCACATCCAACATTCCAGGGACTCAGTCGAGTCGGGTCCAACGGAAACGAGTTCGCTTCAGTTCAAACATAACCTCTACAACCAATAGGCGGTCCGAACGTTTGCTACAGAAGAGGCGACTCCGGACAACTCCAAAATAAGTGTGGAGGAAACTGTTGTGACTGACAGATGACAGGCAGCTAAGAAAAAGGATTTCTTCTTTTTTCAGCCATGACACCTCCTTCCGTATCGGTGAGATGTCAATTTCCTACCTCCACGCATGCTACTCGTTCACTTGCAATCTGGACCTCACCACGAACACACCTCATAAAATAACCCCATTATTAATCCTGTAAAATTACCTTGAAGTATTCTATTAAATTATAGTGAAGTATTTAACCCACGAAGTTTCATTATTTTCTCTACGTATTATTATTTCGTTTCCATTTATAATTGATTTGTTGTTTAAGAGGTCGATTATCGCACCTATTGGAGTTAAAATACTGTTACCTAATATACAGTCAAAAGGTTTGTCACAAAAATTGGTTAATTTCACTGTTATGGTTTTCCCGTTGTCCTTAAATTCACTTGGGACTAACACCACAGCTTCATGGGAAATTATAGAGTGTCCTGACATGGTATTTATTTTAATTGGCTTATCTAAAGTACGGATTGTTTTGAATCGTTCAAAAATTCTCCAGTCTCCTAAACTGATTGCAGATCCGGTATCGATTAGACACCAGACCTTGATATTATCAATTGTTAACGGTACTACCGGTAATTGGGATTTAGGCAAGATTGCCAAAAATTTTGAACGTTAACTGTGTCTACCTCCATTGGTTCGGGTTGCCTATCGTTTCTATTTGACTGAAAGTTACCCCTCGTTACACTTCAAACATCTACAACAGACGAGTCCTGTCCGGTGAATTCCAGATCGTCAATCAGCATCTTCTGAAAGACTTTAACTGAGCTGGTGACTAGTGGGACGAAGACATGAATAACGAAATCATAGCTAATCGTTGATCAATTCAGCACATCGATAGGATTCCAATCTAGCTGCGTGAACTCTACAAGACAATACAATTTATCGTAGACAAGACACGTCTGGTAGGAACTGTAATCCAAAACGGTAGCTAACCAACGACACTAAATAACCAAACTGGTCAAAGTAGTGTTTCTTCCACACCTGAGAAAGTGGAACGTGAACGAAAGATGGCAGAGATGCTGTGTTCCCTGGAGAGCAAAGATGCCTGCATGAGTTGCAGGTTGTAGAGTTAAATTTGTATCCTTCATTATATGTGTATTTATGTTTTATATCTTATTGGTTTCGTATTAAAGTATTTTACTTTCAAAATTTGTATACAATTTTTTTTTGCTACAAGCATACATCAAACCATTGAGACAATTTTTAAAAATCTTGTCACAATGAAAATCTGTAAGGCATTCATTTGTCGCTGTAGCACAATTATTAACCAATTGCCAACAGTTTAAGTTTCCACTTTTGTTTGTGTTAAGAAAAAGTGGAATCTTAAACTGTTGACAATTGGTTAATAATTATGCTACAGAGACAAATGAAGGCTTTTTGAGCTCAGCATAACGTACACAGTATTTTGGCATTTTAAGATTTTCATTGTGATAAGTTTTTCAAAAATTGTCGTCATGGTTTAATGTCGACTCCCAATCAGCTAACTTTATCTGAAAAATCAAAAACATTTGGTGATGAATGGCTACACTTACGGTTACAAACTATACATTTTCGGAGTCTCTATTGTATTAGCTACAAAGCTCCATCATGAGATTTTCAATGCGAGCTATATTTCAAAAAAGTTTAGTTCAAAAGCTATCATTTTCTACTTTTTTTGACTAAAACCAATGAAAACGGCTTAAGATAACGAATTTCTTCAAAAAAATTTAAAAAAAAAAAAAAATAATTATACAGCTTTGTGATAAATATAATTTCTAATCAGAAAATATATACTTTATAGCTGTATGTCTATTAATATAGATGTAACTCCAAAAAATGTACCAAGAATTTCTATCAAAATCAGAAATTGAAACACTCTTCGTGTATTTGGTGGCGTCACTTGTATTTGAATAGACAAATAGCTACAAATTATATATTTCCTAATCAGGTATTGCATTGACTACAAACCTGCATCATCACATTTGCAATTAAAACAAAATTTGAAAAAATTCCCGAACAAAAGTGATTTCACTTGCCATTTAAATATGGTAGCATAGTAAAAATCACTCTTGATTTGGAATTACAATAACAAACCGCAGTAGTATTTAATGCTTCCAAAAACCAAAGCTGTCTCTCGTCGTTGAAGAGAAACCAACCCCTCTTGCCACTGTTATTCCGCCACACAAATAACGCATAGGTCTTATCAGTTATCACATTTTTATTGTTTTATCATCCGAACAATATTGATGAAATGTATTAACTATATTAATAAGCAATTCTATCTCCAAGATGCGTTCGAAATACATATTTAAAACGATCAAATCTGTTACAGCAAACTTCATCACTTCTCAATCTCTCCCTTTAATTAAATGGTAAATTGTGCATGTAAATATATGCAAGTAAAAGGTGTCTCTTCACTGTCTTTATTTCCTTCGATGGTAGGGTTGTTTACATGCATCTACTCGTCGCAACACCTCGGCATAAGATAGGTCGAGTTTCTCGAGATTGTGCAAGTCCTGTGACACGGTACTGGGTCGGAATTCAAATCCATTTCAACTTCTGGAAGCTCTAAATCGTGCTGTACCAATCTAAAGGTTACAAGAATAAAATTTCAACTTAATAAAAAGGAAACGGTAGCTTACCTCAAGTGTCTTTCCATCGGGTAATGTGTAAGCTGCTTTTTCAGTTTCAATGTATTCTTCTTTTTGTGGATTACTAGCCAGATAGCACATCTTTTCTTTGATCGATCGGACTATTTCGAATTCAGCCGTTGATCGAAAGTTGAATCCTTCTTTTCGTATGACAGCCCTATTATGGCTATCAAATATCAACACGATACTTTATAAATTTGTTCGTTTATCAATAAAATTGGTTAAGTGGTATTACGGATAACAACCATCAAAACTTTTGATCAGTTGTGAACGAAATGGTTTTATGTGATCTATTGTGAACGTTCCTGGTTGCTTGTTCGGTATTATGGTTATCAACATTTTTGATATCTATCAATTTTTCAGTCAATCGCAAATTTGTCGTTGATGAACATTTTTTTGGTTTATGTTACTGCAAATGTGAAGACAAAACACAGGTACGTGGTTGACTAGTATAAGCATAGATGCTCCCGACTTGCTCTCCCACATAGGATTCAACTATCGTGGAGGAACTCACCAACTACGTAATCTAGAGTTTATACATCGCTCCCACCACCGAACTAACTATGGAATGCATGAGCCATTAGCACGCATGAGTAGGTTATTCAACTCTAATCCTTTTATTATTGATTTCAACATTAGTAAAAGTAGTTTAAAATTAATATTAAGAACCAGTGTACCATCTGCATGATTCATGTTTAGTAGATTTTTAATTACTGTAGTTTAATTTCATTTTTTATTTAAAACCTTGTTTAGTTATGTTTCACTAGTTTAGTTTGTTCTCGTAATGTTAATTTAATTTAAGTTTTACTTTGTTATATTTTTGTAATGTTTTTTTTATTTTTCCTCGTATACGTTCTCTTTGTGCTTGTGTTGGCGTTATTTACTAACCACTAACACTTGCATTAATGATGAAGAGCGTAGATAAGTGTGTACAGACGAGCTTGCTCTAAGTTCAGTACCACTTAAGTCTCTGAGATGCAAAAAAAAAAATAGTAATGTGAAGTGCTTTTTTAGTGCCGTATAGTAAAAATTCATTACAAATTGAAATTTGAAGTAGAAACATGTCATCGGTGGAACTGCATTTCACCGAATATGACGATGAAGAACGCGTTACTGAGCAAGTCAAGATTCGGAGGGCCTTACGTGATTCTTCCAATCCATTGGATTTGCACGAACATTTGAACGAATGAAAAAGAAATAAATGAAAAAAACCTTGTCAAACAAATCACTGCATATATGTATTTTGTACTTCATGTCTTTCTTTCTAACTTAAAACAATAAAAAAAACTTAAAATTAATCATAGCACATTCATTTTCAGTTTTAAAAAACGTAAATTAACTCACAAAAATAGGTACACTTTCAAAAGATCTAACATCATGTTGACTCATAAGGGGTAAGGAGGTCTTGTTTTCTTTGCTCGATCTCCAAAAGTTGTTGTTTTAGTTTTAATTTAATTTTTCTGACGCTTTCTTTGTTTCTTATATTTTCTTTGTAAAGAAGCAGCTTTTCTTTTTTTATTTTCAGCACTTCACTTCTTTTTTCTTTTTTTTTTAAATTGTAAGTTTTCCTCGAATAATATTCCATGTTTTTAAAGGCTTTGCAAAGGTTTTCAGTTTTGTGTCCAAGCCATCCATTCTGGGGATTCCTCCATCAACTCCAGCAATCTTTCGAGCTGTTTTCTATTGCTAACGATTCTATTCCTAAATAAAAAAGTATTCAGAAAATATTGTCATTTGTTTCTTATAAAAACTACTTACATTTTTCTTCAAATATTTTCATCTGCGCAGAGTAAAACAAAAACACCAACTAAAAATCGTATAACCTCAAATGTCAAGCGTCAAAAATAGTTCATACACAGTGAAATTTTCAGTTGTATTCACAATGGGGAAAAATTCATCAACCGATAGCCATAATACCAAATCACTGATGAATTGATAGATAATATCGAGTATCAAATAATTGATATTTGATAGCCATAATAGGGCTGTGAGTGTTCTGTGTGTCTCGACCAGCGATATCTACCCGCATAATACTGTGGGGCATTGCGAATCCTAGATAGGAACGGCATGTTCACACCTTCGCCCGAGTCCAAAACAACGCCAGTTACTCGTCCAGTTGCGTACAAACTGAGCACTGCTTGCATGGAAACAAAAAGGGCTGGAGCATTAATACTGTAACGCGAGCCCAACATTTAATACCAATTTCCTAATCGAAAACGTTCAAACGAAAACACAAGTGGCAACACTAGTGTAAGTGTAGAAATATACTAGGAGGAAAAATGTTTGACAGCTGTAGTGGAGAGTGGAGACAATGTGGAAACTACTGGAGAGTTCTAGATGAAATGTCATTCGATATAAATAGGCCGCCCGAGGCAACCAGAGGGCAGTTTTGATTATAGAGTGATAAAGTGAAGAGTAAATTGTCTACAAGTGATAGTCCAAAAGTCGAGTTGAGATCGAATAAAGTATAGATACTGAATAAAAGTGGTTGAAATAAATTGAAAAGTGAAGTTTTATTTTGCGAACTAAGCGCACGTTACATTGGTGTCAGAAGTGTAAATAAAACTTATTTGACTAGTAAAGTGTAAAAAAAAAGTTAAAAGAGAAATAATAATTATATACAGTGAAAATGGGTAAGTTGTTATAAGAGCTCAACTGCATTGAGCTTAAAAGTGAGTTAGGTAAGCGAAATCTTTCTAGAGCGGGATCGAAAAATGAGCTCGTCCTGCGCTTGCGTAACTATTTGGAACAGCAAGGGGAAGACGTAAACACTTTTGTTTTTGAAACAGAAGTGGAAGAAGAGGAAGTAAGTGAAAATGTAGATTTTTCTAGTATGATGAAACGAAACGAGCAAAAGAAGGAACAGCAGAATGTTCTCGAACAACTTGAAGCACAAAGAAATGAGCAAAAGAAGGAAAAGCAGAATGTTCTGGAACAACTGGAAGCACAACGAAACGAACAAAAGAAGCTGATCGAAGAACAACGAAACGAACAAAAGAAGGAACAGCAGAATGTTCTCGAAAGACTCGAAGTACAACAAAAGAATCTGGAAGAGCAACGAAACGAGCAAAAGAAGGAACAACAGAATATTCTCGAAAGACTTGAGGAGCAACAGAATGTTTTGGAAGGTCAGAAAAACATTCTAGAAGGCAAATTGGGCAACATTGAGAAAAATGTATTTGCCCTTGACGTACGCGTTGAAGGTATGGAAAAACAGCTTTCTGTTGTAGAGAATCGTTTCGAAATCGTAGAAAGCCGATGTGATAAACAGTTCTCTGTTCTGGCCAAGGAATTAGACCAGATCCGCAAAATCAAAATTCGAGAATCAAATGGAGAGTCTGCAAGGAAAAAGGAGATGAAACCGCCAACATTTGATGGACAGTCTTCTTGGCCAGTCTACAAGAGACAATTTGAGGCAGCCGCGACAACAAATGGCTGGGGTGACGAAGACAAGTACATAGCACTGACTCTTGCTCTTAGAGGACCAGCAGCTGAATTACTTCAAACAGTTCCAGCTGGTAAGAGCGGTGATTTCAGTTCTCTCGTGGCAGTTTTAGATAAACGCTTTGGCGATAGCCACTTGAAAAAAGTCTTCCGAGTCCAACTCAATAACAGAGTCCAGAAAAGAGGTGAAAATCTACAGCAGCTCCAAGCAGACGTCGAAAGACTGGTTCACCTGGCATACCCGGATGCTGGAGAAGAAATCATCAACCAGCTTGCTGTTGAGTCCTTCTTTCGTGCCATTTCCGATATACATCTTCAGAGGTCTGTCCGAACTGCTAGAACACGTACTCTTTCTGAAACTTTAGCATTCGCATTGACAATTGAAGCAGCAGAACAAGCTTCTCATGGAGTACATCGACTTAGAGAAGCCATAGTCGAAGAGTGCTCGTGCCAAAGATCAGAAATACAAAAGAACCAGCGGAGTGGACTAGCAAGATGTTGGAACTGCATCAAGACCGGGCACTTACAGCGTCAATGCCGACTACCACCAAATAAAGCCGGTTGCCAACATTGTGGAAGCAAGAGATCCAACCCAGAGCAAGGTAACAACAACACCAGCGTTGTCTATCAGCCCGTTTCCCATCAGGGAAACGAGTAAGAACCAACTTCGAGGGGCAGAGGCTGGTTTCTTGTATCGATGGCCCCAGAACCACCATCCAGGTCTCCCAGACCAAACGAGACAACAAAAGTCTGACTGTGGAGACTACTATTGACGGGAACAAACATGTGGCTACCATCGACACCGGCGCCACAGCATCCATAGTACGTCGAGATCTGGTAAAGACGACGTGGCTTCATAACACCAATAGCTACCGTCTAAGAACCGCAACGGGAGAAGCAGCAAGAGTATATGGAGAAGTTTGTCTTAAGATCCGACTGGCCGATCTAGTGTTTACTCATCAATTCCTGGTGGCAGATATATGTGACGAGTGCATCATTGGAATCGACTTTTATGAAACAGCACGGAGTTATTTAAGACATCGGAAATCAGGTTTTGAAGTACCAAAATAAGGAACTTCCAATGACCTATTCGAACGAAAGTACGTCGACACTGAGAACTGTCATCACGGAAGATCTGATTCTGCCTCCTTCTTCTGAAGTGTTCGTTTGGACAAAACTGGAAGGTGAGTTTGGAAGCCTTCGATACCTCATGGTGGAACCAGACCCAGAGTGTTCCTCCCAAAGCGTCATCATTGGGAAAACACTGGTAGCACCGATAAACAAAATGGTCCCCGTACGATTACTAAACACCAGACCGTACGGTGTAAAGTTGAAGAAAGGAGAAGTCATTGGACGTTGCGAATCCGTTGCAGCAATTACGAAGATCACAGACGAAGCCCCGAGAAAAACTATAACTCCGGAGGAGCTCAAAACCATCAGAGCTAAAATACTGAATTCATCCAGCCTTGATCACCAACAAACAAGGATGGCGGAAAATCTCCTACAAGAGTACACTGATATCTTCGCATCGCAAAAGGGACAATATGGTAGGACACAGTTGGTGCAGCATCGCATCAACACAGGAGATGCAAGACCGATTCGTCAACCCGCAAGACGCAAGACGCCTTCCACTGGCCAAACAAGGTGAGGACATGATAACAGCAATGAAAAAGGACGGTCTTATCGAAAATTCCAAAAGTCCTTGGGCGTCACCAGTGGTGCTAGTGAAAAAGAAAGACGGAAGCACTCGTTTTTGTGTGGACTACCGAAGGCTGAATGATGTGACTAAGAAGGACAGCTATCCCCTGCCCAGAATCAGTGATACCCTGGATGCCATGGAGTGAGCCCAGTGGTTTTCGACGCTGGACTTGAAGAGTGGATATTGGCAAGTTGACATCCACCCTGATGATCGGAAAAAGACGGCGTTTTCTACAGGTAATGGGCTCTGGCAGTTCAAAGTTATGCCGTTTGGGCTATGCAACGCTCCGGCAACATTCGAGCGTTTGATGGAGTGCGTTCTTCAAGGACTGACGTGGAAAGCGTGCCTAGTCTACTTGGACGATGTCATTGTTTACGGGAAGACATTTGACCAACATTGCAAGAACCTAAAAGCCGTGTTTCAGAGACTTCGAGAGGCTAACCTTAAACTGAATCCAGAAAAATGTGCACTTTTCAAAACCGAAGTCAAGTATTTGGGACACATCATCTCATCCCAAGGAGTAAAGACTGATCCTGAAAAAGTTGACTCCGTCAAAAATTGGCCAACACCACAGGACAAGCATCAACTCCGAGGTTTTCTGGGACTTGCCACATATTACCGACGTTTTGTTAAGAATTTTGCTGGAGTTGCAAAGAGTTTGCATCAGCTCACCGAAAAGGGGAGGCAGTTTAAATGGTCAGGTGAGTGTGAGAAATCTTTCCAGGAACTCAAATACCGCCTCTGTAACGCTACAGTGCTGGCACATCCAACACCTGGCAAAACATTCATCATCGACGCAGATGCAAGCAACGTTGGAATCGGGGCTGTACTATCCCAAGTGCATGAAGGCGAAGAGAAAGTGGTGGCATACTACAGCAAGATCCTATCGAATCCCGAAAGAAACTACTGCGTGACCAGAAGGGAACTGCTAGCTCTTATCTTGGCAACAAAGCACTTCTATAAGTACATCTATGGACAGAAATTCCTTCTGCGGACAGACCACGGTGCTCTGAGCTGGCTGTTGAACTTCAAAAATCCAGAAGGTCAAGTCGCAAGGTGGATAGAAAGATTGCAGACCTATGACTACCAGATCCAACACCGCAGAGAAAAGCTGTACTCAAACGCCGCCGATGCATTATCCCGAAGACCTTGCAAAGTGGATTGCAAGCATTGCAGGCGGCAAGAAGACAAAGAAATCATTACCGCTCAGCGACTAAGAGCTGACCCCATAATCGGATGGAGCAATGAGGAAGTGAGGACTGCTCAACAGGAGGATCCAGATATCGAACCCATTCTCGCATGGATAGAAAATGAAGAGAAAACTGAATGGGGTGGCATTTCTGACAGGAGTCCAGTTCTCAAAGCCTATTGGGCAAAGTGGGACTCACTATATGTGCAAGAAGGTGTCCTCAGGCGAAGATGGGAATCCGCTGACGGTAAGTCATATGTGATGCAGCTGATCGTACTGCAATCGAAAGTCAGTGAAGTTCTTCGGGAGATGCACGACGGACCTTCTGGAGGCCACCTGGGAGTAAACAAAACACTGGAGAAGGCACTGAAAAATTTGAGCAAACCATCAATAACGAATTTTCTATTCCTAAGAACCGGTGTGTCTCTTCAAACTCAAATCTTCAACCGTTACCAGATAACATCTTACGTTTAATTCGCCTGCGTAATTCTGAAAGAAGAAAGTGGATCCGATACAATTTAGACTTTTTTAAAACTAACGTAAGGATGCTTAGTCTTCAGATCCAAAATGAAATCTTATTGTTTCGCAACCAAAAGTGGAACAATTTGTTATCCAGCTTTGACAAAGGTTCCAAGCCATTTTGGAATGCAACAAAAATAATTAGAAAAAAGAGCTCCACAATTCCACCTTTTAGAGTTCAAAATAATATCTTTATTACTCAGGAAAAAAAGGCTAATGTCTTGGCGGAGAAATTTAGCCGAAATCATTTAGTTTCTGCCCACTTGAGTGATCAATATACTGTGAATGTCGTAAATGATATGCTTAGCAAATTTAATGAACATATTGCTTACCAACCCGGCGTTCTCATTCACAATAATCGGCTAGTGAAAAGCTTATCAAAGGAGCTAAAAATAAAAAAGGCACCTGGCCACGATGATATTAACAACCGATTGTTAAAAGCCCTACCCAAAAAAGGCATCACCTTCTTAACGTTTATTTTTAATGCCTGTATTAAAGCCATCACACAATAGCGCGTTTGCCTCGCGTCGACCTCATTTGACAGAACAATCAAAAGTTCAACTATACGAAATCTGTAGAGTCTCACACAATCACGCTTTGTCCTCAGACGCGTCGTTTGACAAACGTAAGCAAACGTAACGAAGCGACCAAAAGTTCAGCTATGTTGAACTTTTGCTCGCTTTCTGACATATCCCTCCTTTTCAGTTTTGCAATAGGGAAGAGTAATAAAATCGATGTAAGCAAACCATCGATTTACGAAACAAATTATCGATACGTCGGTATCGATGTCGAAGTGTGTTTCAGCTGAAATTTATCGATGTTAATACTAGACAAATATTTAAGTTCTCGTTATTACAGCTGTACTAAATTTAATTTTTGTTGGATTATTCAATGTAGGTGTTGTTGAAGTATTTAAACTACTTTGAATTTGCAATGGTGTTTTGAAAAATCGACTTCTACTTTATGTTATATTTTTCTTATCGATGATTTCGATGAATTTTCGATACATGAGCGAGTATAAAGTCGATTATAGATTTTTGTGGCAAACAAATCAATCAAATTGTACTTCATATTTGTGCGTGAAGTGTACTTAAGCTGAATTTTAGAGTGTTTTAGCAGAACTTTGTCGATGTAACTAGTATATAGATATTTCAGCTATCGTTGTTAAACCTGTATTAAACTCGACTTTTGCCAGACTAAGGTGATGTTTAATCACTTAAACTACTATAATTCTGAAAAGATGTTCTTAAAAATCGAGATTTCGATTGATTTTCGATGCATGGCCGCATGGGTTAATATAAAGTCAATCAATATGGGCGATATTGAAGAATTTAAATCATTTTATTTTTTAAAGGTGCTCGACCAATAACTTAAGCGATAATTTCATACCTTATATTGCGATAACATTTTTGATATCTGTATGAATATACCGATTATGTTGAAAAAATCGACAAGTTTTTCATTTTAAACAGCAAATGTTATCACAAACATGTGATAACACAGTAAAGAAATGCAACTACGCACATTATACTTAGCTCAATTGATTACACTACACATTTTACTTAGCTTCATCCCTTTATCAGAAGTAACTTACAAATTAGCAATCGATCTAGTTTTCCATGTATTTAATACAAAAGAAAAAATCGATTTTTGTTATCGATAGTTACTGATAACGACGATGGTCGTTCGATACTTCAATCGATATATATTCTTAATTTTGCACAAGCTTAGACGAATGAATGACAGTAGGGCGTTTTGAGGATTTCTCATGTAACGTGAAGCCTACGTGAGGTCGACGCGGCGCAACGCTCTATTGTGTTTTGGCTTTTAAGCATTCTCATTTTCTTAGAAAATGGAAATTAGCAAAAGTGGTCCCCATTGCCAAAGCAGGAAAATCAAAAGAAAGTCCATCTAGCTATAAGCCTATAAGCCTATTAAGCACTTTAAGTAAAATTTTCGAAAAGGTGTTAAAGAATCGGATTTTGCAACACGTTGAAGAAGCCAATATATATCCACATGAGCAGTTTGGGTTAAGAGCCGGCCACTCTACCTACCACTCCTGTTAGACAAAGAAAAAGCTTTCGATACCGTATGGCACGAAGGACTTATCTACAAACTTTTATTGTTTAACTTTCCAGACTATCTTGTCAATATTATATGGAACTTCTTGGAAGACAGAAAATTTTTTGTATCCACTGGAATTGCCAAGTCCGCCATATCCCATATGTGATATTAGTTTTGGGGTTCCTCAAGGCTCCGTACTTGGTCCCATCCTCTTCAATATATTCTTGCCAGATCTTCCTGTACTTGAAAACACCGAATTTACCATGTTTGCAGATGATACTGCGCTTTTTAAGTCGAGCGTTCTTCCTCAAAACGCATTAACATGCTTACAGACCTCACTAGATACTATCCTTAATTACTTTACCAAGTGGAAGATAAAAGTCAACGCAGAAAAATGTCAAGGAATGTGGCTCACTCGACGAAGAAAGCATAATTTCCTCCCGCAAACCACACTCAAAATAAATTCGACCAACATCCCATGGGCGGAAAGTTGTAAATACCTTAGCATCACACTTGATAAGAAACTGACATTTGAAAGGCATTCTTATATAGCTGTGATTTCTACCACTCAAAATTTTTTAAAATCAAAAATGCTTTAAGACTTGTGATCTGGGTGTTATTGGTCTTTTATTATGCTCAAAATTAAGCCTGTAACGTAGCTCTACTACAACTGCAATAGAAAAGAAGCTAGAACGAAAATTAAAAATTTCACTACCACGGTGATGACATCAAAATGAAATATTCAAAATATTTGGCTTAATCTCTTAAAATAATAAAGCAAATGATAATTTATAGGATTTTACAGAGACATTTAACATATTTTCTTTCTTGATTTTAACAATCTTTAAAATTTATTAACAGTAGAATTCAAATAAAATTTTTTATAATACTCAATAAACAAAGTTTAACATTAGTTAAATATTGAAATTCATTGAAGTTTTTAACAGAATAAAATTTAAATTTTATAACACTAGATCAATTAAGTAGGATGATTAATGAAAACATCAAGGAAATATTCATTAAAATATTATTTGCTTTGTTTACCATGGTACTGACATCCACGATACTGACAAATGTCACTACCGTGGGTGTATAATTAACCTAACTTAAATTCTCACACGTAATCAAAATGATTGGCCAAATAATTTTTAATTCACACGTTAATTTAAATAATTATTCAGTATAATTGACCTAAACATTCTATTAACACGCGTGAATTTCAATACCATGGTACTGACCGGTAATTTTATGTAATACCTTTTAAAAAACACAACAAATTACTTTTGTTTTAAAATCGAGTGTAAAAAACCACACAGTATGAATTGTACACAAATAGTCATTCTTCGGAATGCCACTAGATAGATAGATAGATAGATAATGTTTTTTATTTCAATAAATTTATACAAAGTTAATACAATATAAAGAACATGGCTGTGCTGCCGTCTGCCTGAATGACATGTTTATTTTTTTTTTTTTTTATATGAACATACATTAAATAATTTTAAGAAAATTAATATAATATATAGACAAAATGGTTATGATTGCAAATGCAATTTTGAATAGAAATTGATACTAAAATTTTGAATCAGTTTTATATGAATTTATGGTGTACAATAAATCAGTTTTAATTAATTATTTATTTAATTTTTTTTATTTTTTAACGTTTTTAAATGTTAATCATAAATTTTTAAATTCGGTTATTTTTTCAATTTTGAAATGATTTGAAACACAAAGATAGAATGATTTAAGGATAATTTGTAAAATATATTTTGGATAAAATTTAAATTAGATTTATTTGTTCAATTTTGCAATGATTTGAAACATAAAAACAAGCAATTTTGGAATGATTTGAAACATAAAGAATAAGAAAATATTTTAGATAAATACTCTAACTGGTGGAAAGTGAAGAACATTTGTGTTAAAAGCTGTTACGGTATAACAAAGCATGCTTGCAATATTTAAAAAGTTTAGGCCATCCAACGGATCCGTTCAATATATCAATAAATTGGTTTAAGGATATATAACTACTTTTGAAGTATAGTCGGCGAATTTCTTGAAGGATTGGACAAACTGCTATGAAATGGAAACTATCTTCAAGCTCTCTTCTATTACAAAGATGACAATTTTGAGAAAGATCAGTTCTATGAGGAATGTAGTTTAAGCTTAGTAACTCCACTCTAGCTCTAAAAATGGTACCTATAGCTTCTACGGAAAGATCCTTGCAAAAGTAGTTAGCTTCAGTTAAGAGATTATGATTTAAACTTTTATAAATATTCCTGCTCTCTGACGAAGCCGCTCTGTTTATATTTTGAATGTATATATTTTCATCGATCTTAGCAATTAAGCCAGCGAAAATAGCATGCCAGTCGTCTACGTTGTTTTCGTTGAGAGCGAAACTTGCGTTATGAGATAAAGCTAGTTGATTCAGTTCCTTAAAGGGCGTAGTATTCGTTTGAAGTAGCCATCTCAAAAATGTTTTGTGGAGACCATTTTCTCTCCTCATAACTTTAATAAGATAATCTGAATGAGCCTTTAAATTTTGGATAAAAATTGGTGTTATACCGGATTCCACATGAATAGCATATGTAGGAGTTGCATTAGGTAACCGAAACAGTCTTTTGAAAAAATACCTTTGAACTTTTTCATGCCACTAGATCGAGCGACAGAAACTGAATAAGAGATGATTCAGATTTGAAAATTTAAGAAAATCCAGGACATGAAGCAATGACCGTTATTCCTTTTTACTAGTCAATATTAGGATACAATTGTATAATTTGATGAAATGTACAATAGGTTTTAGTTATAAAAGCAAAACTTTAGATTATAATACGACTATTTATAGAAATTTATGTATTTAGTTCGAAAAACGAAATGCTAATATGGCACCGCACTGACATTTTGGATATAATTTTGCAAATTATTCGTGATCCATCAATACTTATGCTTCAATATACATTGTCGACAGTAAAATACTATCAAATTCATCATAACTATCATTTTTTAATCAAACAAAACATACCAAACAATCAATACAGTCCTAGATATAAAAAATCACAGTTATATAAGAATCACTCATATATCTAACTCAATTCACAAAGCAAATTTATTTGTAAAAATCCTATACCCTTTATCAATAGAAAGTCTCGCCATACACAATAAAATATTGATTTTTAAATCCATTTTTCAACCTGTTCTTACCTACGGTGCACCAGTATGGTTTGACTGTGCCGAGACTCATCTTAAAAAACTGCAGACTAGTCAAAACAAAGTACTTAAACTAATGCTAAATTTGCCTCGTTATTACTCTAGAGCACGTCTCCATGAGAGAGCAAACGTCAGCCCTGTCAAAATTGTATTATACAAGTTGCAAGACAACTTCTTTCAACGATCTTCTTATTCAGATAATAATTTAATCTTAAATTTGCAATAAATTACTCAACTCCAAGTAATTGGGTCTATGTTCAATAGTAGTTTTTTAAGTTTAATAATATGAGGGTTTTTTCTTGTAGTGTATCATAGTTGTAAAGAAAATTTTTCTCAATCTCTTAAATTACACTCCTTGTAAGATAACATAAACTCTATACTACAAATAAATATGACCTGAACTGAACAATTAGATAGGAGTCAAAAAACGTGGAAGGAATGGATCAAAAGAAAAATTCGGTTAAAACGAGAAATAATCTGAATCAGGAACAAAAGAAATAGTTTGCTACGGCGAGTGCATCGGATGAGGTTTCATTATTGAAGGAAAGGGAGGAAGGGTACCCGTCAGATTTTCTTTTGTGGTTGACAAATTTATAAAAAGACTTAGGGTCATTTATAATGTTAGATTTCATTTCGATTAAATAGCGTTAGCAAAGGGTGTTGAAAAGCTCACAGAAATGTAAATAAGAGCCAAGGTAAGCTAAATAGTCAGTAGGAGATCGAGTACGAAGGAAGATTGTCCACAATTTGTTCCTTTTATTTCTTAGAGTACGGAGCCTATGGTTATACCACGGAGGGGAAGTAGAAGAAGTTTTAAGTCTAGAAAGGGGAAAGAAGAGGGATATAGCTTTATGTACTTCTCTGTAGAACGCGGATGTGGCATCTTCTACGGTTAGATTATCAAAATCAAAGTGAGTTCTATTGAGATAATCATTAATTTTGCGGAAGTTTGCTTTGTGGAAATCGTCTAACCCGCTCAGGCGAGTTAGATGGCTTTGAAGACTGGAGAAAAAATGAGAGAAGGAGGAGAGGGTGTAGGTTATCTATGGTTGAAAGAAGCAGGGGTGAAAGTGAGATTGAGGAATTAATGGGATCTGTTGTAAATACAAGGTAAAGTCGCCTACCCATGTAGTTTGAAATTCCACTTACTTGGCAGAGGCAAGAGTCTGCAAGGCGATCAACGAACACACATTCTTTGGCAGAGATGGAGCAATGTAAAACGATAGGTCATCTGACAAAGTCCAGTTTAGATACGGCAGGTTGAAATCACCGAAAATAAGGATCTCATCATGGGGTTCGCATAAATCTGAAATGTCGTCAATCGTTTTGATTGCAAATTCATAAGAATCGAGGGGTTGCGATGGTAAAATATAGAAGCAGATAATGTAAAGCGATTTATGGGTTAGAGTGATTTTGATTGAGACAAAATCAAGGCTGGAGGAAGAGATGAATCAATTGTATTGGTGACAGCTATGAGAAAGTCACGACAAGGGGAGTCATCAGTGTCACGGTTTTGATCGTCATCTCGATAAACATTGAAAGTAGATGGGAACAGTTCCTGGTTGTTAATGCTAGGGATAAGATTAGTTTCAGTCAGGTCATAGACTTCAAAAGGCAAAGCGTGGGATTGTTGAAGGTGAGAAATGCGTTTAGAGTGGATGTAATGTCCAAAAAGCACATAGATCACTTTCAACTTTTTGAGGAGGCACATCAAAATACTCGTGGTATTTAACAAAGAGCTTCTTCCCCACTGACGGGGGAAACCTTCCTGTTGAATAGAGACCATGACACTAGTTCTAGTCTTACCTTCATAGCAAAGGGAGTCCGATTTGTCGTGAAGATAAGACAAAAAGATTCGTATGTTCTCAAAAGTTTTTTTTGTCTCTTAGTCTCGAGAGAGCGTAACGCGATTCAGTTGAATCAGTGTTTTGCTGTGTGAGTTTGACTACGGGAGGTAAGAGGGGTCAATGTAGGGGGAAGATCCTTGAGGAGACTGGGAAGAGTTTGGATTGAGTATGTGGGAACTGACGAAATTAGGGTATTTTGCTCCAGACGTTAGGTCGAAGCTTGGAAAAGGGGCAGAGATTTGTGGGCTTGGTAGAGAAGAATAAGATGGAGTAGTTTCAATATTGAAAGACACCCTTTTAGGAAGCGTGGATGGATAAGTGGCGTCTTTGGGTTTGATTTTGCATTGAATTGATTTACGGGGCTTTTGTTGTGGTTTGGGTTGTGGAGCTGGGACATGTTGAGGAATATAGGGTATTTGGAAAGAGGGAACGAAACTTGGCATTATGTGGGTTTTAAAAGACCAATTAGGGTGGGAAGGTGTTTTTGCGGGCTTGGGAACAGGTATTAATCTTAGCTTATTACTTTTGTTCTTACAACGTGCAATTACCATCTTTCCAATTTTCATGGTATTTCCAAAAGGATTTGTAAACAGTCATTCGTAGGATGAGGGAATGCTAATCCGAAACGAAGTAGAGTTCGGAGTAGAGATCTTCTGGATGTTAGAAATCTTTATAGTGTAGTTTCGAAGGAAGAAACTTTCTAGCCAAACGGTGTCAGCTGATACAGGTGTGTTCCTCACTGTGAAGATCGAAGTGTTGTTGTTGTTTAGCACAAAGCTAATCAAAGAAAAAAACAAAGATAATCCTTGTATTCCATTCAGAAATAGTCCAAGAGGATCCCAAATGGTTTATGGTGGGCGGGGGAAAGTAGGTTCCAATTCGGCTACGGAGGGGGCGGTAGGAGCTGTGTGAGATGTTGTTGTCGTGAGGTAGGCGTCTGTTAATTCAGCAAGTTAGGACATGTTGGATTCAGTTGGTCTTTCCGGTTGCTGATCAGGTGTATTGCTTTTGAACGAAACCGCTCTTACTTCGTCGGATAGATCTGTGATCAATACTCTATTTGAAGCAAGATCATTGGTTACGTCTACGAATCTATCAGCCAGTTCAGAGAGCAATGAATAATGTTGAGAAGGAAGGGGAGTGGGGTTAAGTGAGATCGTTTGCAGATGAGTTTCAGCAGTTTACGGCAGTTTTCAGAGAACTCGGCTGATGTATTGAAGAAGTTTGTAACGAGAATAGATATTCGCTCAGAGTTTTGCGAATTTCAGTTTTGAATGACTGAACGCTCTGCTCAAATCGATTTTCGCTGAGATATCTGAGACGACCTAAGTCAAGGCATCTGTGAGTTTACTCTGGTTCTGCAGTTGAGCATTGGTTGAATTCAACTCGTCGGCATTCTTCAAAACATCATCGAATCTGACCAGTTCTTGTCTACCCTTTTTGTGGTATAACTTCATATCAGTTGTCAAATGGTTTATGTTTTTGCTCAGACACCTTATCGCTAGCATTATGTAAGACAGCGAGATCTGTTTGCATTCATCACAATAGAAGGTAAAGTTGCGCAGGTATTCGTTTAAATGAGTTAGAGATCGCTTAGTCACACCAACACAAAGGGGATGGAAAGATTTTCCGCATAACCCACCACATGAAATCATTTTTGCAGCGCTATCAGAAACAGCGCATTCCACATTGCCGCACTTTTCCATTCTTGCAAATTTGATTATTGTTTTTGATTTAATCTGAATTGGATATATGTAGGTCAAAAAGTGACACGGAATCGAAGAGCGCACGATAGTATTGTTTATTTCGTTTCTTTTGTGATTGCACAAGAACCCGACACAGGTTTTGCAAATTTGTTTATTGTTGTCAATTTGTATATAGGTCAAAAAGTGACACGAAATCGAAAAGCGCACGAGAGTTCGTTTATTTTTCTTTTTTCTTCTTTTGAGCTGCACAAAATAACCGACACAGATTGGGAGATGTGTCGAAAGAAAAAAAATTTATGGCAAGGAAAAATTTTATTACAAAAAGGTCACGAATAGGAGCTGGGCAAAAAACACGTCCGAACGGTTTGAAGGTTGTTTTGACTTTTTGTAACAATGCATGTACTTAAAAAAATTTATTGCACTGCAACAACGCATGCATATATTATAAAACTTAATGCTCAAAATACAAAATTTACCACATATTTGCTTAATGAGAGTATTTTGCGAATCAGCGATTGTGCAGAAATCGGTCGGTAATTTTACGGATCCAGTTTCATCAGTAGCAACTTTTCCATCACCGATATCTAAAAGTTGTTTTGAGAATATCACAGCAGATTGATCTTGAAGCATTTGAACGCGCAGCTGTACTTTTTCAACATGACGCCACAATGGAGAGTATTTTGAGCAAGCGTTGATCTCATCAGCGTATGTTGAACGTGGAATGACGGGAAGTGTTTGTCTGAAATCACCTGAAAGCACCAACAGAGTACCGCCAAATAGTTTGTCGTTGTTTTTAAAATATCTTTCAATATCCTGTTATACGCCTCAATTGAATGTTTGTGTGCCATAGTACATTTATCCCAGATGATAATTTTACACTGTTTTAGCGGCGCAGGGGCATAAAACCCAGGGAACTTAGCCCCAATCAACGATTTTGGGCCTTTAATTTAATCCAATTCTCTAAAACCTTATTTGCATATGCAAGTACAAATAAATATAAGTTTCTGTTTGTTTTTAAATCTAAAAAAAAAAACTCAAATTCTATTTGGGGGCCGTCCATAAAATACATCACACTAAAATTAGCTTTTTTCGAACCCCCTCCCCCCGTGTCACACTGTGTCACACTTTCTGTGACCCCCCTATGAATATTACGTCACAAAAGCGTATCCCCCCCCCCCTGCGCATGATATAATTTAATTGATAGTGCAGCTGTAAGTTTTAATTTTTTTTATAATAAACTAACAAAACGCTAGAGTCGCGCCAAAGAGCTAGCGCTCATGTTAATATATTGAGTGACTATTTATTGTATTAAAAATATATGCATTTAAATGCCTGTGTATTTACTAATACGAAATGAATTACTTTTATCATGACAACGATTTAAAAAAAAGCTAGTCGAGAGAAATACTGTAGTAACATTTTTTGATGAACGGCGAACGTTACGTTGCCGTAGACCCCCCCCCCTCCCCCCTTGTCACATCTTGTCACACTCAGCAAGACCCCTCCCTCCCCCCTGTATGCGAACGTATTTTATGGACGGCCCCTTGTTTAAAGTAGAAAATTTTAAATGGCTATAATTTTATTATTCTGTTTTCTACGATAGTTTTTTTGTGAAATAAGAAAAGATAATATTCTAGTTGTTTCCAATTCAATACAATTTGACTTTCTTGAGAAAACCAAACAGAAACTTGCATAGGAACTAACACAATTCTAGTTTTAGAGAATTTGATTAAAATGAAAACCTTAAGATCACGTGTCTCATTTATCATCTACTTTTGCACTTACGTGTTCGGCATGAGCAATGTACATACATACTTTTATGATAATTTTTTGCTTACATCCGCATGATAGGGTAAAGGGTAGTACACTAAAAGTCCTGTCAATCAAAAAGTGCTTTTCCGATTGAGGTAATTGGTTTTCAATTAGCTCCACTATCTTTGGAGCTAAAAAAATACTAAATCTGAATTTTTGTTCTAAGATGGTATGCCTGTCAAATTGTTTTTGGTATCTAGATTAGATTAGCTAGCTAATCGAATCGAAATGGAATCGACATTTTTCTTCTTAAAATGGTTTAAAATATATTATAATATTGTCATTTTCATGTAGTAAGACATAACCCCCATCATTTTTGTTTGGACCTTACGACCCACCAGAATGGGTAAAAAGGTCCACTTTGAGTTTGGGCCTTATAACCCACTCTGGTGGGTCAAGCCCAATTTTTTTGATTTTGGGTAAGTTCCCTGGGTCTTATGGCCCTGCGCCTGTTTTAGCACGGTGGCCATGGACGATTGTTTTTTAATGTTACACACTGCGTGGGGGTTATTTTGAATTTTAAGTGGCAGCTTAAATACTGAATGAGCTGTTCTGCTTCCATCCAATAAAGTTGCCGCAATGCCCGATGATGCAATGCCAATGCGATACCATAATTTGATCGTATTTCAGCAAAAATTGGTGAAATAAGGAATGTTTTGCCAGTTCCACTCGGTGCATCCAAAAAGAAGAACCCACCTTGTCATGCTTAAACTGCGAGTAAAATGCGATCAATGTCGGGCATTGCGAGTAACAATCGCTGCCATTTCTACAGTGTTGTACTGCAGTTCAAGATTCATTTCAGTGTTTATTAAATAAGATGCAGGTCGATTTGGCGAATTCATACCGAAATGAGTGAGTGATAACTTGGTAATGACAATGCAAAGATCCTTAAAAGCAATCAATGCTTCATTGTACATAGTGTCGCTGAATGTTATCGTTAGATCGTTGCACAGTGTAAGATGTTGATGCAATACATCATCAGTCATGGAATCTTTGGGATTATCCCACAATATGTTTGCTCGAGCTGGGAAACATGTAGTCAACACTATAGCAAAAACTATTGCTTTAGTGTTGTATTGCTGTGCAGTTCAATGCAGCTTCAAGCAAGCATACGCTCCTACTGGTTATCGTCTTCCAGCAAGCCGAGTGCAAGGCATGTATCTTTATATGTTAGATACTGTTGCCCATCCACTTTACGTATATCTTGAAATGATAAATGGGCCAGTAACATTAACCAACAACAGTCTAAGATAAAAGCACTCAGTGTGTCTTGGACTGACTGTAAATAATCGCCCCAAAGCATTCGATTCAAATAAATTGAGACATGCATCAACTGGTGAGCCTTGCTGCGGGGCATCCATTTTTTTGTTTGAGCCCATGTGAAATAGCGTGGTACTTGTGCATAGATTAATGTTCTTGCAAAGACACCAAAATCATCCGTACTGTTAACCAATTAAAAAAATGCAGTGAGTGTAGTTTTAGGTGGATATTATTTCAGAATTTATTTTTAAGCAAATTCAATTGATAAATATGACATTTACACTGAGACTGCAAAATCTTATATATAAAATTCTCGTGTCACAGTGTAAATTAAAGAAACAATGTTAAGGGTAGATGGCTCTTAGCATATGGAGGTATGGAAAATAATTAGTAGCCGATTTTTGGTAAAAATCGGTAAAGCCGTTTCGGAGGAGTACGGTAACTAACATTGTGACAGCGAAATTTTATATATACAATGATGATGATGATGATATTGAATTCCGAGCCAAGTCAAACTTGCACAGAAAACAGATCTAAATGGCAAAACACAATCCACACAAAAACAAAATTAAGTCAATCGCAAAATGTCAAACGCCGTCGGAAAAATGCACTTGACAAAACACTGCACAACACAATACTTTTCTATATTCAAAACTATACAGTCCACCAAATGAAGAAAAACACCAAAGCAAATTCACTTCAATTTGAATTAAATCACTCCTTAAACTAAATAAACTTCATATAAAACACAGAATAAACAAACAGCGCGAGTTGTTTATAACAAAAAAAATGTAAACAATTTTTAGTTAGAAATCGTATTCTTTGAATTTATTTCAAACAAATATTTCGCTCATACACGCTAGCACATTATGTACTTAGAGCGAACCGCGAAAAAACACCGAAAATTACGCACGAGCCTATTCAACAAATCGTAGATATAGGCAAACACGAAACAGCATCACTATTGCTTATGTATATAACATAGCTGATTGCACTTTGCACATAAGAACCGAAATTCTCATGACAATTATTTGGAAAATAGCGGCGTTAAGACCACCTTTGAAATCTAGATTTCACAAATCTACGCATTTCATTAAAATAAGTATGTATCATTGAATAAAAAAAAAAACATAATGAAAATCGCTTGAAATTAAAAAGAATTAAATAGTAAATTTTACCCATGCGCACACAGCACACACACATCACATAGTTCTCGCACGCGCTCGGTAAAACACTACACTCTGCACATTTTCAACACACATTTCAATCAAAATTATCAAATTTAAATTAATCAAATTTGAATTATAATGGAAAAGCCTCACCTGGATAACTTGGATCGATTAATCAATTAAACACACTTAATTATACTTTACATTAATTAATTTAAAACCACAAACAAACAAAAAAACAAACACGACGCGATTACCACGATGACCCGGACCTTTGAAAACCACATTTATGCACACGAATCTGAATGGCATTTGAATGCCATATAATCAACGAATTGCCGAGAACCATTCATCAACAGTATTGCTGTACTACATCTACTACCAGCAACACATCAAAATTTCATTGAAGCGTGAATGAAATAACACTACTTCGTGTGTACACTGCGTTCACGTAGTATGCATTAATCTGTAATAATAAGTTTTGTTACTTTATTTGCGCACGGGTGTACATGGGATTGTATTATTATTATGCACTAACATTGTTGTCTATTTACATGTCTACCTGAGTGGTCCCACTATCGTGGAACATATTGGAATTGAGCACAATGCTGAAACCAATGGAAACGGTGATGCCAAGCTGCTGTACATTTCCACGACATCGAAATTTTACCATTCAACATTTAGAGGCGGGAGAATGTACGAAAGTACATTGAATTATTATAAATGTTCACACAAAATAATAAATGAAACAAATCTTAAACTTACGTTCCACAAAAAATATCACTTATAATAATGTAAACAAAAACATAGAATACTAGCCGAAAAATGTATGTATTTAGTATAGCAGGGCCCCTGTTCTGTAACTATCACCTTGGCGATAAACGGTGGAAAATGGAACGAAATTCTATGAATTTAGTAGGATTTTGTTCCATTTTCCACCGTTTATCGCCTGCTTTTATCGAGGCGATAGTTACAGAACAGGGGCACAGAGGTTATAGTAGTAGTAGTAGTAGTAGTAGTAGTAAAATTCATTTTATTGTGTAGTTTATGTTACAGTGATTACAATTTTCTATGAACTTAAATAGCTATGGCATTGCCGTCAGCTCGGTTAGCAAATTAATGAGAATTTTCTTAACAGAAAGTAAAATAATTAAACAAATTCAGTTATAAGTAACATCCTATATTGATATATGGTTTTCAAAAAAGTATAGAGCGTCTTCCAGTCAGTATCATTAAGTACGGTGATTGTTTCTTGCAGAGTCATAGTTTTCTTATTGAAATATGAATTTCGATAAGGAGCAAATATTGGACATATACTTATGAAATGGAAACAGTCTTCTTTGGCTTTTAAATTGCATAATGTGCAGAACTGGTTGAAACTGCCGTTGTAAGGATTTCCGTTGAGGCCAAGAACTTCGCATCTTGTTTTGAATATCAAAGAAATTTCTTTGTGGCATAGCGAATCATTGAAGTAATTTCTTTCCTCCAGATTAAGTCTCAGCTGGGAGTAGAGAATTCTGCTCTCCGACTTTCGTGCTTCCTCCATGAATGTACTATGAACGGAGTTTTCATGTACTTGAATTACCTTGTACAGCTGCTCCTTCAAATGGTTCAAATTTAGGGGATTGAACGCAACCTCTTCACCACATATGTTCCCTAATTGCTTCCACTTTGCCACCCACCAATCTTCATTTCTCAATTCATACAGTGCCATTTATTTTGTCAGACGGACATCTGGGTAGGACAATACCTTAATGATATAATCGGCATGTAATTTTAGTGTGCTCGTGTAAAGTTTAGGGAGTCCGGTTTCAAGATATAAGGCATAGTTTGGTGTTTGCAAAGGGAGATAAAAGAGTTTCTTTAAAAAACTTCTGTGAAGCTTTTCTATTACCTCATATTCGTTACTACCCCATACTTGGGCAGCATAGCATAGAGAACTTTTAACAACTGCATCAAATATTTTGTATTTCGCCGACAGAAGTATGCGTTGATTTGAAAATATGTTTCTCCATGTCATATTCAATAGGCTTTGGGAAGATTTGGCTTTGATTGAAACGTGATTGTTGAAGTCCATGGTTTTATTTAAATTAACTCCCAAGTACTTGTATTCGTCCGTTATTTTTAAACGATTTTCATTGAAGTGCCAATTGTACATATTGCGATTCTGGGTTCCGATTCTTGAGAAGACCATAACCTTTGATTTGTCAGCATTAATTTCAAGGCCCCATTTACTACAGTAGTCTGATAAGCGGATTATCATCAGTTGTAGGTTCTCTGGTGACTCAGACAGTATCACTAAATCATCTGCATAAAGAAGTACATTAATAGTTAAAGTGGCAATTCGGAGTCCTCCAGTCAGATGAGCTTCTACATCATTAATAAAAAGTGCAAAAAGTAGAGCACTTAAAAGACACCCTTGCTTAACTCCAGTGTCGGTTTCAAACCAGTCTGAATATGTTGATCCATCCCAAACAGCTGCTCGTGAACCTGCATACATTTCTTTGACTATACTGATGAACTTCGTAGACAGACCCAGTTGTGAAAGTTTATAGAAAAGGGCATTTCGATTCACAAGATCGAAGGCAGATTTAAAATCTACGAAAAAAGCATATACCTTCTTCCTCCTAGCTTGGTATGCTTTGACTATAGAGGTAAGAGTAAATATATGGTCCACTGTCGAGAAATTTTTCCGGAAACCAGCTTGGAATTTTGAGAGGATGTTGTTGGACTCTACCCACGCTTCTAGTCTATCAACAAGAACACCACAAAAAAGTTTCGAAATTACATTCATAAAAGAGATGCCTCTGTAATTTTCAACATTATCTACGTCTCCTTTTTTGTATATCGGGAATATAACTGACTTCTTAAACGACGCAGGAACATCACCTCTTGAAAAGACTTCGTTGTAAAAGGATTTAAGCTGGAGAACAAAAGTCGGAGTTGCGTTTTTGAAAAACTCATATGGAATCCCATCTTCTCCAGGCGCTTTTTCATTTTTCGCTTTAAGTATAACAGCTTGAACTTCAGAATAGGTTATTTCGCTATCCAGAATATCGTCTATAACGAATGGTTCGTCTATAACGAATGGTTCAGCGTACAGCTGACATTTGAACTGTCAAAAAGTAAACAGCAAAAAATCGCGGCTCTTAAATTTTCATTAAAAATATAAAGTATAATTAATTTTAAAACACGTATTTTTAACACAAATAAACTGAAAACGGTTTTGAATCAATTTAGTCAATAAAAATACTAATCGTTTAACGAAAAACATTAATATTGACCTAAAACTTAAAACATACATACCTACATATATATATATAAACAGAGAAACACAAAGAAAAATACTTTGGGACACTGCAAATGCAAAACGCAAAAAAACGAAATTTATCCGACACATCACCCGAAATATTAGGAACCCCAAAAAAAAATATTTCACAAAAGATGTCGGTCCCATCCATATCCGTGATCGAACTTGAAGAAAGGATAGCTAGACTGTTGGACAAAAAAATATGCGAGCTCCCACAAAAGGCCGACACTGATCGTATTCTTATGCAGGTTGAAAGTCTAAAAGCACAAAACGATGTAATAACAGGCGAACTTGAACAGGTAAAAATAAAAAACGAAATACTTGAGCGACGAATCGATCATCTCGAAAAGCAAACAAAGGCAAAAAACATCATTTTTGCAATTCCCAACAACAAATGTGAGAACATAGAAGACGCCGTCAAACAGTACGCTGACCTTGTAATCGGCGAGAATAATATCTCTTCTGACGATATCACCGAACTGCCATCCAGAGGAAATCAAAAAATTTTGCTTGTAGAGACAAGGAGCAAGAATATTGCATTGAAAATGTTAAAAAACTCAAGCAAGTTGAAAGGTACTGGTGTCTATGTCAACCCAGATTACACAAAGGAGGAACAGCATAAACGTCAAAAAATCCTACAAATAAGACATGCAATCAAACAGAGACACCCGTCGGCAAATCCTATCATTCGAGGTTTAAAACTATTAGTAAACAACAAAATCTTCACGACAACCAAAGAAGGAAAATTTATCTGCGATAATGGATGCGATGGAATGGAAATACTCCAGCAAATGTTCGGAGAACTACAAGTACAACAAATAAAAACAAAACAAATAAATAAGATGTCTGGTATGTCAAAAACGTCATCACCGTACCCGAGTTCATCAGCTGTCAACCCATCAACACCCGCCATGCCACCTGGTAGTCAATATCCATATCAACAAATGAATTGAAACAATGTTGCCGTCTGCCATAATGCAAGTACTAAATATAATACTTTTCAAAAACAAACAATTAAAAAAAATGAATTTAAAAACATAACCATATTATCTTATAATATTTCGGGGTTAGGCAACAAATTGTTATTTTCAGACTTTTTTGAATTTGTCAAGAAACACGACATATTTTTTCTTTTTGAAACATTTGTTATGCAAGAATCATTCCATATTTACAACAAATACTTTAGCGAATTTAGGTTACAATGGGGTTCTGCTACACGTTCAGCTGACTTCGGAAGAGCCAGCGGAGGTTTTTTGTTTGGATTTAAAGAATCCAAAGTAAAAGCCACTTATATCGAAAGTAGCGATTTTGTGTATGTTAAAATAAATTATCTGAATTACCACATTCTACCATTGTATATCAACTGTAACGGTTGGAACACCATTTTCGAAAAAGTAAATGAATTTTTGAACACCAATAATTTCGAAAATATAATGCTAGTAGGAGATATGAACGCCCGCACAGGTACTGCACAAATAAAAACACGACATACCGAACCATTAACGACAGAAACAATTATTTTAGAAAATAGATCCTCCATGGACGTAGTTACCAACAAAAATGGACATGATTTTTTAGATATGTGTCATATTTATGACCTTTTTATCCTGAACGGGTGTAGCAAACAAGATCCGCAAGGTGCTTACACCTTCATAGGAGGCCCTGGAAAATCGGTAGTAGACTATTGTGCAGCTTCACCTGGTTGGAGGAAACTTATAAAATCATTCAAAATAGATACCCAAACATTTTCAGATCATATGCCACTTGTTTTAACTTTTGCAAGCAACGCCACAGAAGATAATAACATTTATACATTTACTTTACCACCAAAATTAAATTGGAAGGAAAGTGAAAAAGAAACTTACCAACATAAAATTACACAAACATTACAAAATTTAGATCATTCTGTTTTAAGTTCAGTTGAAGGAAAAATATCATTTTTAAATACGTGTATAAAAAAATCTAACCCCAATAAGCAAAATCCAAAGTTCAACAGATACAAACAGCAATGGTTTGATAACGAATGCTACAGAGCCCGAAGTTTGTCTTTTTCATTACTAAAGAAAATTAATCTGTCATCTGGTTTAAACGAAACACTTACCAAAAATTACATTACAGCCAACAAAAACTACAAACAGTTGTGTAAATCCAAAAAAGAAATTTTTTTCCGATCAATGGCAGCAGGTCTCTCAAGCACATACAACAGTAGAGATTTTTGGTGCAAAATCAATCAGTTAAAAGGTCAGAACTTGATATGTGGGATTAAACTCAATATAAACGATCTCGCTAATTACTTTAAACTTCTTCTGAATCCTCAACCAAACCCCAATAATTTTTTGTACGCAGAGCCCTATATTTTGAATGATCTCCTGGATCGAGAGATATCAATGACTGAATTGCAAACTGCGCTATATAAGGCTGCAAATAAGAAAGCACCAGGCCCTGACAGAATATCAAATGAATTTTATAAGAATGCCCCTCCTGATTTTCAATCCAGAATACTTGAGACATTCAACCATATCTTTAATTCGGGTGAGGTACCGCAAAGTTTCAGAGATTCCATTGTCTATCCCATATTCAAAAAAGGTGATGCAAATCTGCCAAATAATTACAGGGGTATATCTTTTATGAACTCAATAGTTAAAATTTTCACATCTATTTTGTTAGAACGTATCAATATATGGTTAGATCTGAATGAGATACTTAGCGAATTCCAATCTGGTTTTCGAAAAGGATACTCGACCATAGACAATATTTTTGTATTAACGTCTATTTCACAATACTTTTTGAGACAAAAAAGAAAACTGTACATATTTTTTGTGGATTTCAAGGCGGCTTTCGACTCGATCGATCGAAGCGCATTATTTTACAAACTTTCTCAAAAAGGATTGTCAACTAAACTCATTCGAGTTCTAAGAAATATGTACAAAAATACGCGTCAAACTGTTTGGAACGGCAAGAATACATCAGAATGGTTTGAAACAAAATCTGGAGTTAAACAGGGATGTCTCTTAAGCGCAGTACTGTTCGCGATTTTCATAGATGATATCACGTTGCAACTCCCAGCTGGTGTTCGAATTGATGACCTTGTCATAAAAATTTTACTCTATGCTGACGACATACTTCTGTTATCAGAATCCCCTCAAAGCTTGCAACTTATGATTAACAGACTCTCGGAATTCTGTAAGACATGGAACCTAACCGTTAACCTTGAAAAATCAAAAATCATGATAGTCAAAAACAGGCAAACAAAGCTTCAAAACAATGAAAAATGGTATCTTGATAATAAACTTATTGAAACAGTTACCGAGTACAAATATCTTGGAATTACTTTCCACTCAAACTTGAGTATGTCTGCCCACTTACAGAAAAAATTGTTATCAGCTAAGACAATGATCAATGTTTCTTGGAGAAGTGTTATATGCCGTGCTGAAATTCCAACATCTGCCAAGTACAAAGTATTCGAAGCTATTATGCGTTCGGTCATGTGCTACAGTTGTCAAACATGGGGGTATACTTCATACGAAGAAGTTGAAAAACTGCAACGTTTTTTCCTGAAGAAGCTTTTTAATCTGCCTTCAAATACACCAAACTACGTCCTTATTCTCGAAACAGGTCTTCCCACTCTTTTTATGCACACACTCAAACTGCACTTTGATTATATTTTAAAAGTTCTTAGTTACACACCAAAGAGAATCCCAAATAGACTTGTCAAATACACCTTTCAAAACCAAGTGGAATGGATAAAGGAGTGGAAAACCTGGGCGCAAGTATGTGGTGTAGAGCTTACAATTCAGTGTGATAACCCCATTTTATTAAAGAGCCAACTTTATAAATTATTAGAAGAAGTAGATATTTTCCAGCGAAACGATAATATAAGAAAATCAATTTCCTCAACCGATAGAATACTATACCCAGAGCTGAATAATGACTTTGTAGAAAACTATTTCAACGACAAATATAGTGTGCGTGCGATATCTCTTATTTGCAAAGCAAGAAGCGAAACATTAAATCTGAATGGATCACCTTACAGAAAATCTCTAGATACGCGTTGCTCCTTGTGTAACTTAAATTCGAAGGAAGACTGTTTTCACTTCTTATCAATATGCCCTGTCTACAAAGAAATAAGAATACTCTATTTTGGAAAAAGTTCTTTGTCTATGGAACAAACGAAAAACATATTGAACGGTGAAAATTGGTTAAACCTTTACCATTACCTTGAAGCAGCAACAGAATATAGAAAATTAATAGTATCGGAATATATATAAATCCAAAAAACTTCAATTATTACCATTGCTTTAATATGTCATGTTTCACACTCTGCTCTTCATAGCTTTATGTATAAAACACAATAAAAAAAAAATAAATATTCTCGTTTTAGCTAAGCTAAAAACCAGCGAACTTTTTTGTACATTCAAGAATCAAGTTTTAAATTATGAAAATGTTAAAAAAAAAAAAAAAATACTAACATATCCTATTTTCGTTTTGACTAAACTAAAAGTCCCTATTATTTTCGTTTTAGCTAAACTCAAAGTCCAAAACATTTTTTAATCAAAATATTAGATCTTTCATAAATCAAATTTTGAATAACTGAAATGTCTACAAAAAATACCAATGTATACTTTTCCGTTTTGACTAAACTAAAAGTCCTACCCCTTAATATATTTTATTTTCGTTTTAGCTAAACTCAAAGTCAATCACAAAAAAAAAAAGTTAAAATATTAAAATTCTATATATGTATATTTACGATAAATATTTTGTTATTTTTAATTTAGGAAAAATTTCCATTTAAAAATGTCTTAATTTATTGAATTTTAGAAAAAGAAAAATTAATTATGATTATTTATCACTTTTTATTATATCAAAAATACAGTTTCAAAAGTCAATCAGGCAGACGGTAACACCACAGCCTATTATTTTACTTTTATCTTTTATTATTATTTATTTATTATTATAAAACAAAACAAAATTGTAATTTGTAATGATTTTAAGAGAAAAAATAAAATCTAATCTAATCTAATCTAATCTGGTTCAGCGTACATAAATCTTACGTCTGATTTCCCATATAATGTTGTTTTAAAATGCATTGATAAACAATTTGCAGATACTCCTAGCCCTATTTTAGTCCTGGTTCCGTTTATTTGGTTTGTGACCTTCGAAAACTCTTTGGGGTTTTTTATTTGACCAAGTTTGTACGCTTGGTGGTTCTCGAAATCGGTTTTCTTTTTAAAGCAGAGTTTTTTGTAATGTTTATTTGATTCTATGTACCAATACTTCAAGTTTGGGCAGTCGGCACTCCGGAGCGCTTTTAAAAGGGCGAAGGACTTCTTTCTAGCCGCCAGACACTCTTTGTCGAACCATTTCTGTTTGAAGAGTTTATTAAAATTCTGCGATGAACTTGTTGAAGAATTTCTAATACAGGATACGATCTGGTTTGAGCGCTCTTCAACTGATAAACAGGTTGGACTCATACATGAAGTGTTAAAATCTAGTTTTCTTTGGTATATTAATAATTCATCCTGTTTCCATTTAAGGCGCGGAATAAGTTGGAGATCTTTTTGTATTGGCATTGTTGCCGCTGACCATTCAACCACAATAGGCATGTGATCTGAAAAGTTTTTGCATTGTACTTCAAATTTATTTATAAGGCCTGTCCATTCATTATTCACTGCGCAGTAATCTATAACAGATCTGCCTTGTCCTCCTATGAAAGTATAGTGTCCTTCTGCATCTCCATTAGTACAACCGTTCAAAATTATGCAATCGTACATCTGGAACAATTCTAGAAGATTGGTGCCGTTTTGATTGCATTCACTATCTTTTGAACTTCTGTTCTCGTGATTAATCAAAGAGTTATTCCTGCTGTGGGCTATAGTAACTTGTAAGTTTTTGGTTCTAGCATTAAGGTCACCTATAATTAAAATGCTCTTGTTTGCTAAATGCAGCATTGTGTTACTTAAACGTTCGAAATCTTCATTCCATCTATTGCAGTTTATATAATATGGGATAATGTACATTTGACTTGTATGTAGAAGCTTAACAACAGTTGTCCCTTCAACCTCTTCAAAAGCGTATGTTTCAAGTAGTGATGTTTTTATTCCGTATAAACAACCTCCACTGGCACGTCCTTTTGTATGAGTTTTAATTGCAGCATTTGAAATTAGTTTAAAACCACTGAAATATTTTATGAACTTACTTAAATTATCATCAATAACATGTGTCTCATATAGGAAGAATATATCAAAACCTTTCACATAATTAAAAAAATCTACAAATAAAAGTTTGTTGTTAAGACCTGAGACGTTATAGGACAAAACACTATATGGACATAGAGAACTAGAGCTGACGGCTTCACAATTTCAATTTTGTAAAAAAGTATTAGATCTGCGATCATTTTGACGAAGTGGCATCCCTGGTTCATCAGCATCAACTGGTCTAGACCATACCTTTTGACGTCTATTTGTTGACATGGGACATTTGACAGCATCAAAATTGAGTTGGCGGAACATACTCTGCAAGTGTTTTTCTCCGTCTTCGGTTTTATATTTAAGTTGATTTTTATTATCTAAATAAAACGATTTACCGGATACTAAAATTGTGTTGTTCTTTATTGTTACTGCTTCTGTTGGTTTATTTGTTTTGATTGCTTTCCTGTAGCTTAGAAGAATTCGACGTTTCTGTTGTGATTGTTTGGTGAGATCACGATGTATAAAAACGCCAGTGCCTTTAAGCTTGGAAGAATTTCGCAGCATTTGTGTGGCATTACCATTAGAACCGGTGTTGAGTTTCCACTTGGTGATAGTTTCAGTTTCTATAAGTTTTGTTACTTCTGACATCTGAACTGATTCGTCGATCAGGAGTTTGGTGATGGATTGAATTTTCACCTGTGAGTCAATGTTATCTTTCGGGATAGTGATGATGATATTTTTACCTTTGACTTCACGAGCCTGCATCTCCAGTTCATCTTCTAATAGACAACATCTAGCTTCAAACTGTTGGACTTTGGTGGTTAAGTCTTCATTTTGTATTCGCAACAAGTTTATTTCGGCGTTCAAACTGATGAGATCGTTTTTTGTAGCAAGATTTGCTGTTGCTTTTTTGAGCTCAGTATGAAGAGATTCATCGATTATTGCTTTGATTTGTTGAAGATCATGATGTGAAATAGACATTTTGGAATTTGTTTTATACACCTTTGGAGTTCTGTTGACAGTAGGAACTTTCGAATTGTAGTTTTCTTCTGGAGATGTTTGGCAGAATTTTCTTTTGTTCTCGGTCATGTGACACGCAAGACAACCTCGGTAATTTGTTAAAATATAATATAGCTAAGGTTACCTGTTATATTTGACACTTTTTGGTTGTTATTTGATTAAATTGGATGTTGTTGGGATTAGATAGATAGATATAATTTTATTTCTTATAAATTCATTACAATTTTAGGCTATTTCATAGTGAAAAAGATAAATAAAATAAATGCAAATGATCATAATTCATTTATAAGAAAAAATGAGACATTCTGTTTTCGATCGAGAGATCAAAAAGATTTGAATGCCACTTTAAAAAAAAAATACAAAACAATCAATAAATTTCATATGTGTGGGGTGCCACTTACAAAAATACATTCTATTTAAGTTTTAAAAGCAATTGGCTAGATGTAATTAACAAAAAAAAGTATAATTTTAATTCAGAAGGCAAAATTATAAGTTGAATATAAGAGTATTAAAAAGCAAAACAAGTAAATATTTAAGCCAGAATATCAGAAACAAAAGAACCAAGATCCTCATAATTTTAGCTAAGGAGCCAGATTTTTAATCTTCGAATGAACAAACCAGGAGTAGTAATTGTTCTTATTGAATAAGGAAGTTTATTGAAAAAACGAATCGAGGAAATCGAGTAAAAATTTCGAAATGATGTTGTGCGGAACAAAGGTATAGTTAACAAATGTGCAGAGTTTCCACGTAAATTATAGTTAGATATCAAACGAAAATTACGGTTACCAGATTTCATGAAAAACGTCTTGAGCACTTTAAAACAGTACAAGTGTCTAACAGGAAGAATTTTTTGCTCTTGGAAAAGGGAGAAACTTGGATGTCTTCTTGACTTTCGACATATTTTTCTTACGACCTGTTTTTGCAAAATTAACAATGGCCTTATTTTGTTTGAGTGTGTATGACCCCAACAAACAATTCCATATTGCAATCTCGAATGAAAAATGCCAGAATATATAGTTTTTAATAATGCGGCTGAAACTAAATTTTGTAAATAATAGAAATATCTCATTGTGGAACGAAAATACTTTCCCAAATTCATAGTATGATTTGAAAATTTCATATCAGAATCAATAACCAGTCCTAGATATTTAAATTCATTTACTCTTTCTACTAAGAAACAATTACTGCAACAAACACGGTCTTCTAAAAAGGTTATACTAGTTGCATCCTCATAGAAGATATTACGGCATTTAAGTTTAAATTTTTCACATTCTGGAGCATGGTGAAAAAAAATCAACAGTGAAGTCAGTTACTGAAGACAAGCTGAAAAACATTAACTTAGTTTTGGAGCTAATATTCAAATTGTGTTCATCAAACCAAACCCTCAAGAGATGAAGATCCCAATTAACATCCAAACTAGGTCCAATCGACTATTAGCACCATACGATAAAGCAATATCATCAGCGAACGCAGTAGGCTTACCTCTAAAGTTAAGAGAGAATAGTGAGTTTGTGTACACCAGAAACAGTATTGGTCCCAAAACCGAACCCTGAGGTACACCAATGTTAAGGTACCCAATATTACTTTCAACTTCAAACACTTTCACACTTTGGCTCCTGTTCTTTAAATAAGACCTAAACCAGTCAAACATGAATCCGCGGAAGCCAGCACTATAAAGCTTTCTTAATAAAATTTTGTGATTGACCATATCAAAAGCCTTTGTAATGTCGACAAATAAGCCTGCTGTGTTTTTTTTACTGTCTCGATCAGTGATTCCCAAAGTGGTCGATATCGACCCCTAGGGAAAATATGACCCCCTTAACATATTTTCTTATTTCAAACTTCAAAGATAGTACTGCGTTTTTTTTGCCATTCTAAAAATGAAAAGTAACATCTTAAACATGTGCTTGTGCATAAAAAAATTTACATAGTATTGTATAATTGTAATATTATATGTAGTAGTCTTAAACATTTTTTGCTTAAGATTGGCGGTGTGATCGCAGACACGAAAAAAAAAAATTTATAGACAGTACAGTTTGGACCACCTAAAGTTTAGGTTTATTTCATCTCCATCAAATAAACACTTGCCGATGTGTCTCATATGTGAAAAAGTATTTAGCAACGATGCCATGAAGCCTTGAAAAATGGAGGACCTCTTATCACGTTCCTATGCGAAACGTTGATGGCTTGCGAGCGTCCTACAATATATCTCTGCTAATAGCGAAGCCGGGGAAGCCTCTCACAATTGGAGAGCAGCTTATTTTAGCAGACATTGCAGAGGTCCTCAACAATGTGTTCCATGAGCCCGCTCAAGATACTATAAAAAGAATATCCTTCAGCAATAACACCGTTCAGAGACGAATATACGAGATTCGAGATGGGTCGCGACGTGGAAAACAATTTATTCAATTTATTGCAGACCAAGAGATTCTCTCTCCAGTTAGACGAGTCTACATTACCCGGCAATGAAGCTCTGTTGTTAGGATACGTTCCATATATCATAGATGAAAATATGTGTCGATAACTGCTTTCTACCATATATTTGGAAACTGATACCAGAGGAGAATCCATTTTTCTGGCACCGGGACGTTTTTTACCGACAAAGCTATTCCATGGAGAAACCATTATTTCTGTTGCGACTGATGGAGCACCATCTATGGTTGGTCGTCATCGTGGTTTTATAACTTACTTAAAGCGGCAATTGCCTGATGTACTGGTGATTCACTGCGTGATTCACAGACAACATTTAGTAGCAAAAAGTCTGAGTCCTAGATTGCACCAGTCTGTGCAATACGATATAAATGCGGTACAAGTTTCAAAGCAATTCATTGAATTCTCGGTTATTTGCTCAGCTTTGTGAGGATAACGACGAAGTCTTTACTAAGTTACTTTCAAGATGTGTTTGCTTAGCAAGATTTTCAGCTATTTTTGGGTCTGTGTTGGAGTTTTTAAATGAAAAAGATCCAAATTTGGAAGAAAATCTGAAAAATTCTATGACGAATATTTATTACATGACCGATCTCAACTTATCAAAACAAAATCAATTATAGCGGCGTTTGTGAGAAAACTTATTCTTTATAAACAAAATTTAAGCAGAAAAGAATACTTTCAGTTTACGCATTTGTTGAAATCAACAGAAATCCTTCAAGACGATGTTTTTTTTCATAAGTCGCTCACTTGGACGCGCTTCACAAAGATTTTACCAAAAGGTTTGAGAATCTTTTGAACTTACAAATTCCTGAGTGGGTAATAAATTCGTACAGTATAACAGCCATGGAAGAAACCAATGTGATAATGCAGGGAGAGTTGATCACCATCCAAACTGACGTAGAGATTTGTTCCACTTTTCAGTGAGATAAGCCATCAAATCACCAGTGGACCGTTTGCTACGAAAGCCGTACTGACGGTCATTAAGAAGCTTTCGTTCTTCAAGATATTTCATAAGTTGACGGTTTATCAACGTTTCCATGACCTTGGAAAGAAGGGACGTTAGTGCAATTGGACGGTAATTGGAAGGGGAGGAAGATTCGCCTTTTTTAGGGACCGGCTGGACAAATGCAGTTTTCCATCTGCTCGGAAAAATCCCAGCAGAATAGGAAAGATGGAAAAGTTTGCGCAGTGGTTTTGCCAGCGTAGAAGAACACCTCTTCAGAATAACGGCGGGGATACCATCTGGACCAGCGGATTTATGTATGTTGAGATCTTTAAGGACTCTCGCAACCGAGCGAGTTCGAAAAAATATCTGCTTCATCAAAGAATTTGCAGACTCGAGCTCAGGTGGAGCCACTATGCTATGAGGAAGTGTCGAGTTGGCAGCAAATTGAGCTGCCAGCAAATTGGCTTTGTCGATGGAGCTGACATACGGAGAGTCATTGAAGACGAGCGTTGGGACCGATGACGTGGTCGAGTTCTTAATGTTCTTCACAAAAGACCAAAAGTTTTTACTTCCTTTTGGACACAATAGTATTTTTTGCCTTACTTTTTGGTCATGTAAAAACTTAGCCCTTTGTATCTGAGCATTACAGCTATTTCTGGCCCGTTTGAACAAATTTCGGTTTTCTACAGTAGGGTTGTCTTTGAATTTTCGAAAACTACTTTCTCTATCCCGAATCGCCTCTTTACAGCTTGAATCAAACCACGAATTCTCTTTGGGGATGATACTTTTTGTTCTGTGAGGAACAAAATTTCTCATGCCGTTTAGAATTACGTTAGATATCATATCAGCTGATGCATCAACGTTTCCGTCGAGAAAGCACAATGCCCAATTAAAATTTCGAAAGAAATTATTCAGGCCGTCCCAATTGGCTTTCTCGTATTGCCACACTGTTCTTTTAGGGACTTTATCTTTTTTTACCGTGACGGAAAGCGAAAAATCTACCGATATGACACAATGGTCCGATTTGCCTAAAGGAGATGATACTACAACCCTGTATTTTTCGGGATGAGAAGTGAGAAATAAGTCAAGAGTGTTGGCCGCATGGCCTTCTATATCTGGAACCCGAGTGGGCTCATCAACAAGTTGAGTTAATTCGTTAAACTCGGCGAAGATCTCAACATATTTTCCTTCGGGTGTTGTCTGGCCAGAATGTCGAAGCCAGTCTGAATTGTGTACATTGAAATCGCCCGCAATTGCGATTTCAGTGTGAGGATAAAGGGAAACAATTCTTACTATGGAGTCAGATAGCGCATCAAACTCGTTGGAGGTTGAATTGCTATCTAAATTGGGGCTTCTATAAATAAAACAATAATGAATGAATTGCTTACGGACGGTGAATTTTAACCACATGAAATTAAAGTTCGTATTAGAACATAGGCCGTATTGTGGTAGAAGTTGGTAAGCAATATCATGTCTAACATATACGGCGAGGCCATGGGAGGAAAAGAATAGTGGCACTAAGCTATATCCAGGCAGGATGAATTCTGAGGGATCAGAACCAACACCCACCTGTGTTTCACTTAGTGCCAAAACAGCTGGCCTGCATTTTGCAGTGTGAGCATACACAGCAAAGAAATTCGATCTTAGCCCCCGAATGTTGCTAAAATCGACCCGAAATCTACCCGACATTACAATTCACAAAAATACATAAAACAAAATATCAACCGTAGACGCTAACTAAGTCGAATCAACAAGTGTATATCCTATTAGAAAACAAAATCAAATTACTAGCGGTTTTATGCCCAGCTAGCAATTTGACTTTAGTTCACCAACGGGATCAACACCGTTGATTGACTATTCGCCTAACAAACGCACAGTCTCATTGACTGCACACACTGCCCAGATAAGATAAGAGATTATCAAATCAAAGAAATGTGTGCAGTCACTGGGACTGCGAGAGTGATGTGGGGGAGGAGACGATGGACAGGTAACGCACTTAGTGTTTGGGATATTGAGTAGTACATGGGCTTTGCTTTTTTTTTTTATACACTTTCACAGCACTGATTATAATTGCACTCGATTTTATTTTCGCGGCGCGGCTGGAGAGATTTATAATATTGTTTGTTGATTTAGTTGGATTTTTTTTTGAATTTTTTTTTTTTTTTTTATTAATTTTGATTTTTTGGGTGGTAGGAGGTGGAACAGGTCACGAATTATTCGGGCACTAAGCGCGGTGCGTGTGGCTACGGTGAATAGCTGATCGACACTCGAAGTTAAAGTTCAACGAAGGCTATCAGAAGTTCTGGTTGCAACGCAGCATTGAAACTCAATATACCTACTACATTGTGGAACATTGCTGAAAAATATCTCATCGCTTTCCCATCATCATATTTAGTTGAAGAAGGCTTCAGTGTGGTTGCAAACATTTTGACGAAAAAAAGAAACCGTTTGGAAGTCAACGAACACGGAGACTTAAGGCTGCAACTTACCAATATTAAACCAGATCTAGCTAGATTGGTAGAAATTCATCCATCGCATAAATTTTTCAAATCATGAATTTATTATTTGTTCTCAACTAAGAGCACGATTTCTAAAAACCTGCATCAATAAATTATGAATTACACTTCATGTTTGATGAATTTCCTACCTGCTATCATCGTAACGTTATGTTTTATTGTTATCTCAAAAATTTTTCTTTCTGCTCTACTGCAAAACTTTTTTACGTACTAGGTATCTACGGCTTACCCCACAGGCGGATCACTAGTGTGAAGCAGAAAAGTGGGAGAGTTGTGATCGCTTCAAGATCACTACTCGTAACGCCGGAAATGAAAAGAAGGAGGTATCTAGGAAGGATTTTTAAAGTAATTTGGCCTTGGGGGTCTACGGTATCAGTTCATTTTGGAAAAGGGGTCTGTTGCTCAAAATAGTTTGGGAAACCCTGGTCTAGATTGAACATAATTTGATCACAGAATTGGAGCAATGCATCCTCAGTGGATTTTCCACTAAGAAACCCAAATTGAACAGGGTTAAAGAACTCAGTTCGAGCTAAAAATTTTAACATCCTGGTTTTGACAACTTTTTCAAAAACCTTACTAAAAACCGGTAGAAGAGAAATAGGCCTATAATTACACATATCATCTGCAGAACCTTTTTTAAACAAAGGTAGAACAATAGCACACTTAAGAGATTCGGGAAATACTCCTGCAAAAACGCAACGGTTAAAAATAGTAGCCAAAACATCAGAAATTAAATACGCAATTTTTTTTGCAACAAAATTAGATATTTTGTCAGCTCCCGATGAAAATGTATTATTTAAACCGTTTAAAGCTTTCACAATTTCAAAAGATGAAACTGGTTCGAAAACAAAACTATGACCTTGAATTGTTTCTATAGATGCAGAAGAACGTTCAGAGTAGTGATGGAATCTACCAGCGACGTTAGTAAAATATTCATTAAAAGCATTTGCAATCAACGATTTGTCGGTGATAGTACTACCCTCAATTTTGAATTTTGATTTGCTCAGGAGCTTTTGATAACTTGGATTGGTTTAACAGGCTATTCACAATTTTCCATTCCTTTCTTAAGTCACCTTTGGCGGAGTTAAATTGGTTTCGGTAAAACGAATCACGACATATTGGAATTTCTCTTTTCAATTCAGTACTAATTTTTTTCAGTTTCCGTTTAATAACAGTATTATTAGGGTGCTTATAGCTTTTAAGTTTTAACATGTTTCTGCATTTGATTTTGTTTACTAAATGGTTACTTATCCACGGTTTTAATTTATGGCATATCTTTTTTGGACGAACTAAGTTTGATGAGTTAAAAATAGGGAGGTTCAATCATTGAATAAATAACATGTAGGAAGTTGATGCATCATGACATGAGTATACATTTTCCCAGAACTCATATAAAAGAGTATCGTTTAATTTGCAAAAATCAATATTACGCTTACATTCCAAATTAGAAGAACGCAAGACTTGTGCATTGCTTTTGATTTTATGAGTGCATTTTATAAGTAAACCTGTCATAGTGTGATCAGTTATCAAAAGATCTAACACAAGAGATTCAATTTCATATTTGAACATGTTAGAAAAGCGACCATAAATGTGGTCTAAACAACTGCCTGACACTTCTCTAGTCGGTTCATTAATAAAGGAAAAAAGACCATGTGAGGCCAGAAGAGATAGATAATTAGAGTTAAATTCATTTAAATCAAGAATATTTATGTTAAAATCACCTAAAATAATTAGATTTTTTGAATTTTCACTTTCCAGCAGAGCAGAAAATTCTTCCAGAAAAGTATATATGCTAAAGAAATGAAGTCTGTAAAAGCAAAAAAAAAACAAAATTATCATTATTAATTTCAATAGAAACCCTTACAACATCAGCACACTCAAAGTTGAGACATGTAAGATCAAGTATTTTGAATTTATTATTAACGAAACACCCAACTCCCCCAGATGCATAATTTTCATTTGTTTTGGCTATGAAATTAAATCCGGGCAAACTAAAATCGTCTATTTCAAAACCATATATCCAAATTTCGGAAACAAAGACAACATCTGGTATACAACAAAGAGACTCAAGATTCATAACGAGTTCATTATAGTTTTTTCTAAGGCTCCTGATATTTTGGTGAACAATAAATAATTTGTTATCTACATATGATTTATCTGAAAAAATTCTTTCAATGTTACTACACTTGTGGAAGAAAAGGTCATCACTTAAAAAATTTTCTTCATTCATAGTTTATAAGAATAAATAAGTATTTAAAATCAAGTTATTATAATGCTCTAAATACGAGCAAGATCATCAAATGATTTAATAGAAATAACCTTTTCTTTCTCATTTTTTCTAACTGTTTACGATCAACATAAACAGTAGAACTTTTCATACTTATAACAATTCTTCTTGCTCACAATATTGTAAAACATTAATTTTATTAACGTAACTTGCTTGCCATACTGTACATTCCCGTGTATACTTGACGATTCAGCATTAGTCTCTAATACACGGTCTGTGTAATTCAATTCTTCTAAATTGCAAGATACATTCTTTTGCATGTCCAGCAAACTATACCTTTGTAAATAATTGTAGATTAAGCATTTTTTGTGTATAAATAGGTTGGGAAAAATAAATATATTTTAGATAGCTACGAAACAGTGTACAAGACTTATCATTTATCTCTTCCAGTGAGTCTGCTGGGAGCTGTTTCCAAATTCTATTTCTCATAGTGAACAAGGTGTTATAGTGCTTCACTGTAGTCACTTTATCCAGTCATAGTACAGGTACTGTGGTCTGGTCTACAACTCACTTGCGATAGAAGCATTGTAAACATTTGGTGACCCCGACGTGATCATTGCTTCCCTCACCAGCAGTAAGAAGCAATTTTCATCAGCATAAGCGTTGACAGGGCTTAAACATTGGCATCTACACTGAACATAAGCGTTGCCAGGGCAGAAACACTGGCATCTTCATTGAACTCATCACCATATCTAAACTTCAGAGATCCAGAGACGACGACTTAAATTTAAACTATGGAAGAATTAGATGTCTACAAAATAGTGGCCAGGCAGAAGGCCATCACCGATGAATTGCTGCGATTGCAAACCAACATTTCAAAGGATGGACCGGGAAGAAAGACGAGAGAATACGCAAAGAAGAAGCTAGAGCAGGTAGAAGTTCTTTGGAGTGAGCAGCGTTAGAACCTTGCTCCAATCGGAGTAAATCTACTCCAGTTTTGAGAAAAAAATTTAATTTACTCCACAACTCCGATTTTTTGAGATCTACTCCTTTTTTTCACTCTGAAATTTTTTTTTGATTTTTTAGCCGAATCTCAGGAAAGTAAATTACAATCCTGTATTATTCAATTTTGCAACCAACCCTCACCCTGAAGCTGAACTGAATCAAAAGTTTCATACTGTTCTGAATGATCCCATTAATTTTTTTCTTCGTTTCTCGTTTATTTCGTTCTCATTGGCAATGCAAATCTGTGATAATAAGTTGAAAGAGCTTAAGTCGAATTAAGTGAAAATCGTGTTTTCAATTTTATATTTTCCATTTTGTTTACCTAAACGAAAATTCTGGGCTCCGTTACTATACGACAAAAAATAGCCGGTAAATTAAAAAAATTAAAGCAACTATGTTTAAATAGCCTTAAAAAGCATTTGCACAGCAGCTTACGTCTATCTCGAGCACAAATTGATCAAAACATTAAGAAAATATACTTTTTTAAAACGGGTCAAGTCATGATTTGAACGTAAGTAAATCGAATAATTTGATAACTTATTTCGACAGAAGTCTAAAGCTGATTTCAAAAAACCTTTTTTTAATAGTTGTGTGGTTGTTTTTTAACAAAGAAAAAAAAAATATAATTTGAGGGTATTAAAAGCATGTGTCCTGAAATAAAAATTGTATGTCTAGTATCAACAGTTTTAATACAATCACTAAAAATGTCTTAAGTAGTTCACAAACTTCACTTGATCATACTGAAAAATGATAAAAATTGACTTAAGCTCTTTTAACTTACTATATTCAGAATAGTTTACTCTTGTAAATCAATATTTATGTAATACTTTAGTTCAAACAAATCTTCTGTTAAATACACTTATTGAAAACCTGTGTTTTTCTTTCGTTTTCAAATCTACTCCGGAAACTTTCGATTTACTCCACTTTTTTTAAAAATATGCTCCGAAATTTTGCTACTGAGGTTCTAACCCTGGGAGTGAGTTCGAAAGGAATCATGAAGAAGTGAAAAATTTTGTGAAGAAAGATACGCCGTACATGCAAAATAATACAGCTGGGAAGGTGCAACAGATATATCAAGGCTTAAGCCAATACCTCCGATCGTTAGCTGATGGAACTCCAGGAGAAGAAGAAGAAAGGGAACAGGTCGGAGAAGACGAACCAGGTCCAGGAGCAGCAATGCTTCCACCACCTGCAGCAACAGAATCAAAACATAAATCAGACAACAGAATGACGGAACAACAGTTAAATGCAACAAAACTGATCCGCAGAGAGAAGATGATCGCGCAGACCATGAAACATTTACTAAACAGCGTAGAAATGATTTCTTCTGAAAATTGGTCCGCCACATGGTGCCGCCTAAAGATCGACCGGATCCAGAGCGTTTGGGCTCAGATGGAGGAAATTCACCATCAAATAGCTGAAGTTTTGGACGATTCAATGGAAGGAGGGTACAACATTGAAGAGTACCTTGAGTTTGAAGACAGAGTACAGAACTGTCTGCTCACTTTGACAGTTAAGCTAGAAGAGAAACCTGCTCCAACTCAACCCGACATATCAAAGCCAACAGTCAAGTTACCAAAATTAACACTGCCGAAGTTTGATGGGAACTACCTCAAATGGAAGCAATTCAGTGACTTGTTCACGGAACTAGTACATAAGCAACCGATAGCCGACTGCCAAAAACTGTTCTACCTAAAGACAACACTCTGCGGGGAAGCTGAGAAACTAGTACGACACTTCACCATTTCTGACAGCAACTACAGTGCTGCGTGGAAGGTGATAACCGACCGATTCGATAATCCTCGGCTACTGGTGGCAGCTCAGTTAAACAAGCTGTGTGCACAACCAATCATTCAAAACGAGAGTTCTAACGCCATCAAGGCTCTCCATGACACAACACAAGAATGTCTGCTAGGTCTGAAAGGCCTGCAGATTGACACCAACAACTGGGACCCATTGGTGATGAATATCCTGCTCAAAAAACTCGACAGAAATAATTTAACACTATGGGAGCAGTCATTAAAACAACCAAAGGCACTCCCTGCCCTAAGCGACTTTTTAACGTTCCTCGAGACGCGCTTCCAATCGTTAGAAGCATTGGGGGCAAGGACATACAGTAAACCATACTCTGACGATTCAAAACGCCCAAGAAAATTTGCCTTGTCTGCCACAAACGACGACAGATGCGTTATCTGTAACCAGGAAAGTCATCCACTGTTCAAGTGTCCCAAATTTAACTGCATGACAACAAGGGACAGAATAACACAAATCAAAGCCTTCAAACGATGTTTTAATTGCCTACGGTCTGGTCATCAAACCACAGATTGCAAATCTGGTCATTGCACGAAATGCAACAAGTATCACCATACGTTACTTCACATATCAACTGAAGACAAAAAACAGCCGTGTTCAACGATAGCCAGTCGAAGCATTCTTTCGTCTGCAGTGAAGATGACAGCCAAACCCAATGAAAACGCCCCAATGCCACCAAACAATGCAACATTAGCAGCCTTCAACAGCACCCAGGAGGCGTACGTTTTTCTCAGCACCGTTAATGTCCAATTGATGACCCAAGATGGTACGTCCATCAACTGTCGAGCGATTTTAGATTCCAGATCTCAAGTCAATCTTATAACTGAAAGGATGATACGGAAATTGCGATTACCTCTCACGTATCACCCCATGAGAGTCCAAGGAATCGGAGAAATCAAAAGGGAGTCACATCGCCGAGCCAACATCAGCATTAAATCAAATGTGACCAACTTCAACACAAGACTAGAAGCAATTGTTCTACGTCAGATTGTGTCTCCTCAACCATCACAGACTTTCGACATCTCCAAATGGAAAATACCGGGAAACATACAACTAGCAGACCCCTTGTTCAATACGCCAAAGCCAGTTGATCTACTTATTGGAGCAGAGTTCTTCCACCAACTTCTCTGCGTTGGACAAATCAAACTAGGAGAGCAGCTCCCGCTTTTACAAAATACATTGCTGGGATGGGTAGTCACAGGCAAAATGTGTGGTGAACCGTCTTCATCAACAAACATCTGCGGAGTTTATGCAGAAGAGAAAGCTCTTGAAAAAGCAATCAGCAAATTTTGGGAAACCGAGGACGTATCTAGCTCCACATCAAACCGCACTCTGGCCGAAGAAAAATGCGAAGAACTTTTCAACCAAACAATTACCAGAGACAGTAAAGGAAGATTTGTGGCCCGTTTGCCATTTTCTGATGCCCCTGAAAAGCTAGGCTGCTCAAGTGATATAGCATTAAGCCGTTTCTATGCTATAGAACGCAAACTGACTAGAAATCCAGAATTGAAGAGCGAATATTCTAGTTTCATGAACGAATATCTCGATTTGGGTCATATGAAGGAAATCAATTACAAAACAATTAAAATACCACACTACTTCTTACCGCACCATTGCGTACTCAAACCAGAAAGCATCACCACCAAATTGCGAGTCGTTTTTGACGCATCTGCGAAAACATCGTCTAATATATCCTTAAACGACATTTTGTACACCGGACCAAAAACTCAAGACTATCTGTTTACCATATTGTTGCGTTTTAGGCTTCCTAAATACGTCATGAAGGCCGATATTCAAAAAATGTACCGAAAAATACGCATAACAGAAGAAGACCAAACGTTTCAATTAATCTGGTGGAGATCAGATCCAACTAAACCGTTGAAATGCTATAAGCTCTCTACCGTAACTTATGGAACAACCTCAGCCCCATACTTGGCCACGAAATGTCTCCAGTTGTTAGCCAAGGAATATGAATCAAAATATCCATTAGGCTCACAAGTGCTGCAGAGAGACTTTTACGTTGATGACGCAATGACAGGTGCAGACAGTTTAATCGAAGCAAAGATTATCCAAAAGCAATTATCATCCTTGCTTTGGGAGGGAGGATTTCAATTAAAAAAATGGTGTTCAAACAATGAAAACCTCCTTTCAAATGTGCCGTTAGAAGATCAGGAAGTTCCGCTTACAGAAGACGATGATGAAGGAGCCGTAAAAACTCTTGGATTAATCTGGCGACCCAAATCAGATGTTTTCTGCATCAAAACAAACTGTTCAACATCAACAAAGTTTACCAAGAGATCAGTGACCTCAGATATAGCTCGTCTGTTTGATCCACTTGGAATAGTAGCACCTGTAGTTATTGTGGCAAAATTGTTTCTTCAAGAACTGTGGGAGCTTAAGTACGACTGGGATGCAGCGCTACCAGAAGAGATGTACACCAGGTGGAAGAAGTTCTGTCAGGGACTACAAGAACTAGACAAGTTCAACATTTCCCGACACGTCTTCAGCGATACGATCCCTTCATCAGTTCAAATACACACATTTGCTGATGCTTCAGAAAAGGCTTATGGCGCAGCGGTATATGTCAGATCGAGTCGCCCCAACCACTAAAACAGCATCAGGGGCTAAGTCAATGACAATACCTCGTTTAGAATTATGAGCAGCTCTACTAGCCGCTGAATTGTCAAACCGTGTGAAGATTGACCTCCAATTGAAAGACGCAAACCGATTCTTGTGGACAGACTCTCAGATTGTAGTGAGTTGGATAAATTCCAATGCGGAATCATTCCAATCTTTTGTTGGACGTCGGATTGCAAGCATCCAAAGACTCACGGACCCTATTCAGTGGCGACACGTCAGCTCCAGCGACAATCCTGCAGATGTCCTATCAAGGGGGATCTCACCAGACAAACTTCAAGACCATCTCTTATGGAAATATGGTCCAAGATATCTTCATGGCACTGAAGCCATATGGCCACCCCCATATAAGAAGGTTGTAGCCTTAATCACTAGTAATCAATCAACAAACATATTTGAAGGAATGAAACACTCTAATTCATTTCTTAAGATGCAAAGAATAACAGCCTACTGCCTGTGATTCATTCAGTCAACAAGAAACCTCAAGGGAAGATGCACTAGCCAAACCATCAAACAAGATAAAGGGAAGCCCATAAAAGGTATCTGCCCGTTATCCACTATAGAGCTAGATAACGCACTACATTGTATTTTGAAAGAAATGCAGGAGCAAGAATTTATAAGAGACATCCGTGCACTCAAGGCCCATCAAGAGCTTCACAAGACGAGCCCGTTGATAGGTCTTGCGGTATTCTTAGATGACAAAGGACTGTTACGAGTCGGAGGCAGACTAGAAAAATCGGAGCTGCCATATGACACCAAGCATCCAATACTCCTACCCCACAAGCATCCATTTGTTAAAATGATAATGTCAGATCTACATATTGAGAATAATCATATTGGACCTCAAGGACTTCTTGCCATCACCAGACAAAAATTTTGGCCAATCAAAGGGAAGAATGTTGCGCGTTCTATCACACAAAACTGTATATCATGCATCAAGGCCAAACCCACTATGTATTCTCAACTTATGGGAAATTTACCAGCTCATAGAGTGCAACCAGCACGTCCCTTCATCAATGCCGGTGTAGAATTTTGTGGTCCTTTATGGGTTCATTACTGAACGAGAGGAAGTAGGCCACAAAAGTGCTATCTATCAATATTCTGCTGCTTTGCTACGAAGGCAGTTCATATTGAAGTCGTAAGCGAATTAACCACAGAAGCATTCATTGGAGCACTGAAAAGGTTCATGAGCCGACGAGGCCATGTCAGAAACTTGTACTGCAATAACGCTACGAACTTCGTAGGTGCAAGAAACCAACTAGATGTGCTGAAAACAAGCATATATTCAAAACATGCTCAATATCAAATAACCACCAACTGCAGCTCTAAAGGCATTGACTTTCATTTTATTCCACCACGTGCTCCTCACTTCGGAGGACTATGGGAAGCAGCGGTCAAGTCGGCGAAACAACTACTACTATGTAAAGTTTCGAAGGCGTCACTCACCTACGAGGAGCTCGGAACCGTTACTGCAGAAGTCGAGGCCATTCTTAACTCCAGACCACTAACCGCAATGTCAGATAATCCAAATGACCTGGCTGTACTAACGCCGGGTCACTTTTTAATAGGCGAGCCCCTGAAGGCAGTGGTCGACCAACATGCAGAACCTCAGAGAGGGAACCTTGCTACAAGATGGAAGCTGGTGTCAACCATCAAAAAGGAGTTCTGGGATCGATGGTCCAAGGAATACTTAAACGAACTGCAACAACGTACTAAGTGGAAAACACAATCAAAAAACGTTCAACCGGGCACCGTGGTCATTATCAAGGAAGAAAATACCCCCGTAACGAAATGGCCACTAGGAAGAATTGAAAAGGTAATTGTTGGAAATGATGGACATGTTAGGGTTGCAGAAGTACGAACAAAGTCTGGAGTACTCTGTCAACCGATACACAAATTAGCTCCGCTTGTAGCAGACAACGAAACCTCGTTAGGAACTGGGACAAATGCTTCTTCACCAAATCGAAAACGCAAGCTTACTGATCAAGAAGACAATGACGAACCCAGCTCATCATCCAAATCATCAAAGCAAGCGACAAGATGCTCACCCAGATCAGGATTGCGTACATTGCTGTTGATAGCCTTACTACTACCAATAGTAGCAGCAAGCGATGTAGAAGTTATCAACCTTAACAACTCGGCACCAGGGATACATTTTCAAAAACAAGGTACTATAAGCTTGGTTCACAGCAAATGGAACTTGGTAGTGTACTACAATCTTGCCGCATACCATAAAGAATTTCAGATGCTGGAAAACAGCACCAAGGCTCTCGAACATCTCTGCGATCAAATGTCTTTCAAAGGGTCATGCCGTCAGATAATTCAACAAATTGATATTACTAAGCACGACGTTATAGAAGAAGACGCTTTGCTCTCAACTGAACAATTCAAAAGGCGTTTTAAACGAGGAGCAATTGATGTGGTAGGGAATATTGCAAGTGCACTCTTTGGAGTTCTTGACTCCAAATATGCCGACGAAGTCTCTCATCGCTTGGAAGAAATACACTCAAATGAGGAACATTTAATAAAACTTTCCAAAAATCACACTTCAATTTTGGACTCAACAGTCAATATCATGAAAGGGAGTCAAGAAGATGTATACAAAAGACACCAGATACTTGAAGTTCAGTTTAAGCAAATAGTTAACCTTATCAACAACTTCACCGATGACCTCTACCAAAGTAAAGTCAGAGAACTTTTTACGTCATGGTCTATATACACCACACTCGTTATAATGAATATACAACGTACTCAAACAGCAATCTCTGACGTATTGCCAGATAGTCATCAGGGAAGAATAAACCACCTATTAATATCTCCTCAACAATAGAACCATGAAGTAGCCAAAATTAAGAATCATCTTCCACAAGGACTTCGCTTTCCAGTTGAGCCGGATGACATGTTGAATCTATATAAGCTTATGTCAATTGAAGGACAATTAACAACGAACTACATACTTTTCAAAATTGAGCTGCCATTAATAAAAGTAAACGAATTCACGATGTTCAAAATCATTCCAATTCCAGCAGTTGTAAACGAAACACTAATAGCAATACAACCTTCAATTAAATTCTTAGCAGTCAGTTCTCATCATGATGAATATTATCCTGTAAGCGAAGGTGAATTAACCTCATGTACCGTAATGAACGGAGAACATTACCTATGTACCCAAGCTCATCCAGTATACCGATCTGGAGCAAACCTGAGCATATGTGAAATAAACTTACTTAACAACATTCCAAACCTATCGATATGTCAGCTCAAAATAATTCAAGCCGAGTCTGTGTGGACCAAACTCCCCGAATTAAATCAATGGATATTCGCCGTAAAGGACGAAACAACTCTGAATGTTGTTTGTGATCACCAAAACAGTTTCATCACAATACACGGAAGTGGCTACTTGAAAATGCAATCATATTGTGTAGCAAAGCATCAACATTTAACTCTGCAAGGCCAACAAATTCACTCAAAGAACATACGAGCATCGTATACCAGACAAAGTGATGCTATAACTGCTGAAAGCATCAATCGGCTTTCACCACTCCAGTACTACGAACAAAACCTCAGTCTATTCAACAATGACCTGCAAGAACTTCAAAGACAAATAAAATCTCAACAGTTAGAGCTTCCAAGTCAAATTCATTACCACAACGTTTCACACACAATCATGAGCTCTCTTGGATTGCTCATTACAAGCACGCTCATAATATACCTAGCAATCAGTTTTTGCACTACTAGATACAACCAAAGATCACCACCAACACAAGCCCCAAGAAGTGAACCAATATCCAGCTGCGATTTCCAAGTCTAAGATGTCTTCTGATGAACCAAAGACGCATCATCAGCGGGGGGCAGGATGTTTACGATCAACATAAACAGTAGAACTTTTCATACTTATAACAATTCTTCTTGCTCACAATATTGTAAAACATTAATTTTATTAACGTAACTTGCTTGCCATACTGTACATTCCCGTGTATACTTGACGATTCAGCATTAGTCTCTAATACACGGTCTGTGTAATTCAATTCTTCTAAATTGCAAGATACATTCTTTTGCATGTCCAGCAAACTATACCTTTGTAAATAATTGTAGATTAAGCATTTTTTGTGTATAAATAGGTTGGGAAAAATAAATATATTTTAGATAGCTACGAAACAGTGTACAAGACTTATCATTTATCTCTTCCAGTGAGTCTGCTGGGAGCTGTTTCCAAATTCTATTTCTCATAGTGAACAAGGTGTTATAGTGCTTCACTGTAGTCACTTTATCCAGTCATAGTACAGGAACTGTGGTCTGGTCTACAACTCACTTGCGATAGAAGCATCGTAAACACTAACTAAGATTTGATTTTTACTGAACCATACATACTTTATAGCCTTTTGTTTACAAATTTCTTTTGCTTTCATGTAAAGAGCTTGGGTATACTTGGTGAGAGCTTCATTTATAAAGATGCCCATTGCATTACTTTTATTGTTGCTGTCACTGGTGCTGCTGCTGCTGTTGTCGTTGTTGTTGTTGATACTGCTATTACTTCTCCTGTTGTTGCTGTTGTTGTTACGGCCACTGCAATTCTCACTCAGACTAACATCACTTCTCGATGCAAATAGAGTATTCAGATTTTTTTTGTTCTTTCTCTTGGCATTCATGATACGTTGCTTCAATGTTAGGTTAGAGAATCTAACACATATAGTATTCAATGAAAGGTGTCCGCCTTTGGTGTATACTTTTTTGAAGTAGCATTTATCGATATCATTATCGCTTACATATATGCTTAGGGCTTTTGAGAAAATTTCTGTTGCCTTCGCCACACAATTAGTATTGTTGACATGAGAAACACCAACAATTTCAATGTCATTTATAAGTGTAAGTTGCTTTTGCCAATTTAACTTACTTTCCAAAATGTTTACTTTAGTTTGTAGGGCTGCATTATCAGAACGAAGGCCATTTATTTGCTCTAGAAAGCTGCAAATTTTTTCAATAGTTTTTTTTAGTTTGTACAATTAAAATTTTACAAAATTGTCGGAGCGATATTAAAATTGAACTTTCTACTTTCACAACAGAGTTGCAAAAAATCAGAGGTTATATATGAAAAAGTTCCATTGTGAGAAGCAAAACATAATATAAAAATTGAAAAGTGTAAAAAAAGAAATTTTGCGTTTTCATTTTTTCTTCATTTATTTCAAGTAATAATTTAATTTTGCTTATTTATGATAAATTCAAATCGTTACAATCGCACATGGGAAAACAACAACTCCAACTACCAGCCATCTATGTTGTTCATTTCGGTAAGTGACTTATATTTGCTCACTTATCGTTGTTCACTTTAGACTTCTTGTTTTCCCATGTGCGATGTTTTGCGATGTTTTGCTGAAGTGAATACAAGCCGAGTTTTATTGGGAATTTATATTCACTTCTATTCACTTAAGCAAAACATCGCAAAACATCGCTCATGGAAAAACAACAACTCCTAAATGAACAAAAATAACTCACTTACCTAAGTGAACAACAGGGATGGTTGTTAACTTTCTTTTTTGGAACCCAGAAGTTGGCAGTCTTTCGGGTGTGTTCGTTAATATTTCTGATTTTCGACAGCAGATTCAAAAAGTCTGTTTCTTTACTTTGTGCACAGAAATTCACAATCTGCCATTTTTTAAGGAGTGGTTGTAAAATTCTCTCAGAAACTCTCTGGAAGAGCGTAATTGTCTTAAAAGTAAAGGAACGCCTTGAACAAAACATTCGCAGCAAACATTTAACGCAACGCTTGGAAAAACGTCTGTTTGACAGTTGTTGTATTTGTTTTGGCTGTGCACGATTTCTGTCCACATAAATTTTAGTGACAGAAATTCGCAGGGTAGGGAAATTTTTTACCTGTTTGAAATCCGAAAATAAGGTGGTGTTAAGGTGGTGGTGGCAGGAGAAACAATGGCTTTTCCTCTTGTTCTTTATTCTTTTAAGCTTTTGACTTATTTCATTCATAAGTCACTTACTAACTTATTACTTAATGAGTTTTTAATTCACAAACTCGCAACCCTGAATCCTAATCCTAATCCGATTCGATTACCCGATCCTAAAAATAAAAATGAAACTTTTTTAACACAGCCATTGCGAAGAAAAATTAAAGTGACATTTGTTTGTTTACCTCGAAAGTAGAAAGTTGAAACGCGGCAAATAAATTGAGAATCGAGAATTAAATTCAGACAAATAGAAATGGAAAATAAAAGGTATGCGTTTATATTCTTCAGAACGCAAATTTTTAATGTTTCTTCTCCTTACTGCGTGAACACAATGGCTGCAGAGACGCAGCCGCAAGAGATGTCAAAACATTAAATACAAGCGAATACAACAACAACGCAAGACGGAGCTGGACAAGTTAACTTGATTTTAACTGCGTGAACACAATGCATACGCATACGCATACGGAGCCGGAGCCGCAAGAGTTAAAATCAAGTTAACTTGTCCAGCTCCGTCTTGCGTTGTTGTTGTATTCGCTTGTATTTAATGTTTTGACATCTCTTGCGGCTGCGTCTCTGCAGCCATTGTGTTCACGCAGTAACTCTTGCGGCTCCGGCTCCGTATGCGTATGCGTATGCATTGTGTTCACGCAGTTAGAACAAGTGCCAAGGGTACCAACATTGAAAGTAAAATTGAAAGTGAACTTGCTAAGTGAATAGAGCAAAAAAATCGTTTTATTAGGCGTGTTTTATTGAAATTCTATGTGCACTTATGTTCACTTCAGCAAAACATCGCTCATGGGAAAACAACAACTCCTTATGTCAATAGCCTAAGTGCACATAAATATCGCAGTTAGCTAACTGCACAACAGGGATGGTTGGTAAATTTATTTTTTTGGCACCCAGAGGTTGGCAGTCTTTGGGTTGTGTTCGTTCATATTTCTGATTTTCGACAACAGATTGAATAAGTTTGTTTCTTTACTTTTTGTGCACAGAAATTTTTTTTTTTTAAGGAGTGGTTGTAAAATTCTTTCAGAAACTCTCTGAAAGAGCGTAATTGTCTTAAAAGTAAAGAAACGCCTTGAACAAAACATTCGCAGCAACGGAACGCTTGGAAAAACGTCTGTTTGACAGTTGTGGTATTTGTTTTGGCTGGGCACGATTTCTGTCTACAGAAATTTTGGTGGCGGAAATTCGCAAGACGGGGAAATTTTTTTACTCTCTCGAGAGCACTCTCTTTTGTGCACTGCTACGAAGAATCGGAACGGGATTAGACTGACTTTCGCCGAATTTCGGTGCATTTCGTGCAAATTTTCAGTAAAGAAACACACCTAATAACTAATAGAAGAGTCAGGTGGTGACTTGGTGGGGACGTAAATAGATACGCAGTTACTAACACACACACACACAAGGAAAGTTTCGCAATCGGTCAGAAAAAAAGAACATCAGACAGAACGCATAAGAACATCAGAACCAAGGCAACCAAAAACATGAGTCACAAAATGAATTTAATTGAACACAGCCATTACGAAAAAAAAATTAAAGTGACATTTGTTTTGTTTACATCGAAAGTAAAAAAGTTGAAATGCGGCAAATAAATTGAGAATCGAGAATTAAACAGAGAAAAATAGAAATGGAAAGACTGCTATTATACGGTGAAATTTGTTGCACGAAACTGTTCGAACACCATAAGTGCAAAAGAGAACGAAAGTTCGAAAAAGAAAGACGGACAACGAGCTACCCTGTGTCGCATGGGTTATGGTTTCGTGAAATAGCTTTGACGTTTCTCTTTGTCCTTGTTCGTGTTTTTGTTTATTCTGTTCCATTTGGTTCAATAATAAGTAATTATACTAATAATAATGAATTTTTTGTTTTTCAATCGCCAATAAAAGAGGTTTTGAAGCAACCAGGCACTACTAGATAACTATTTTTCCCCAAAAATAAAAACACCGAATGAAAGAAAAAGATAAATGTGAAACTAGTTTCATGAAACTGGATTTCATCGTATAATAACACTTGCGACACGGGATGACAGAACATAGAAGAATTCGAAGTAATTTCGTGCAACAAATTTCACCGTATAATAGCAGTCAAAGTAAAAGGTATGCATTTATATCCTATATATTATATATTATTATATATATATATATTATATAGAATGCAAATTTTTAATGTTTCTTATCCTTAGAACAAGTGCAAAGGGTACCAACACTGAGAGTGAAAATTGAAAGTGACGTGCTAAGTGAATATAAACCAAAAATCGTTTTATTGTAAGTGAACATAAGTGCACATAGAAAATTTTAACGCTGCTATTGTGAAATGAATATAAGTGAATACAGAAAATTCCCAATAAAACGCGGCTGCAGATTCCCAATGAAACTCGGCTAAAGAAGAACAACCAACTAAGTGAGGTTCTTAAAAATGTGTTTCTTTCAGTAACAGTGTGATAAGGGTTGGATATTTACTTATTTGCAGGATTGTTGGAATGGTTTGGCTGCTTTAGCTATATTTATCGCGAAATACATATAACAGCAGACGAGGTCATAAGTGTTTCATCTAAAACGAACAGAAAACTCTATTTTATTTTGTGATTTATTTTTTAAATATGTACAATTGTACATATTATTTTGCTTATTACTGATGTTAATAAATGCTAAACCAATTTATAATTGTCTTACACATCACTATGACAGAACGTTATTGAAATAGTAAATCTAACACTACTAAATAATTATACCTTTCACACTTGTCATTATGACAGTTTTAAATACATCCTGTTCTATCATTTTTTTTTTCTAACTTCACTTCCATTTTGTATTGTGACGTGAACCCAACATTTTATACCAATTTCCTAATCGAAAAACGTTCAACCGAAAACACAACTGGCAACACTTTAATGGAATGGTATAAATGACAGGCGTTGCTTGTAAGCCAGTGTGTGTGAGTGTAGAGAGACAGACAGACAGAGAGTAGACAGCAAATGTGGAGACAATGTAGAAGTTACTGGAGAGTTCTAGATGGCATGTCATTCGATATAAATAGCCCGCCCGAGGCAACCAGAGGGCAGTTTCGTTTATAGAGTGATAAAGTTAAGAGTAAATACAAGTGATAGTCCAAAAGTCGAGTTGAGTTCGAATAAAGTGTATATCGAAAGTAGATACTGAATAAAGTGGTAGATTTAAATTGAAAGGTAGAGTTTTATTTTTGCGAACTAAGCGCACGTTACATTGGTGTCAGAAGTGTAAATAAAACTTATTTGACTATTAAAGTGTAAAAAAAAAAAAAAAAAAAGTAAAAAGAAAATAATAATTATATACAGTGAAAATGGGTAAGTTGTTAGAAGAGCTCACTTGCATTGAGCTTAAAAGTGAGTTAGGTAAGCGAAATCTTTCTAGAGCGGGATCGAAAAATGAGCTCGTCCTGCGCTTGCGTAACTATTTGGAACAGCAAGGGGAAGACGTAAACACTTTTGTTTTTGAAACAGAAGTGGAAGAAGAGGAAGTAAGTGAAAGTGTAGATTTTTCTAGTATGATGAAACTTTTGTTAGAACAGCGAAACGAGCAAAAGAAAGAACAGCAGAATGTTCTCGAACAACTGGAAGCACAACGAAACGAACAAAAGAAGCTGATTGAAGAGCAACGAAACGAGCAAAAGAAGGAACAACAGAATATTCTCGAAAGACTTGAGGCGCAACAGAATGTTTTGGAAGGTCAGAAAAACATTCTAGAAGGTAAATTGGGTAACATTGAGAAAAATGTATGTGCCCTAGACGAACGCGTTGAAGGTGTGGAGAAACAGCTTTCTGTTGTAGAGAATCGTTTCGAAATCGTAGAAACCCGATGTGATAAACAGTTCTCTGTTCTGACTAAGGAATTGGACCAGATCCGGAAAATAAAAATTCGAGAGTCTGCTGGAGAGTTTGCAAGGAAAAAGGAGATGAAACCCCCAACATTTGATGGACAGTCTTCTTGGCCAGTCTATAAGAGACAATTTGAGGCAGCCGCGACAACAAATGGCTGGGATGACGAAGACAAGTACATTGCACTGACTCTTGCTCTTAGAGGACCAGCAGCTGAATTACTTCAAACAGTTCCAGCTGGTAAGAGCGGCGATTTCAGTTCTCTCGTGGCAGCTATAGATAAACGCTTTGGAGATAGCCACTTGAAAGAAGTCTTCCGAGTCCAACTCAATAACAGAGTCCAGAAAAGGGGTGAAAGTCTACAGCAGCTCCAAGCAGACGTCGAAAGACTGGTTCACCTGGCATACCCGGATGCTGGAGAAGAAATCATCAACCAGCTTGCTGTTGAGTCCTTCTTTCGTGCCATTTCCGATATACATCTTCAGAGGTCTGTGCGAACTGCTAGAACACGTACTCTTTCTGAAACTTTAGCATTCGCATTGACAATTGAAGCAGCAGAACAGGCTTCTCAGGGAGTACATCGACTTAGAGAGGCCATAGTCGAAGAATGCTCGTGCCAAAGAGCTGAAATACAAAAGAACCGGAGCGGACTAGCAAGATGTTGGAACTGCAACAAGACCGGGCACTTACAGCGTCAATGCCGACTACCACCAAACAAAGCAGGTTGTCAACATTGTGGAAGCAAGAGATCCAACCCAGAGCAAGGTAACAACAACACCAGCGTTGCTTATCAATCCGTTTCCCATCAGGGAAACGAGTAAGAACCAACTTCGAGCGGCAGAGGCTGGTTTCTTGTATCGATGGCCCCAGAACCACCATCCAGGTCTCTCAGACCAAACGAGACAACAAAAGTCTGACTGTGGAGATTACTATTAAAGGCAACAAACAGGTGGCTACCATCGACACCGGTGCCACAGCATCCATAGTACGTCGAGACCTGGTAAAGATGACGTGGCTTCATAACACCAATAGCTACAGTCTAAGAACCGCAACGGGAGAAGCAGCAAGAGTATATAGAAGTGTGTCTTAAAATCCGACTGGCAGATCTAGTGTTTACTCATCAATTCCTGGCGGCAGATATAATTGACGAGTGCATCATTGGAATCGACTTTATGAAACAGCACGGAGCTATTTTGGATATCGGTAATCAAGTTTTGAAATACCAAAATTAAGAAATTCTAATGACCTATTCAAATGAAAATATGTCAACACTGAGGACTGTCATCGCAGAAGATCTGATTCTGCCCCCTTCTTCTGAAATGTTCGTTTGGACAATACTGGAAGGTGAGTTTGGAAGCCTTCGATACCTCGTGGTAGAACCAGGCCCAGAGTGTTCCTCCCAAAGCGTCATCATTGGGAAAACACTTGTTACACCGAAAAACAAAATGGTCCCCGTAAGATTACTAAACACCAGACCGTACGATGTAAGGTTGAAGAAAGGAGAAGTCGTTGGACGTTGCGAATCGGTTGCAGCAATTACGAGGATCACAGACGAAGCCCTGAGAAAAACTATAACTCCGGAGGAGCTCGAAACCATCAGAGCTAAAATACTGAATTCATCCAACCTTGATCACCAACAAACAAGGATGGCTGAAAATCTCCTACAAGAGTACACTGATATCTTCGCATCGCAAAAGGGGCAATATGGTAGGACACAGTTGGTGCAGCATCGCATCAACACAGGAGATGCAAGACCGATTCGTCAACCTGCAAGACGTCTTCCACTGGCCAAACAAGGTGAGGTTGATGAAATGATAACAGCAATGAAAAAGGACGGTCTTATCGAAAATTCCAAAAGTCCTTGGGCGTCACCAGTGGTGCTAGTGAAAAAGAAAGACGGAAGCACTCGTTTTTGTGTGGACTACCGAAGGCTGAATGATGTAACTAAGAAGGACAGCTATCCCCTGCCCAGAATCAGTGATACCCTGGATGCCATGGAGGGAGCGCAGTGGTTCTCGACGCTGGACTTGAAGAGCGGATATTGGCAAGTTGACATCCACCCTGATGATCGGGAAAAGACGGCGTTTTCTACAGGTAATGGGCTCTGGCAGTTTAAAGCTATGCCGTTTGGGTTATGTAACGCTCCGGCAACATTCGAGCGTTTGATGGAGTGCGTTCTTCAAGGACTGACGTGGAAAGCTTGCCTAGTCTACTTGGACGATGTCATTGTTTACGGGAAAACATTTGACCAACATTGTAAGAACCTTAAAGCCGTGTTTCAGAGACTTCGAGAGGCTAACCTTAAACTGAATCCAGAAAAATGTGCACTTTTCAAAACCGAAGTCAAGTATTTGGGACACATCATCTCATCCCAAGGAGTAAAGACTGATCCTGAAAAAGTTGACTCCGTCAAAAATTGGCCAACACCACAGGACAAACATCAACTCCGAAGCTTTCTGGGACTTGCCACATATTACCGACGTTTCGTTAAGAACTTCGCTGGAGTTGCAAAGAGTTTGCATCAGCTCACCGAAAAGGGGAAGCAGTTTAAATGGTCAGGTGAGTGTGAGAAATCTTTCCAGGAACTCAAATACCGCCTCTGTAACGCTCCAGTGCTGGCACATCCAACACCTGGCAAAACATTCATCGTCGACGCAGATGCAAGCAACGTTGGAATCGGGGCGGTACTATCCCAAGTGCATGATGGCGAAGAGAAAGTGGTGGCATACTACAGCAAGGTCCTATCGAAACCCGAAAGGAACTACTGCGTGACCAGAAGGGAACTGCTAGCTCTTATCTTGGCAACAAAGCACTTCCATAAGTACATCTATGGACAGAAATTCCTTCTGCGGACAGACCACGGTGCTTTGAGCTGGCTGTTGAACTTCAAAAATCCAGAAGGTCAAGTCGCAAGGTGGATAGAAAGATTGCAGACCTATGACTACCAGATCCAACACCGCAGAGGAAAGCTGCACTCAAACGCCGATGCATTATCACGAAGACCTTGCAAAGTAGATTGCAAGCATTGCAAGCGGCAAGAAGACAAAGAAATCATTACCGCTCAGCGACTAAGAGCTGACCCCATAAGCGGATGGAGCAATGAGGAAGTGAGGACTGCTCAACAGGAAGATCCAGATATCGAACCCATTCTCGCATGGAAAGAAAATGAAGAGAAACCGGAATGGGGAGACATTTCTGACAGGAGTCCAGTTCTCAAAGCCTATTGGGCACAGTGGGACTCACTATATGTGCAAGAAGGTGTCCTCAGGCGAAGATGGGAATCCGCTGACGGTAAGTCATATGTGATGCAGCTGATCGTACTGCAATCGAAAGTCAGTGAAGTTCTTCAGGAGATGCACGACGGACCTTCTGGAGGCCACCTGGGGGTAAACAAAACACTGGAGAAGGTGCGACATCGGTTCTACTGGTTACATGCTAGAGATGACGTGGAGAAGTGGTGCCGAACATGTGACAAGTGTGCTGCAACCAAAGGACCTGGTAGGAAGATTCAAGGTAAGATGCATCAGTACAACGTTGGATCGCCTTTTGAGAGGATTGCAGTAGATGTGGCTGGGCCTTTTCCAGAGACCAACGCTGGAAACAAATACATTCTGGTTGTAATGGACTATTTTAGCAAGTGGCCTGAGGCGTATGCCATCCCAAATCAAGAAGCCAAAACGGTGGTCGACCAGATTGTGTTTAACTGGGTTAGTAGGTTTGGCGTGCCTATGGAACTCCATTCCGACCAAGGGAGGAACTTTGAGTCAAACATCTTCCAAGGAGTGTGCGGACTACTTGGCATTAAGAAGACGAGAACCACACCACTTCATCCACAATCTGATGGGATGGTTGAAAGATTCAACCGGACCTTGAAAGAACACCTCACCAAGGTCGTAGGCGACTACCAAAGAGACTGGGATAGGCACGTACCGCTATTCCTGATGGCCTATAGAAGTGCAGTACATAGCTCGACAGGACAAACACCATCTGACATCCTGTTCGGGAAAACCATGCGGCTGCCCAGCGAACTTAAATTTGGATGCCCCACAGAGGAGCCACAGGACACAAACGAGTATGTGGACGACCTCAAGGAGAGACTCGCTGACATCCATACAAGAACAAGGGAACGGATGAAAGCCTACAGCGACCGGATGAAGACACGGTACGACACAAAAGCGACAACGTCAGGATTCCAAGCAGGAGATCGTGTGTGGCTTTATAATCCTCATCGTCAAAAGGGATTGTCACCGAAACTTCAGCAAAACTGGGAAGGTCCTTATACTGTAGTCACGAGGATTAACGACGTGGTTTACCGCATCCAAAGAGGACTAAGAGGCAAGTTAAAAGTAGTTCATTGTGACAGGCTGCATCGATATAGTGGCGAGGCTGCAGATGGAATTATTCGGGACGAACAATCCTAAGGAGGGGGCAGTGTAACGTGAACCCAACATTTTATACCAATTTCCTAATCGAAAAACGTTCAACCGAAAACACAACTGGCAACACTTTAATGGAATGGTATAAATGACAGGCGTTGCTTGTAAGCCAGTGTGTGTGAGTGTAGAGAGACAGACAGACAGAGAGTAGACAGCAAATGTGGAGACAATGTAGAAGTTACTGGAGAGTTCTAGATGGCATGTCATTCGATATAAATAGCCCGCCCGAGGCAACCAGAGGGCAGTTTCGTTTATAGAGTGATAAAGTTAAGAGTAAATACAAGTGATAGTCCAAAAGTCGAGTTGAGTTCGAATAAAGTGTATATCGAAAGTAGATACTGAATAAAGTGGTAGATTTAAATTGAAAGGTAGAGTTTTATTTTTGCGAACTAAGCGCACGTTACATTGGTGTCAGAAGTGTAAATAAAACTTATTTGACTATTAAAGTGTAAAAAAAAAAAAAAAAAAAGTAAAAAGAAAATAATAATTATATACAGTGAAAATGGGTAAGTTGTTAGAAGAGCTCACTTGCATTGAGCTTAAAAGTGAGTTAGGTAAGCGAAATCTTTCTAGAGCGGGATCGAAAAATGAGCTCGTCCTGCGCTTGCGTAACTATTTGGAACAGCAAGGGGAAGACGTAAACACTTTTGTTTTTGAAACAGAAGTGGAAGAAGAGGAAGTAAGTGAAAGTGTAGATTTTTCTAGTATGATGAAACTTTTGTTAGAACAGCGAAACGAGCAAAAGAAAGAACAGCAGAATGTTCTCGAACAACTGGAAGCACAACGAAACGAACAAAAGAAGCTGATTGAAGAGCAACGAAACGAGCAAAAGAAGGAACAACAGAATATTCTCGAAAGACTTGAGGCGCAACAGAATGTTTTGGAAGGTCAGAAAAACATTCTAGAAGGTAAATTGGGTAACATTGAGAAAAATGTATGTGCCCTAGACGAACGCGTTGAAGGTGTGGAGAAACAGCTTTCTGTTGTAGAGAATCGTTTCGAAATCGTAGAAACCCGATGTGATAAACAGTTCTCTGTTCTGACTAAGGAATTGGACCAGATCCGGAAAATAAAAATTCGAGAGTCTGCTGGAGAGTTTGCAAGGAAAAAGGAGATGAAACCCCCAACATTTGATGGACAGTCTTCTTGGCCAGTCTATAAGAGACAATTTGAGGCAGCCGCGACAACAAATGGCTGGGATGACGAAGACAAGTACATTGCACTGACTCTTGCTCTTAGAGGACCAGCAGCTGAATTACTTCAAACAGTTCCAGCTGGTAAGAGCGGCGATTTCAGTTCTCTCGTGGCAGCTATAGATAAACGCTTTGGAGATAGCCACTTGAAAGAAGTCTTCCGAGTCCAACTCAATAACAGAGTCCAGAAAAGGGGTGAAAGTCTACAGCAGCTCCAAGCAGACGTCGAAAGACTGGTTCACCTGGCATACCCGGATGCTGGAGAAGAAATCATCAACCAGCTTGCTGTTGAGTCCTTCTTTCGTGCCATTTCCGATATACATCTTCAGAGGTCTGTGCGAACTGCTAGAACACGTACTCTTTCTGAAACTTTAGCATTCGCATTGACAATTGAAGCAGCAGAACAGGCTTCTCAGGGAGTACATCGACTTAGAGAGGCCATAGTCGAAGAATGCTCGTGCCAAAGAGCTGAAATACAAAAGAACCGGAGCGGACTAGCAAGATGTTGGAACTGCAACAAGACCGGGCACTTACAGCGTCAATGCCGACTACCACCAAACAAAGCAGGTTGTCAACATTGTGGAAGCAAGAGATCCAACCCAGAGCAAGGTAACAACAACACCAGCGTTGCTTATCAATCCGTTTCCCATCAGGGAAACGAGTAAGAACCAACTTCGAGCGGCAGAGGCTGGTTTCTTGTATCGATGGCCCCAGAACCACCATCCAGGTCTCTCAGACCAAACGAGACAACAAAAGTCTGACTGTGGAGATTACTATTAAAGGCAACAAACAGGTGGCTACCATCGACACCGGTGCCACAGCATCCATAGTACGTCGAGACCTGGTAAAGATGACGTGGCTTCATAACACCAATAGCTACAGTCTAAGAACCGCAACGGGAGAAGCAGCAAGAGTATATAGAAGTGTGTCTTAAAATCCGACTGGCAGATCTAGTGTTTACTCATCAATTCCTGGCGGCAGATATAATTGACGAGTGCATCATTGGAATCGACTTTATGAAACAGCACGGAGCTATTTTGGATATCGGTAATCAAGTTTTGAAATACCAAAATTAAGAAATTCTAATGACCTATTCAAATGAAAATATGTCAACACTGAGGACTGTCATCGCAGAAGATCTGATTCTGCCCCCTTCTTCTGAAATGTTCGTTTGGACAATACTGGAAGGTGAGTTTGGAAGCCTTCGATACCTCGTGGTAGAACCAGGCCCAGAGTGTTCCTCCCAAAGCGTCATCATTGGGAAAACACTTGTTACACCGAAAAACAAAATGGTCCCCGTAAGATTACTAAACACCAGACCGTACGATGTAAGGTTGAAGAAAGGAGAAGTCGTTGGACGTTGCGAATCGGTTGCAGCAATTACGAGGATCACAGACGAAGCCCTGAGAAAAACTATAACTCCGGAGGAGCTCGAAACCATCAGAGCTAAAATACTGAATTCATCCAACCTTGATCACCAACAAACAAGGATGGCTGAAAATCTCCTACAAGAGTACACTGATATCTTCGCATCGCAAAAGGGGCAATATGGTAGGACACAGTTGGTGCAGCATCGCATCAACACAGGAGATGCAAGACCGATTCGTCAACCTGCAAGACGTCTTCCACTGGCCAAACAAGGTGAGGTTGATGAAATGATAACAGCAATGAAAAAGGACGGTCTTATCGAAAATTCCAAAAGTCCTTGGGCGTCACCAGTGGTGCTAGTGAAAAAGAAAGACGGAAGCACTCGTTTTTGTGTGGACTACCGAAGGCTGAATGATGTAACTAAGAAGGACAGCTATCCCCTGCCCAGAATCAGTGATACCCTGGATGCCATGGAGGGAGCGCAGTGGTTCTCGACGCTGGACTTGAAGAGCGGATATTGGCAAGTTGACATCCACCCTGATGATCGGGAAAAGACGGCGTTTTCTACAGGTAATGGGCTCTGGCAGTTTAAAGCTATGCCGTTTGGGTTATGTAACGCTCCGGCAACATTCGAGCGTTTGATGGAGTGCGTTCTTCAAGGACTGACGTGGAAAGCTTGCCTAGTCTACTTGGACGATGTCATTGTTTACGGGAAAACATTTGACCAACATTGTAAGAACCTTAAAGCCGTGTTTCAGAGACTTCGAGAGGCTAACCTTAAACTGAATCCAGAAAAATGTGCACTTTTCAAAACCGAAGTCAAGTATTTGGGACACATCATCTCATCCCAAGGAGTAAAGACTGATCCTGAAAAAGTTGACTCCGTCAAAAATTGGCCAACACCACAGGACAAACATCAACTCCGAAGCTTTCTGGGACTTGCCACATATTACCGACGTTTCGTTAAGAACTTCGCTGGAGTTGCAAAGAGTTTGCATCAGCTCACCGAAAAGGGGAAGCAGTTTAAATGGTCAGGTGAGTGTGAGAAATCTTTCCAGGAACTCAAATACCGCCTCTGTAACGCTCCAGTGCTGGCACATCCAACACCTGGCAAAACATTCATCGTCGACGCAGATGCAAGCAACGTTGGAATCGGGGCGGTACTATCCCAAGTGCATGATGGCGAAGAGAAAGTGGTGGCATACTACAGCAAGGTCCTATCGAAACCCGAAAGGAACTACTGCGTGACCAGAAGGGAACTGCTAGCTCTTATCTTGGCAACAAAGCACTTCCATAAGTACATCTATGGACAGAAATTCCTTCTGCGGACAGACCACGGTGCTTTGAGCTGGCTGTTGAACTTCAAAAATCCAGAAGGTCAAGTCGCAAGGTGGATAGAAAGATTGCAGACCTATGACTACCAGATCCAACACCGCAGAGGAAAGCTGCACTCAAACGCCGATGCATTATCACGAAGACCTTGCAAAGTAGATTGCAAGCATTGCAAGCGGCAAGAAGACAAAGAAATCATTACCGCTCAGCGACTAAGAGCTGACCCCATAAGCGGATGGAGCAATGAGGAAGTGAGGACTGCTCAACAGGAAGATCCAGATATCGAACCCATTCTCGCATGGAAAGAAAATGAAGAGAAACCGGAATGGGGAGACATTTCTGACAGGAGTCCAGTTCTCAAAGCCTATTGGGCACAGTGGGACTCACTATATGTGCAAGAAGGTGTCCTCAGGCGAAGATGGGAATCCGCTGACGGTAAGTCATATGTGATGCAGCTGATCGTACTGCAATCGAAAGTCAGTGAAGTTCTTCAGGAGATGCACGACGGACCTTCTGGAGGCCACCTGGGGGTAAACAAAACACTGGAGAAGGTGCGACATCGGTTCTACTGGTTACATGCTAGAGATGACGTGGAGAAGTGGTGCCGAACATGTGACAAGTGTGCTGCAACCAAAGGACCTGGTAGGAAGATTCAAGGTAAGATGCATCAGTACAACGTTGGATCGCCTTTTGAGAGGATTGCAGTAGATGTGGCTGGGCCTTTTCCAGAGACCAACGCTGGAAACAAATACATTCTGGTTGTAATGGACTATTTTAGCAAGTGGCCTGAGGCGTATGCCATCCCAAATCAAGAAGCCAAAACGGTGGTCGACCAGATTGTGTTTAACTGGGTTAGTAGGTTTGGCGTGCCTATGGAACTCCATTCCGACCAAGGGAGGAACTTTGAGTCAAACATCTTCCAAGGAGTGTGCGGACTACTTGGCATTAAGAAGACGAGAACCACACCACTTCATCCACAATCTGATGGGATGGTTGAAAGATTCAACCGGACCTTGAAAGAACACCTCACCAAGGTCGTAGGCGACTACCAAAGAGACTGGGATAGGCACGTACCGCTATTCCTGATGGCCTATAGAAGTGCAGTACATAGCTCGACAGGACAAACACCATCTGACATCCTGTTCGGGAAAACCATGCGGCTGCCCAGCGAACTTAAATTTGGATGCCCCACAGAGGAGCCACAGGACACAAACGAGTATGTGGACGACCTCAAGGAGAGACTCGCTGACATCCATACAAGAACAAGGGAACGGATGAAAGCCTACAGCGACCGGATGAAGACACGGTACGACACAAAAGCGACAACGTCAGGATTCCAAGCAGGAGATCGTGTGTGGCTTTATAATCCTCATCGTCAAAAGGGATTGTCACCGAAACTTCAGCAAAACTGGGAAGGTCCTTATACTGTAGTCACGAGGATTAACGACGTGGTTTACCGCATCCAAAGAGGACTAAGAGGCAAGTTAAAAGTAGTTCATTGTGACAGGCTGCATCGATATAGTGGCGAGGCTGCAGATGGAATTATTCGGGACGAACAATCCTAAGGAGGGGGCAGTGTAACGTGAACCCAACATTTTATACCAATTTCCTAATCGAAAAACGTTCAACCGAAAACACAACTGGCAACACTTTAATGGAATGGTATAAATGACAGGCGTTGCTTTTTAGCCAGTGTGTGTGAGTGTAGAGAGACAGACAGACAGAGAGTAGACAGCAAATGTGGAGACAATGTAGAAGTTACTGGAGAGTTCTAGATGGCATGTCATTCGATATAAATAGCCCGCCCGAGGCAACCAGAGGGCAGTTTCGTTTATAGAGTGATAAAGTTAAGAGTAAATACAAGTGATAGTCCAAAAGTCGAGTTGAGTTCGAATAAAGTGTATATCGAAAGTAGATACTGAATAAAGTGGTAGATTTAAATTGAAAGGTAGAGTTTTATTTTTGCGAACTAAGCGCACGTTACAGTATCTTCAATAAACCACACTGAATTATATTAGTTTCTTTCTTGGTCTTTCATTTAAGTCAATATTAATTAAATAATCATATCGTTTCATCAGGTTATGGGCCCAGAACCCAACTATTGATTTTGTTTGCTTTAATATAGTGGATACAGTTTGATTAAAGTCGATTTTAATTCTCTTCTTTTCTATTCAGTTGTCACACGTTTTTTTCTCTCTATAAAAAAAAACCTTGTAAAGCTTTCTTTGCTCAGTTTCAAGAAGATGAACAACCATACTGCGATCATCGACAAACTCCTTGGGAGAGAAAACTATCCAACCTGGAAATTTGCCATAAAAGCTTACTTAGAACATGAGGGACTATGGGACACGATTGATTATCCAAGTGGCACAAATGTTGACACGAAGAAAGATGTAAAAGCCAAGTCAAAGTTGATACTGTTGGTAGATCCAACTATTTTTGTTCACATTCAGGATGCAACAACTGCTAAAGAAGTGTGGAACTGCCTTCAACATGCTTTTGATGACTCTGGGCTTACTAGAAAGGTGGGTTTATTGCGTGACCTGATAACAACGAGCTTAGACAGCTGCAGTGATGTGGAGGAATACGTAACGAAAATCATGTCCACAGCACACAAACTCCGAAACATAAATTTTGTTGTTGGCGATGAGTGGCTTGGAACCTTGCTGCTCGCTGGCCTACCTGATTCATATAAGCCCATGATGATGGCCATGGAAAGTTCTGGTGTGCCTATAACTGCGGATGGTGTAAAAACGAAAATACTTCAAGAGGTCAAAGTATCCGATTCGGCGGCACTTTTTACTAAATACCATAAAAACAACAACTATAACCATACTACACAAAAATTTAATAAAAACCAAAATTACAGAGCCACTAACAAAGGCCCACGGTGCTTTAAATGTAACAAGTACGGGCACATCAGCAAAAATTGCTTCAGCAAAAAGAAAAACGATTTTACAAGCAACTCAAACAATAACACTTTTTACGCGGCTTTTCCAGCGGGAACAAATCTCGATAAAGACAGCTGGTACGTAGACTCTGGAGCATCGATGCACATGACGAATCATCGCAGCTGGATCTATGAAATGGGACCTTCACCTGTATCGAACATCAAAGTAGCAGACAACAAAATGCTGGCAGTTCAGGGATGCGGCAAAGTAGATATCGAGGTGAAGTCTAAAGATGGTTCTGTGCACAAAATTCAAGTTAAAAATGTACTCTTTATTCCCGAGTTAACAACAAATTTACTTTCAGTAAGTCAAATGGTACAAAAAGGTTGCGAAATAAAATTTGAAGCACTTGGTTGAACAATTTACCAAAACAAAAAGGAAATCTTGACAGCAGTTCTTCAAAACAATGTTTACTTAGGCGATGTTCATACCGGTCGATTTGTTGAAGCAACAAATCGACCAAAATGTTCACATTGTTCAACGAATCGACCGCAACTCCGTCTTGTTTCATTTCCGTCTTGTCAACTACCGTCAATAATGGTACAATTGGAATGTGAATTTTGACAGTTCTTCGCCGAAAATGCAAATAAATATAAAGTCATCAACCTCGGGACAGGAGAAGAAATGGGACTCTGAGAGTATCATATCCAGCTACTCCAACATATACATACAATCATCCGTAGCTAAACGAAGAACCTCGCAATGGCAAACAAATTGTTATCGATCCAAAAACCAGTCTTCCAACGAATGTCCTTCGTCGCAGCGACAATGACAAACTTACAGCGAAAGCCCTGGCGAAACTGGACAGTGGTGATGTTTTGTCTGGTGATGCTAAGTCTCTGTGTGCTAAATCTGTCCTATCGACTCTAAGCGAAAGCCCTGGCCCTGCTTTCGATTCGACCCAAGGACGAAACACCCGAAGATGAAAGAAACTGCTCAAGGAATATCACATGGAAAGACGCATAGGCCGCAAAGGGAAAGCTGAGGCTTTCAAAGAGGAAAAGAAACAACAGACGTACATTAAGATCAACAACTGAACTAATCTCCAAGGCAAGGATACTCTAATGTCACAAGTTGCAGTTGTATTTTATTAAGAATTTTTGTTTTTTGTTTTAAGTAGAATTGGATTGAAAATTAAATAAAATGAATTTTGTGTGTCAGTTGCAATTGGTTTGAATTTTTAGTACCTAGTTGGTGGAACTCTTTTTGGTAATCTTTTTCTGTCTATTCGTTACCGTTTTGTACTCTCAACATCTGTCTGGAATGTTCAGATGGTAGGTGATGCAATTTGATGCTTATATAATTCAAACTTGCAATTGTATGCTATCAAAGTTATGAGATAGCCTCGAGCATGGTGACACGTCGGAAGAACAATACGGCTTCGAAGGAAGGCGCGAGTAATTGAAAAACTCTTGAAGACCACTGAAACTATAAAACAAGTTGAGGTAACTTCCACTAACGACATACCAACTGCAAAGTTGGCCAACGAAAATTTGCAAAACAAAGTCTCAAAACTCTAGACCTGTGTTCAACCTTCGCCAGTTCGTTGATAAAACCAGCGTATATTCGAATACATAACATTTATTTTGAGTCATATCGATTTATTTGAAAATATTAAGTTTTAGCATTAGTATTTACAATACACTTTGATCGAATACCGGTCCATCGTAGTAGCTAATCATAATGTTCTTCAACTCTTTGTTAACAGGATTTACATATTGTTTCTGGCAGAGGATCTGTAGATGAAATCTAAATATAAAGGAACTAGGTTTTAGAATCGATTGAATTACATGTACATACAGTCTATCTTACCGTAATTTGCAAATATCCATTTATTTTGTCTATTTCTCTGGATAAGTTCTTTCCACTGATGCTGTAAATATGGACAACAACTTTATGAATTTCAGAACAAAGTCTGCATAAGAGTCCAGAAATGTATTCTTTGACTATGCTACCTATGTGTTCTACGCATCAATTGAGAGGTATCTTAAACTTTTTCTTTCGAAATCTGAAAATTTAATACTTTAGTAAGTAAAATTTACTTTCTAATGAATTCTTACCCATTATCCTCATTCCACTGTCAGAAGCATATCTTCATAACTGGTATCCGCGTCAAGTTCAGCTGCAAGATAATATCCCATAGCTTGATGTTTGAAACGATAGAGCGAGTTCCAATGGCCAGAACCACCACGAACCATGTTGGACAATTTTTGTAAATTCTTAAGCACGTTCACCATGGATGCGTCTGACCAACTGATTGTCTTTTGGCATAATTGTAGCATGAATTGCACACAAATTTGTATCTTCGAAGAGACCAAGTAAATATGCTTTGCTTGGTTCTTAAAGTGTCATTACTGCTGAACTCTGAAGACACTTTGATGGGGCAATCTATAAAAAAAGACGAAAGTAACATGAAAACTGTAATGCCCATCTAAGTAAGTAAGCAATGTAACTCGACAAATAATTTGTTGACCAATTAAATTTTAAAATAAAGAACAATTACCTACTACTCAATTATATTTGTTGATAAATTCACATCAACTGCGACCGGAGCAGGCACTGGCTGTGGAGATGATGGTAGAATCTGAGGATCAGTTCTTGGCCAATGTGCAGAAGCTTTGCGTTCGTGTTCTATTGTGTCGCTGTAGGTCACCAGACACGTGTAACCTTTGTCAAATGCTTCACATGTGTAAGGTTTCTCACCTTTTGAAATAATTAAATGATAAGATTTTGAAAATTCGAACTTGCCTTAAACGCCTTAGGAAAAAATTCCCAGTTGTAGTTCCATTTACTTGACTTCATTTCACTTCCACCACTCAAGAAGAGAATATTTACGTAAAAATGATTTGCGCAGAACTCATACTGAAAGTTCTTTTCATTCAAATGATAGGACATGATGACTTGTGATTTTTCAAGTCACTCCACTGTTGGAACTTACGGTGGCATTCGTCGCATTCGTAGGGTTTTTCACTTGTGTGTACCCACAGGTGTGCTTTGGGCAAAAAAAGACTTTTCACAAACATCGCACTGATGCGGTCGTTCGCACTTATGCCACAAGTCGTGTTATTTTAATGAATTACATGATGGTCCAGGATGAACATGGCCAAAGTAAACTTCGTCATAGGACTCGAAAATGAAATATTTTAGTGTCCAAACAATTTTTATTATTTATGTTAATTTATTTTAATAGTTTTACTTACCATTTTTCTAGTTTTAATCATGATGGTCTTCCCGCCTTCTTCCTAGTAAGGGATCATAGAAGCAAAATGCGTCGCCAGCCTTAAGATACAATATTGAACAATTATTTAGACTTTCTTTAATATAGAGTCACTTACATACCACAAAAAGGTCTTGTCTGGCTTTCTATTCAGCATTAACTACAAATGCATCCAAATCTTTATCAACTTCAAGGCCAGATAAAGCAGAAACATATCTATTTGCTTCACACCCAACACAAGCGATGGCAATATTAGTCAAAAGAGAACCATTACTCAATGCCAGTTTCAAGCCACGTCCTTCCCGGCTCACTTCTTTGATCTGAACACCAGGAGCAACACAATACACAAACTCCTAATCAATTTCTGTTCTATCAGTCAGTGTTGCAATTCTTTACTTAGGGCTTATTTTTTTCACTGCATACCCCTAGCTACAGCAATACAACCGTTCGGGTTCTATAAAAGTTTAGTGTGGCCATCAAAAAACGCTTCTGGTTCGAAGAACTAACACTGCAAATACAAATTGTGATAACTTTTCCTGACTTTGAATACATTTTTTTTCTAACAAAACAAACCTTCACTCGACTGGTATTGCTGATAAACTGTGGAGCCGTATGGAAGACAAGTTGGATAAATGGTTGAATACATTCAATAAATCACTGAATGACAAACTAGCTGCATTGGAAGACCGTTTAAATGCCCAGATAAATGATAATAAATTATTTTTTGAACAACAATTGGAAAAAACCAAACATGATGTAATTCGGCTTGAGCGCATCGTTGATCAGTTCGAGAGAGAGAAAATATGTTCTGATGCTGTTATTGTTGGTGTACCAGAATTTCCTGGAGAAGATTTGGAGACCATTTATTAAAATATATGCTCCACCGTAAATATTCAGCCCGCTCAGCTTCAAAATATTTTTCGCGCCAAAACAAAACTAAGTTCTCCCACTGATGCCAGCATCATACTGAAATTTGTGCAGAAGCGTGAGAAGCAAAAATTTATGCATGCTGTGACGAGCTTTCGAAAAATTAAAAAAGCTCCCCTCCGACTCAGTGCAATCAACATCAATTCGCCGAAAAGCTTTTTTGTCAACGATTGTCTCACAAAAAATAATTATCAGTTGCATCGTTATGCACTGAGACTAAAAAAAAAGTCTCTACTCAAATCTGTGCATTCTTTCAACGGACAAATCTACATCAGCACTCCCAACACTGGAAATCCATTCATCATCTACACGCTTGACGATCTGAGGAATGCCGTCGGACCTGACGCAAACAATGTTCTACAAATCAATGGTAGTTAAAATGATTGTTTTATTGCAAGAATTTAATAATCTATTGTTTACTTTAAACTTTCTCTCTCTGTCGCACCAAGTTTTCTTTCTCTGTTTGTACTCAATTCTTGTCTATGATATTTCAGTTCAAATTGTTGTTTTTTTATTCTATTTGTCTTACTCTCCTTTTTATAAAACAAATGTTTACAGAATTTCTCTTTTTGATTCCAGCCTAGTTTTAGACTTTTGTTGCCATAATGGGCAGCAACAATGACACTGGGTTTAACAGCATAAACGAAAAAAATAAACTCCTAATAAACACTCTCTGTAAAAATAGTAATGTTTTACATATTTGCCACATTAATGCTCAGAGCCTTGTTAATAAGTTTGATGAGTTTAGATTGATATTTGAAGACAGTTTAATTGACATAATTTGTGTCTCGGAGACTTGGTTCCACCCTTCTCTTAATAGCAATTTTTTCTCCCTAAGAGGATTCAAAAAACCTTATCGAGCTGACCGAGCTCAAAAAACAGGAGGAGGTGTTGCAATTTATGTCAAAAATAATATTCAATCATCTCATGCCAAGTGTTCAGATGGTACCGAAGCTTGTGATTATTATTTCATAGACTTGTTCAATGGTGAAAATAGATGCAGCGTCGGTACTATTTACATGCCACCACGTATAGCTAGCTCAAGTGTTATCTCTCCGATTGTTGAGGAAATGTCTTACTGTTCACCTAAATTAATACTCTGCGGAGATTTTAATATAAATCTTCTTCTATCTTCGTCTGCTTCGTTTAAATCTTCTATGTATTCATTGGGACTTTCGTTTTTAAATAGTGTTGAGCCAACCCATTTTATGCCAAACTGTGTTCCGTCACTCTTAGATGTTTTTTTGGTAAGTGATGTAAGTATTGTAACGTGTTCTAGTCAGTTATCCGTTCCTGTGTTTTCATATCATGAGCTTATTTTCGCCACTTTTGATTTATATTATGAGACTACTCCTCCACAATTTTTCCAGTATCGGGACTTTAAAAATATCAATGTTGAAAACTTGTTCAACGATTGCTTTGCAATTGAATGGCAAACAGTTTTCATGACATCTGACGTTGATAATCAAGTCGATTTTATAACCTCAGCCATAGACGATATTTTTAATAAGCATGTTCCAATTAAGACTCGAGAGATTAAAATTACTAGTTGCCCATGGATCTCTTATGAAATCTTAAATGCAATAAAAGCTAGAGATATCTCATATCGTCGCTGGAAACGTTTCCGGTGTGCAGAAATGTTAAGTAATTTCAAAACATTACGCAACCAGGTTACCAAATTAATAAGAGGAGCTAAGCAAAATTTCTATAAAAATAGATTCAATTCAAATCGATCATCAAAATTCCTGTGGAAAGAAATTCGCAACATTGGTGTGAATAAACGCACGTATGTGCCCGATGAAAATATTGATGTAGAGCAGTTGAACCTAAAGTTCTGTTCCCCGCACAATTCTTTTTCTACTTACACTTCTACAATATCCAATGATAGGGATGATGCTTTTGAATTTCACGCAGTAGATGAATATGAAGTAGGAAATGCTATATTTTCTATTAAATCTAAATCTACTGGGCTAGATAGCATTCATCCTGACTTCCTTAAAATCCTTTTACCTCTCATACTTCCTCATATAACCCACACCTTTAATACCATTATTATGACCTCAGTCTACCCCAACTCCTGGAAAAAATCTAAGATTATCCCTATCCCGAAGCAAGGTGTAAAAAGTGAATACAGACCCATAGCCATTCTTCCATTTTTATCGAAAGCTTTTGAAAAAATCATATGTAACCAAATCAAAAATTATTTAGACCTGAAACATCTTTTAAGCCCACTGCAGTCTGGTTTCAGATCCGGGCACAGTTGCACTTCAGCACTTCTTAAGGTTTCTGATGATATAAGGCCGGCTATTGATAGGAAATATACATCTGTGATAACACTTCTTGACTTCTCGAAAGCATTTGATTGTGTAAGCTCAAAACTACTCTGTGATAAACTGACTACTTATTTTAATTTCTCTGATACAACCAAAAATCTTATTAATTCATATTTGACAAATCGTAGGCAAGCTGTGTCGATCAATGGCAATTTATCCTCATTCCTCAATGTTGGTGTCGGCGTCCCTCAAGGATCTATCCTTGGGCCTTTACTGTTTTCTATGTTCATCAATGATTTGCCATCAGTAGTGTCTTATTGTCAATATCATATCTACGCGGATGATGTCCAGTTATATATTAGTTTTCCTTTCGAAATGATCGAAGACGCAATAAGTAAAATGAATGCTGATCTATGTTCAATCTTCGATTGGTCCACACGTAATGGGCTCAAACTTAATCCGGGAAAAACGAAAGCAGTTCCAATTTCCAGAAATAAACCTCATTTTGAAGACTTTCCTCCTCTTTACTTAAATGCTAGCCCAATTGAGTATGTAACCCAGGCAAAAAATCTCGGTCTAATATTCAACAATACGTTGACTTGGGATGCGCATATCAATTCCGTAATCTCTAAAATCTATGCTTCACTGAGAGGGTTATCTATAACGAAAGCATTCCTTCCTACTGATGTTAAATTAAAATTGGCCAAAGCGCTAGTCATACCCATCCTATCATATGGCTGCGAACTGTTCGCAGATCTCGATTCCCAATCACTGCAAAAACTCAAAGTTGCATTCAATTCAATTGCTCGATTTGTTTTTAATCTTCGAAGGTACGATCGCGGTGTTTCTTCTAAGGCTCATCAGCTCTTAGGTTGTAGCCTAGACGCTTTCTTGAAATATCGCTGCTGTTCTTTTCTTTTCAAGCTTATCATTAACAAGACTCCCAGCTATCTTTACGACAAACTAGACTTTTGTTTCTCCAATCGTTATACGTTGTTACGCTTTACCACGTTTGCTTCTTTAACTTCACGCAGGCAATTTTTCGTTTGTGCTGTCAGGCTGTGGAATAATCTTCCCAGTCATTTGAGGTCTGGAATCAAACACAGAAAGTTTTATAAACTCTGCTTTGAATATTTCTGCAATTTGAGCTGAACTTTGTCATATGCTGAACTTTGTAATATACTTTTAATTATATGTACATCCTTTTTTTTTTGTATTCAAATATTCACAAATTGGTGGCGACTTTGCTTTAAAGGATTTATAATTGTAACTAACTTTCCAATACGTTTTATTTCAATTCCTATTGTATTTACATTCTTGCACATCCTTAATTTAACTACTTTTATATCCTGTACTAGTTATAAGTTATCTTAATGTACAGTTGTCATATATACAATAAAATATCAAATATCAAAAAATATCAAATATCACCAGTTCATTGTTTTCTTTCAGCACGACAATCTTGTGGTATCACACCAGGTTCAGATGCATACCATAATTTCCAGCCACAAGGCGATTCTGTTGGCCAAAATGAAAATTTAAATTTTTTTAATTTTAAACACGAATGACAAATGCACGACAAACGACTGTTCGGCAGGAAAAAAGAAAAAAAACTGTTTTGACTTTCTTGAAACAATATGGAAATGATGTCAATACCGACCAATGTGTGTGACAGAGAAGGAAAACAGTCGCTTTGTTCGCACGAAGTTTCAACAGTTCGTGTTGATTTAATTTTGGGAAACACCCCTTCAACTGCCCCCACTTACTTCTTCACCATCAAACTGTTCAACAAATCGACCGGTATGAACATGGACTTACTGAACACAACAAAAAACATCAATTGCGCTTTCTTATGCTGGGTTTACATGCATTTGCAACTGCGGAAGTGCAGAAAAGTAAAGCGAGACGGATGAAGATTACAAAGCACAAAAGTTAAAAAGAGAGACGAATAGGATTATGGTTGCAGATGAAAAATTATGGTTGCAGATGAACATGTTCATCTGCACCCATAATTTTTCATCTGCAACCATAACTAGGAAGTTCGTTCCCTCTCTATCAGACAAGTATGAATTTTACATCTTGTGTCTTTTTCCGATTTTCATCTGCACTTGCAGATGCATGTAAATCCACCATTATCAGTAGTAAAAGCTAATGACCATTATCTATGGCACCAGAGAATGGCACATCTTAATTATTCTGATTTACAGAGATTAATGTCGTTTTCCATTGGTAATCCGGAAAAACTCTCCGATCCGGGTTTATTTGCTTTGAAGTTTCGTTGCTTGTATTGTGTATCGGTGTGAAACGTCGAGCGCTATTTTTTTTTCATTCACTTTTTTCATTTTTTTCATAATTCACTTAAAACGACAGGAATATGTCTTAAAATGTTTTTAGAACTCATCTCACAAAATTAATTAATTAATAATTATTTTCAGGTCACTTTTTTCAATTTTTAGAGGTGGCAATCACATTTGTCAATTTTGACGTCAACAGTGTTTGGCTGCGTTCGAGAACCTATCGGATAGCCTATCTCGGATAGCCGTATCTTGGATATCTTTTCGAACGATATAGATATCTTTTCCAGATTGCTGCAGACAACAGCTGTGAAATATTAAAATTCGACTTTTGAAAACAGAAAAACATTCAAAATATCATTGCTAGAGGATTATAACTTAGTTTTTTCGATTTCCCATACGTTTTAAAAGACTCTTATGCTAAAATAAATGCACACCAAAACAAAAAATCAACATGAAAAGAAATAAAAATAAATTTTCTATATGTTTGTATCAGCTGTTCGCTAAGGTATCTGAGGTATACCGAAAATTCACAGATAGCTTTGGTTTCTCTATTTGACAGAAATGGTTTGCATCTTTGCTAAATGTTTAACACGTAAACAACAACAACAAGCTATCCGGATACCATTCTCGAACGCAGCCTTTCAGTGTGTGAGTGCCTCTGGTTTCGCTTCCTTCTTCAAATCAAGAATCGAATTTCTCTTCTTTCGAGGAGAGGAACTGTCATTTGATGCCAATGGAATGATTTGAGAAGCGTTCAGAAGGCTTCCGAACGACCAATGGAAAACGACATAAGTGAAAGTGTTGATGGCGCTAAACTGTCACCGAAAAGAGAAGATTTCGTTTGTACTATTTGTCTGGAAGGTAAGCAAACAAGGCAACCATTTAAGCACGCTGGTACGAGAGCTAATCAGTTGTTGGAGATTATCCACTCAGACTTATGTGGACCGATGGAGAACAAATCATTTGGGGGAGCGAAGTATTTTCTATCATTTATAGATGACTACTCAAGAAAGGTATTCGTGTATTTTTTGAATAGTAAAGCCACTGTATTCGAGGTATTCAAGGAATTTAAAAGTTATGTTGAGAAACAGTTGGAATTAAAAATTAAAATATTTCGAACTGATAATGGTACTGAATATACCAATAAAAATTTTGAAATTTATTTAAAGCAGGAAGGTATACAGCACCAAACTACAAATCCATACACGCCTGAACAAAATGGAATGTCGGAGAGAATGAATCGAACATTAGTAGAACGTGCGAAATGTATGCTCCTCAATGCAGGCTTAGGAAAATCATTTTGGGCAGAGGCAGTTGCTACAGCAGCTTATATTGTCAACCGGTCTCCGACTAGATCATTGGAATATAAGACGCCAGAAGAACTTTGGTCTGGAATTAAACCAAATTTGAGCCATATGAAAATATTTGGATGCGAAGTTATGGCACATGTTCCCAAAGAGAAGAGAAAGAAGTGGGATCCTAAATCTCAGAAAATGATTTTTGTTGGATATTCTTCGGACAGCAAAGGGTATCGTTTGTTTGACAAGAATAAAAAACAGGTAATTAAGAGCCGTGATGTTGTGTTTTTAGAAAATAGAATGAAAAGAGATTATGTCACTATGCCTTTATGTGAAGTTACCTCTGAAAATTCCAATAATATATCCGATTCATGGCAAATAAAGCAAACAGATCAAACAGCTGAGGACACATTCCTAGACGCAGATGAAAACAACCTCTCTAGTGCTCATGACGATGATGATGACGATGAATATATTCCAGATAAAACCCTTGGAAATTTAAGAGAAAGCCCTATAAAATTAAGAAAGAAAGATTTGAATGCGGTTTCTTATTTGTGCCAGACAGCGTTTAAAAAGGATCCAGATGATGTTGAAGAAGCTCTGTCCAGTGAAGATGCGGATGCTTGGAAAAAGGCAATGGATGCTGAGTATGAGTCGCTACTCGAAAATAACACGTGGTCGTTGATGGACTTGCCAAAGAATTCTAAGCCAATAGGGTGTCGCTGGGTTTTTAAGACTAAAGTTGATGACGTTGGTAATGTTTTGCGATACAAAGCTAGGCTTGTAATAAAAGGTTATGAACAAAGAAAAGGAATAGATTATGATGAAGTATTTGCACCCGTTGTCAGACAGAGTTCAATGCGATATCTTTTTGGTTTGGCTGTGAAATATGATCTACAAATCGAGCAAATGGATGCAGTAAGTGCTTTTCTTCAAGGCGACATTGACGTCGATATATATATGTGTCAACCACCTCTTTATGAAAAAGGAAATCAAGTTTGCAAATTAAATAAGGCCATATACGGACTAAAGCAGGCGTCAAGACAATGGAATAAAACCTTTTGTAAGGTATTAGAAGAAATTGGATTGAGATGTCTTTTTGCCGATGCCAGTGTATATTATAAAATTAAAAATGATGACATTTTGTTTATCGCCATTTATGTGGACGACCTCCTCCTATTCTACAATAACGAAGAAACTGTAGGAGTTGTAAAGAAGAGTTTGTGCTCGAAATTTAAAATGAAAGAGATTGGAGAGGCGAAGCAATGTATAGGTTTCAGAATAACCCGTGATAGGAAAATTGGTGAGTTGTATTTGGATCAGTCTTCTTACATAGAAAGTATTTTACAGAAGTTTAGAATGACCGACTGCAATACTTCTAATTCACCGAGTGATCCAAACAACAAACTTGTAAGTTTGACAAATGATGAAGATGTACTAGTAGATGTGCCTTATCAGGAAGGGATTGGATGTTTGCTTTATTTGTCTCAAGTAACCAGGCCTGACATCAGTTATTCGGTAAATATGCTGAGCAGATTTAACTCCAGACCTGGATCTCAACATTGGGTTGCTTTCAAAAGAATTTTGAGGTACCTTAAAGGTACACTTAGAGAAAGTTCCAATGACTATTTACTGTGATAATCAGAGCGCTATAAAACTTGCATCAACAGACGCCTTTCATGCTCGGAGTAAACATATAGATGTAAGGTTTCACTTTCTCCGTGACAAAATAGCTGCAAGAAAAATAGAGGTGAAATATGTGGGCACTGACGAGATGACAGCGGATATTTTGACCAAAGCAACTTTTAGCCCGAAGCATCACTATTGTACAATTAAAATGGGTTTACATTTAAGAGAGGATGATGTTAATAAATGCTAAACCAATTTATAATTGTCTTACACATCACTATGACAGAACGTTATTGAAATAGTAAATCTAACACTACTAATGTCGTTTTCCATTGGTAATCCGGAAAAACTCTCCGATCTGGGATGCCAAAGTAACACTTTTAATTGATTTGAAGTTTCGTTGCTTGTATTGTGTATCGGTGTGAAACGTCGTGCGCTATTTTTTTTTCATTCACTTTTTTCATTTTTTTCATTATTCACTGAAAACGATAGGAATATGTCTTAAAATGTTTTTAGAACTCATCTCACAAAATTAATTAATTAATTTTAAGTTTTCAGGTCACTTTTTTTCAATTTTTAGAGGTGGCAAATCACATTTGTCAATTTTGACGTCAACAGTGTTTCAGTGTGTGAGTGCTTCTGGTTTCGCTTCCTTCTTCAAATCAAGAATCAAATTTCTCTTCTTTCGAGGAGAGGAACTGTCATTTGATGCCAATGGAATGATTTGAGAAGCGTTCAGAAGGCTTCCGAACGACCAATGGAAAACGACATAAATAATTATACCTTTCACACTTGTCATTGTGACAGTTTTAAATACATCCTGTTCTATTATTTTTTTTTCTAACTTCACTTCCATTTTGTATATTCAATAAACCACACTGAATTATATTAGTTTCTTTCTTGGTCTTTAATTTAAGTCAATATTAATTAAATAATCATATCGTTTCATCAATTACCTACATCAATACTTTTCCAGCCGTATTTATTAGATTTCCCTAAATAGCTCTGAACGGACGAATAGTTATGTAGTGAATAGCACTCTATTCTACGTTAAAAAAAATTCTTATTTATAAACCATTATATTATTATAAACCATTATATTATTATGGTAAGTATATCTTACCTATCTATAATCTATAATCTAATTTATAGCATTGAGCGGTAATACACAGGTGTACTTCACTATCGAAGACAAACCGGTCTCTGAAAGCCATCTATGTATCCGCCGGCGTACTAACATTTCCTTGTCATTTCACAATAGCGATGACATAAACCTATTCAGTCGCGATACTACCTAAATCGGCGTTCAGGATATTCCACCTCTATGTTACGTTCAAAAAGTTTTATAAATAGGTTTTTCTGTTCAGAGGTATTATAAGAGGAACATAGCGCTATTCGCTCCCTATTATGGGTTTATAAATAAGGCTGGAAACTAATGCGTATAATATATTATCTTTATAAAATAAACATTTTTATGGCAAGCATAGTAAATTCAATGAAGTCTTGTTATTTTTTTTTTTAAATTAGTAAAACATCGAACTAGTATCATTAACCCCCCCCCCCCCCCCCCCCCATAGCAAAAAGCTATCTACGCCACTGGTCACCAGTGTATTCAACTGCGCTGGTGGGTTGTAGATTTCCTTTTAATTGTGTATGCAGCAGTAAGCGAAATAAATCCTTTGATAAGAGCTTTGTTGCAGAAAAGCCGTTTGGCAGAAAAAGCATATTTCCTTGCTTCTTGGCAGAAAAAGCTTTCTTCTCTTCTTACTAAAAACGTTTATTTTCTTACCAGTTTTAAGTTAACCTATTAAATGAAAAATTGCCAGAGAGAACAAAAAATAAAATTTTATCAGTTGGAAATTTTATTAAAATAAACGTAAAAGATATCAAAGTATATTACTAAAAAAGCAAAATATTCCGCAACCTGTAGACAAAAGGAGATAGAAATTCATATTTTGCTACACCGCTTTCCGATGATAGTAATATCGCACACGAAAATGCAAAAAGCGTACAGTTGAAACAAGACCTAATAGAACAGTTTTCGCACAGAGCTTGGAGTCAAAATATAAATAAGTTGTATCACACATTTTCGAAAAGTCTGGTTAAAACGACAATCGTAGATGCTTTATACTTGTGTTACACACTGTGCATATTTTTCTAACTTATTGAAAAGCATTTCAACTCTGCTTGATTCAATCATCAACCTCTTTCTAAGATCCTCTATTGATTGCTGTTGTTGTTGTACTATTGTTTCTAAATTTTCGATGCGCTCCTGAAAGTTAAAAGTAATTTTTCCTTCAACCAAAGCTAAACTGGTAGCTTCTTTGGGTAAGATTAATTTCGTTGGTAATTTGACTTTTTCTTTACTCGCATGTTCTATTGTTCCTTTAAATTGATGTCTATTGGATGTTTCTTTATCCGCAATGTGTTCCGTTAATACTTGTAAGTGTAGATCGTTTTCGCTCACTGCTTTTTTGACGAACGGTATCGATTTCTGAAACGGTTCAGGTGGCTCTATTGCAGAGAGTTGTAAGGGTGACAAAATGCAATTGACAAATACTTTGGGCTCTTCTGACGATCTTACTAGTTTTTCTCCAGAGCCAATCTCAAACTTGTTTTTTATTGTAACAGTTCGAGGCTCAACGAACGGTGTTGGCTTTACTTGACTCGCCTTCAGTTCATTTATCCATGGAACTTTAATTTTTCCGAAATCCCTAGTTTTACTGTTGTCCTCACTATTATCACCATATAGGAGAGGGTAAATAGAAGTTCTGTCGGCCGAAGGAAGCCTTCTTTTTGGTGGTTTGACGCGCGCAGTTCTTATGTCTGCAAGGATTGATGCCCTCTTTACCTGGTCAAACTCGCAGTATTTGTTGATAAACTTATTTGAAATACAAACTTGAACATTGCTATCCAATGTTTCTTTATTAGATCTGACGTTGGAGTTTTGAGACGCGGTTTCTACTTTCGGTTTTAGTTCGGATAGTGTATTTTCAGCAGCCAAACATTTTTTGACGGGAACGGTTGGTTTTTTCGTTATGGTGGGAGGAGGAGGCTTTTTTTCAATAGTTTTTTCTGTTTCTCTTTTCAACTTTTGCTTTGTTAGGCTATTTGGAAATGAGGCTATTTCAGCGTCAAAACATTTATTTTCAAGTGAATTTCTATGAGCTGCTCTGTTGCCAATTTCGATTTCAGATTTTCTGGAAACATCAACTTGCAATTTTTTTAGTTCAGGGTCTTCAAAAAAACTAATACTGGATGAGGAATCAATATCACTTGCAGCAAAAGGCTTTTCTTGCAGCTCCCTAGAATCTTTCTCTCCTTTTTCTGAAAAAAAAAGATAAAAAGCAACAACTTTAACTCAAATATACTTCTAAGCTACCGAAGAAATTTTAAATATAAGTATGAAATCGAAAATCTTCTCACTGTGGAACCCTGCTTGACAAAGCGCAGAAGTTGTGACGAAAGGATAAAAAGCCTACTACATACATCCTGCTTTTTTCAATGCATTCATAATCCGCCATATTAGGTTTGTTCGTTGAAGCCTTGGGGTTGCCCTAGGGTCGCCACAAAGCGTTTTTTGAGAAACCTAAATTCACCCTGAATGTCAAATTGAGTGTTTTTTGAGCCATATGTTTGCCATAGGTTTTCCCCAAACTCGCCCTAGCTTTTTGCTGTGGCGATTTGAGGGCTGTCAAATGGCATGTATTTTTTTTTTAATGACAGGGATGTGTGGTGATTTGTGATATATCGTTTTTTGAGGACTGGAAAACCCAGGTTTTTTTTGACAACTCACAGGGTTGTCAAGAAAACCTGGGTCAACCCTGGGGAAAGTTCAACGAACAGACCTATTAACAATATGCGTGTATATCAAGCTTTTAAGCGGTCCCTAGACGCTCAATATTTTTTTCCGCAATATTTGGAATTATGTACACAATATTATGGATCGTCTGTAGATGATATAGCAAGGTTGTGCAATATATTGTGTAAAATCAAAGCACTTTTGATATTTACTGTGCAACCTAAAAATATTGTATTCGTCTAGGGATACTATTTAATACTATTTAATACTATTTGTATATTTATTTTAAAAGTGCTGTGAAGTAGACAACTCCGTGAGTGACTAGGTTAGTTGAAAATGCCAAAAGTAAATGAAGAGGAGAGATGTGTCTACACAAATATCAGCAAATAACTAAATGATTGGAGGAAATATTGCACCGTATGGGACAATTGCCAATAACATTGTGCAAAAAATAGCGATAAATTGAGCAAAGCAAGCTTACTCATTGATTAAAATAAAAATCGTATTTATAATCATTTTTGCTAGTTTGTAAAGACTGCGAAGCTCAAGCGCGAAAATATGTAGTTTTAGGTTGTTTTAGCGCATAAATGTCATTTGGTTTTGAATATTGATTTGTCATTCAGTGGTTTATTTACAACTTTGTGAATCTTAAAAAATAGCTGAATAAAAAAAAAATGTACTCATATTACATTAAATTTATACATTATTTGGACGTAGTAAATGTTTTTTCAATTAAAAGAAGTAGAACGCAAAAAGTCTACAAAAAAGATTTGATCAAATGGACCTTAGAAATCATTATTCTCTTTGACTTTTTCCATTTCTTTTTATAAATTTTACTTTAAGCAACTGATTTTCACTAAGAAAACCTACTAAAACGTTAAGAGAAGCAAGTTAGGCCAATCAACCATTGAGAAACCAAAATTAGAAAGTTTCTTTATGATTTGGACATGAGGTATGAGTAACTACAATGGGTGAAAAAAAGGATTACAAATAAAAAATTTTTATTCACGTACAGCCGTATTTATTAGATTTCCCTAAATAGCTCTGAACGGACGAATAGTTATGTAGTGAATAGCACTCTATTCTACGTTAAAAAAATTCTTATTTATAAACCATTATAGTTATGGTAAGGTGGTACCCGTGGTGCGATGGTTAGCATGTCCACCTGCTAATCCAGAGGTTCGAGGTTCGAATCCCAGCAGAGGCAAAAATGTTTTTCCACGGGTATCGCCTTTCGCGAGGAATTGGCAAGTCCTCCGTTAGTAAATTCACTGCCATGAAAAGCGCTTTCTCAATTTGCCGTTCGGAACCGGCCCAAAATTGTAGGTCCCCTCCATTCCCTCACAAGGTTTGGTTGTGAGAAATGCGCTAGGCCCAGGGGCTCCTCGCTCTGTTGCGCCACCCTATTTATTTATTTATAGTTATGGTAAGTATATCTTACCTATCTATAATCTATAATCTAATTTATAGCATTGAGCGGTAATACACAGGTGTACTTCCCTATCGAAAACAAACCGGTCTCTGAAAGCCATCTATGTATCCGCCGGCGTACTAAAATTTCCTTGTCATTTCACAATAGCGATGACATAAACCTATTCAGTTGCCATACTACCTAAATCGGCGTTCAGGATATTCCACCTCTATGTTACGTTCAAAAAGTTTTATAAATAGGTTTTTCTGTTCAGAGGTATTATAAGAGGAACATAACGCTATTCGCTCCCTATTATGGGTTTATAAATAAGGCTGTGAGTCTGAGTAAGTTTCTATTCACTGCGTAGCTACTCAGCGTTTTAGGTGTGTTTTAGTGAAATCTAATAAATACGGCTGTGAGTAGTACAGCAGTGAATAAGAAGATCCTCCGACTATAATCAGTGAATAAAAAAGCCATATTTATAATCCTTTTTTTCACCAATAATTGTAGTTGCTCAAACCATATGTGTAATGTCGATTTCCAGTGGTACACAAAAGCACTTTTAAAAGTGCTTTTTTGCTCGAAATATGTTACATTGAGGCACTAGATCACTTTTTTTTTGCCCCGAAAAAGCACTTTTACGAATCTCGATTCAGAGGCAAGATTTACACGCACTTTCACGTACACCAACACAAAACATTTGACGTTTACCAGTTTGCAGTTTGATTATTTTGCATTTTTGGTTAAAGGACTGTGAAAGAGAAATAATAAAAATAAACAATAAACTATTTTGTGAAAATGGATCGCTCAATTTTAGCTGAAATTATCAAAATATTTATGAGTCGTCATCTAGTTCTGATTCCAACGAAGAAGTGTTTGAAATTCTGAAATTCCTTACACAAAACGAAAGGCATTCTGTGAATAATTTTGTTGAAAGTGTTGTGTACAATTATTCGGATGAGGAGGTTTCTTCCTAGTGCATTTATTAATAAAGTTTCGAAAACATTCTTTCTATATAAATTGCAGAACAAAACAAACGGGAAGAGTTGGCTGTCAAAAATAGCACACATACAATGATAAAAAAAGAATTTTGTCTTTTCTGTTCCAATGAGCACGAAAAAAAGCACTTTTTTAGAGTGCTTTTGTTTTTGCAAAGGAAATCGACATAAATTAAATTTAATTAAGTGTGTTCAATGACCTTTTCCAGAACAGTTTCAGACAGAAAAGATCAGACTTTTGGTGTTCAATGAGAAATTTTCTGTTCTTTTCTGATCTTTTTTGTGTTCAATGAGCTGTTCTAGAACAGTTTAGCACAGCATTTTTTGCACCTCTTTTTGAGCAAGTGCAAGTTCGGTGAAAACTGTCAAAAGCAGCTGATGACATTTGAAACCAGATTTTTTTGTGCAGCGAAAAGTGCTTTTTTATGGAGCTGGAGGTAATTTATCAAACGAAAAATTTATTCAAAACCGTAAATATTGTTTTAAAACCAAAAATATTTATTTCTTCTCAGTTAAACATCATGTACGGGCAATATAAACTTACTTCGGAGGAAGGAAGGGAGCTAGTGGTGCAATGTTCACCAAAAACTGCACTGAATTTACAACAAAGTTTGTGCACAAAATTTTTTTGCTTATTGTAACGTTTTATTAATGTGGTTTTAGATGAAGAGGTGAGCCAAAGGTTGTTTGACAGTGTAACTGTCGAACATGAAAACGAAGTCGTTCCTGTGACTTCGGAAACAATTTTGGACTCGTCAATAGCCTAATTGATTTCCCAGTCGCTTGTTCGGGATATGTTGGAGCAAGGCACCTCAGGACAAGCAAGTCAAAAGTGTGGCTGGAGAGGGACTGCCAACATTTGATCTGCCTCTACAAAGAACTTCACCCATGCATTGGCTGTGAAAACAAAACAAAAAATGTGGGAAAGGATTGCCGAGCAGATGAGTGCTGGCGGGACGACATTCACGGCACATCAAGTTGAAGGGAAATGGAAGAGCCTGGAAAGGGCATTCAAAAATAAGATTGCGCACAACAAGAAAACGGGCAATATTAGAGCAACGTGTACGTATGAAAAGTAAGTTTGTCTCTGAAAATTGCTTTTTTTAATTCTGCATTAACAATCCATTGGTGTTTGATCTTTAATCAAAGTAATGTTTTTTTTAATTACAGTGAGCTATCTGAAATTTTGCTTAAGCGCCCTTCCATTATACCTTCTTATTTGCTAGGAAAATCCAAGAACAGCGGTAAGACGAGGAATGACATCCTGGTTGAAACGGGGTTTTCTGAAGGTATTGTTTGTGTTGCAAAAGAAAATTGAATAAAAATATAATTAACATGTTTTTTTCATTTTGCTTTAGCAACAAGTACTTCGGATGAAGTCCTTCCTTCACCAATAGAGCAAACCAATGAACCTGAGCCACTACCACCTGGCAATAATAAGTCCTCCTCGCAGGATGCACAGAAAACAGACGGTAGCTGCTGAACTTGTCAAGTGGAGGGAACAGTACGCCGAGGAAAATCGTCAAAAAAGCATTACAGGAAGGATAAGATGTAAGCCAATCGTGAAAAGCTGGAGGCTTACAAAGACCGTACCGCTGTCATGCAAGGCCTTATGGAAGCCTTAAAAAAAGACTAGGTTTTTAATGTTACTTGTTTTTGTTTTTATTGTGAAATGTAATTTCCTCTATTTTTTATTATGTATAATGCAAAACGAAAAAGACTGTGTATTTATTTATTTATTTATTATCTACAGCTTAATGCTAACAGATTAATTTGCTTAAATTTATGTATATATAAGTATATGTACAAATAATAATAAGATTAAGTTGATAAAATTAATATTACAAAGTTATGCAACGCAGAGAATTTTTAAACAATAATCTTGATTGGCTTATATCTACCAAGTTGCAGACAGAGTTAAAATTTGATAAGGTTGTTAGCGGTTCATTGGACCCGTAATTCGTTCTATGACGAGGTTGGAAAAGAAAATCACGTTGTCTAAGTAGTCTTTCGGGTGCATAAATAGGAACTAAAGCTAACAACTTAGGACATTTTATATGATAGCATAGAATGTCTCTCACAAACATTATATCATGGGTCTTACGTCGACTATCCAGCCTGGAAATCCCAAGAAACAAGCATCTAGCTTTGTAGCTCGGTGAAAAACTCCATCTCATTTTGGTAAAGATGAACTCTGTGAATCTTCTGTGGACTTTTTCTATACGATTTGATTGCACTTGAAAAGCTGGGTACCAAACAGTATCACAATATTAAAGGACAGATCGTACTAAAGCCAGAAAAAGTGCTAAAAGCATGCGGATCCGTAAAGACTGTTGTATTTCTTTAAATAAATCCGACCATTGAATTTGCTTTTGATATTATGTAATCTAAGTGATCATTAAAGGATAGAGTCCGATCAAAAATCACACCAAGATCCTTAAAAAGTCAGAACCAATTGAATAATTGAATACAAATGGAACGGAGCATCTGTAAAAAGATACGAGGTTGCATTTCTTTACATTGAGTAAAAGACGATTTTCTTTGCACCATAAATATAATGCTTCTAAGTCTCTTTGCATTTTATTGCAATCGTTTATGCTTGATATGCTAGAGAACATTTTAAGGTCATCTGCATAGAGTAAAACTTGTGTATATGGAAAAATTGGTATTATGTCATCTATGAAAGTGATAAACAATAGCGGTCCCAGATGACTACCTTGAGGTACACCTGATGTCCTTGAGGTAAAACTACCAAGCTTTACCATCTGCACCCTGTTAATCAAAAACGATTCGATCCAATTCAAAATCATTGAATGGAACCCAAAACTCTTTAATTTTTTGATTAGTATGGTATGATTTACAGAATCAAATGCTTTGCTGAAATCTGTGTAGATAACATCAACTTGCATTCCTTTTTCAATTAAGTTAATGGCAGACGATGAAAAGTATAAAAGGTTTGTTGAGGTCGATCTACATCACACAAAACCATGCTGAAGCTCAGAGATATGCTCTTTTACGAGGAATTCAAGTTTATCTTTTATAATACTTTCGAATAGTTTTGGGATTGCTGAAAGCTTACTTATACCCCTGTAGTTCTCCACTTTATTTTTTGAGCCAGCTTTATAGATTGGAACTAAATAAGGCATTTTCCATTCATTAAGAAAAATACCCTCACGTAATGACAAAATAAAAATTATGTGTAAAGCTACGCTCAAGCTATCAACACAGTTTGTTAGAAGACAGGCTGGGATACCATCAGCACCAGGGACAACGTTGGGTTTCAACAGTTTAATTGCAGACGCAACTTCATATAAATCTAGAACCATAGCCCAAATCAACGGGTTAGTTTATTACAGTTTCGCTATTTAAGTGAATGTCTGACTTCGTATACACAGATTCAAAAAACTGAGCAAAAAGTTCACACACTGATTGAGAGTCGTTTGCGACACTAGAGCCGTACGCCATTGTCTCAGGTAAACCATAAGTACAGCGATTTGACTTTATGTAAGACCAAAAACATCTACAATCTACTAAGCTCACTTTCAATACCCATAATATAATTCTTGTGTAAGACTAAGAACTTACTAAAAACATTAAAATCATTTCGAAAAAGACTGAACTTATATTAGAAAAATATATAATATTGAAACTTTAACTTTAACCTTTCAATTGAAATGGGAAAAAACCTCATCGCAGAGCCGATCTCGAAGGGCAAATCCTTCACTTTGTTCGGGTGATCTATGGTGCTCATAATCCACTGTTTCTTCTTCTGCTTTCATTTCAAAAAGAAGCTCTTCTTCGTTACACATGTTGTGCAAAACAATACACACACGAATAAAATGGCAAAGTTTTTTCATTCCTCTTAATTTGCAATAATAAAGTTGCCGAAACCTTTGCTTCAGGATTCCAAAAGAATTTTCGATCACAATGCGCCCGGAACTTAGTTTTTTGTTGCAAAACTTTTGCCTTGATGACAGATGACCATTGTCACGATATGGTGTCACCAAATACTAAGAGCAAGCATATACAGCGTCTCCCAAAAGATAGAACCCTCTACATATTGAAGGAAGTTCTTCATACACACTAGAGTTTTCGAACATTCTATTGTCATGGACCGAACCAGGATGTCCAACGAAGATATCAATGAACTTTCGTTTTTCGTAACATATTCCTTGCACCATGTAGTCATTTTTCCATCGCATCGTCTGGGGGGATCAATCCTTATTCTAGTTCCATCTATTACGCCTAAGAAAAATAAAACAAAAAGTAAATCAATAAGCTGCAAAAGATCTGCAAACAAAAAAGTTTACTACCTATAATTCCAGTCATCCCAGTTTTTTCCTTCATAAATAATGAAGCCCGCTGTTTTTTATCCTCATTTGGCCACTTTATTGCAAAAATCGCTGATGAAATAAATGACCCTAGTAATCATGTGGCTTACTGTTCCCAACGCCAGGTTAAACCGATCTGCTATGTCTCTATAGGAACAAGCTTCATGGCCTGCAAACCACAGAAACAAGGTGATATGCGTTTTAGCAGAATATGTTTTGATGGGATCCAATCTAAGATACCCTTCGGACACAGACAATTTATCGACAAGTTCGCTGAAAAGGTTACTACTAATTCGAAAATGAGTTATAAACTCATTTTCTGTATAAGTAGGTACAACTTCTTCCGAAATGGACGAATCTCCAACAAACCCAATATTGTAAGGGATTACACAAAAGGTATGGCAGGTGTAGACCGTTCGGATCAAATGCTGTCCTACTATAGTGCTATGAGAAAAACTCTTCGTTGGTATAAAAAAATAGGTGTACAGTGTACACATCATAGAAATGGCTGTGCATAATGCATATATATTGTATTGTCAGCAACGGAACGCAGAAAAGAAAACATCTCTTCAATTTAGAGAAGAAGTTCTACAATATTGGCTAAATAGAAGCCAAGATGCAGTCATTCAATCTCGTCAATCTACGTTGATCACACCCCAAGAACGAAGTTCCCTTCATTATCTTGATGCTATTCCTCCCACACAGCAAAAGAAAAACCCAACTCGCAAGTGTAGAGTTTGTGCAACGAAAAGCATTCGAAAGAAGACTCGATATTACTGTCCGAGCTGTCCTGATAAACCTCCATTATGTATTGGACTATGTTACAAATCCTATCATGAAGATAAGGTATCGTAAGTGATTTAGTTGTTATAAAATTTTGTTATAAATACACGATGAAGTTGATTTTGGCGTGAAAGATCATTCTTTATAAGAAATAAAGTATTATTTGTAGTATTTTACAAGATTTTTACATATTTATATTATGTTTGTGGCAAAAAAAAATTTTCTAATTCAAAAGCCTGCATGTTAAAATTTATTCAAAGTAGGACGAGTATACTCGTCTTGGCAGTGCGGGATAAAATGCTAAGGACGAGTATACTCGTCTTGGCAGTGCGGGATAAAATGCTAAGGACGAGTATGCTCGTCCTTGGCAGTGAATGGACGAGTATAATCGTCTTGGCAGTGCGGAATAAAATGCCAAGGACGAGGATACTCGTCCTTGGCAGCCAATGGGTTAATGCAATTTCTTTTGCATTTTTCCAAAGACAGTAGCACTGCGTTCAGCTCCTCAAAAGATTCTGTGGATGAATCAGTGGAGGAATTAGTGGACACCTCACTTTCACTGCTCACATCACCCATTGCAACCAAAACTTGAGTTAATTCGGCCATTATTATTTTATAGTAGGGAAGCCCAAGAGGGGATTTTGCGCGTTACTCGAGCGCGTCAGAAAATCATATGGGGAGAAACCTTGCACCATGTATTGTACTCCTACCATATATTAAACCTTAATGTTGGGGCGTTCGCTCAGGGCAGCCCGTCAGATTAGTAAAAAAAAAGTCGATCATCGGAAATACTCGAGCGCGTCAGATTAAGAGATGGTAGGTTGATTACATCGAGAAGAGTGTATATTTCAATAATCTGACAATTTGAGCGGGGCCTTCGTAAGTAGGCGAGTCACAAAGATGTAAAAAAAAATCGATGTTTCGAAATACTCGAGCGCGATTAATTTTTATTTTTTTATTTTAAAGGTAATTTTATCAGGATTTCGGAAAACATATAATCTGACTATTTGCTTGGGGCGATTGATGTAAAATCGTCAATAAAAGGTATTATTTATGATGGTTAATATCTCGCTTAGTATTGATATTAGCAATTTGGTCCAGAGGCTTTTTTTGTAGGAAACTAAATTTTCTACAAGTTTGTAATTTATAATTTTTCCGTAGCTTTTGTTATTTACGAGATAACTGCGAAAAAATGTGAATTTTATGGAAAAATCTGGTTTAGTGGCCCTTACCACCTGGTCGGTATGAGTAACAACTTTGCAACAAAGAACACTTTTGTAGAGCGTTCAATTTTAAGAAAAAACCATCTTTGGTTAAAGTGATTCCATGAAATGCCGCTGAGCTATAGAAATTTAAAAATAGAAAGTCATAGTTTCCCTGTATTTTCAATGGGAAATCTTTACACCTTTTGATCGAGGACTTAAAATTAATATTAAGGGCTCAAACTTTCAGGGAGGTTTTTTTTAGTATTAACAACAAAATTTCAAATCAAAATTTGAATATACATATGTCTACATGTTTTTTTTTATTGCATCCAGTAATAAAAAATAGAAGCAACAAAGAATTGTTACTTTAAAATTGTTAGACTAAGAGTACGCCCCCATATAATTGTCAGATTATCATGCTGGAGAACGAAGATATCAAGTTGATCACCCTGTATATAAATCTGACGCGCTCGAGTTTTCAAGGTCACGTGTTTTTTTTACATTTTTAAAAGTCAGTCATGACTGATCGCCCCACTCAAATTGTCAGATTATTGAAATATACACTTTTTAGAGTACACTTAACATTCACTTTGAAAATCTGACACGCTCGAATAACTTTTTATTTTTTGTTTTTTTAACCTCTCTTTACGCCCATTTGCCCCCAGTAAATCGTCAGATTAATATATATCCGTTATAAGAAAGCGCGTATACTCTATGAAAATCTGACTCGCTCGAGTATTTCAATTTAACTGTTTTTTTTACATTTTTAAAAGCTCATACACGCCCATCGCCACACTAAAATGAAAAACTGCCATACACTTTTTTTCGTTTTAGAACGTAAACTTCACAATCCAATAAGTCCCCATGACGCTTTAGTAACTCCAAATTTAGCATCTCGGGCTCCCCTACTTATTACAAATGCGTTCAATTTATTTATTGCAGTAATTTTTTAAAAGATTACAAACTAAATTTTTCCACTTCTCCACTTCACAGGTAAATAGAAACACTCTAAGAATTTTCTTTCAAACTGGCATATGTCATCAGTCATCAGTTTGACGTTTCTCACTACTTTTGTTCAGACATTTCTCACTGCTTCTGTGCTGTGCTGTTTTAAGTGTGTTTGTGAAACTTTCTTGTTATGATTTCTCCATGGTTAAAACTGACAAAGAGGAATATGCTTTTGTTTACTTTTTCGTTTCCTTTGAAAAAATTCAGCTCCAAAATCTTAAATTTAAAAAAGAAATCAAGACAGTCGAAAGAAATGATAGCCGAGTTTTATTGGGAATTTCTATATTCACTTATATTCACTTGACTTGCTAGTATCAATGAAACGCTTTATATGGCTATATTCACTTACCAAATTCACTTTCACAAACTCTATTTACCAACGATTCCTGTTGTTCACTTAGGTAAGTGAGTTATTTTTGTTCACTTACGCTATTCACTTAGGGTTGTTGTTTTTCCATGAGCGATGTTCTGCGATGTTTTGCTTAGGTGAATATAAGTGAATATAGATTCCCAATGAAACTCGGCTAATGATTCTCTAAGAAACAATTGATCAAATCATTCTTTGTAGATTACAATGCGCTAAAACAAGCCTTTACCATGTATTTCTGCGTTTAAGTTGCTCAGCTCTTATTCACTGTTGAAAAATGATTATAAATACGATTTCTATTTTTATCAATGCGTAAGCGTGTTTTAAAGTTCCGTGAGGTTTAAAATGCAATTATAATTACGGCTGTAAATGCAAAAAACAGAGTAGAGCAGGGGGCAAAGCTTCGAAATTCATCAGAGAAAAGCGCAAAGATGAAGCCTAGTCGAGCTCAAATGCCTACTCCTTCCCCATACCAAAACCTTAACAAGACTGTAAAAATGTGCTGATTCCCTGGTTCACCAGTATAAGACTGGCAGTTAGAGTTGCCAACTCCAGTTACAGGTATCAACTCCAATGCACAGTGGATCCAATCTAAAATCTAGCAGAATAAAAGTATATTTTTTAAGTATAAATATTGCGTTTAGTTTTGTTTTTTTATAATTGGTAACACTCTGCAAAGCTCAAAAAAGCTTTTGAATGAGCTTTTTAGTGCATCGCTGATCAGCTGCGAGCTTTGAAACTTAACTTATTTGCGGCACGTGTTTACACAAAGATTTGAGGTTATTTGTGAAGTGATATATTTAAGTATATTAATATAAATAACTTTTGTATCCCTTAAAATAAGGTATGTACTCAATACAAATTGTATGTTCGTGGCCCGTCTTTATATGTGTAGCTTGAAAATGTGTTATTTGTAAGTTGACTTAGCAAGAATTGTTTTTGAGCGTTTTACTGTCTTTATTGGACTGTAATTAACGTTATTCAACCGTATTCAAGCTAATTAATATAATAGTATTTTTGTAAAGTGTGAGTTCTTGTGAAGTGAAAATGTCCAAAATGATAACCAACTACGTCCAACTCTTAAGGCTATTTTACTTTTTAGGTGAAATGTCAGTCCCAAAGCGCGTTCTGTTTTGCATGTGGCTTGGCGAACGGACGGACTTAAAGTAACCGATTATTCTGCTGAAATAACTCTACAGAATTTAGTAGATCATACGGTAAGCCGTATCATAAATGCCATCATAAATAAATCATAAATCATAAATAAATCATAAATAAAAAACAAAACACTAAAAAATTTAAAAAAAATGTGAAAATGTATATTGTTGAATATGTTTTTTTTTAACATTTGTATGGGAGCTATGGGAAATACCTAACGTAGGACATTGAAATTTGGATAATATACGTAAAATTAATTAAAAACTGTAAGTACAAAGTTTCATTAAAATATCTATTAATTTACTAAAGTTATTAATTTAATTCTGCTAGCAGAGCTATTGGATCCACTGTGCAATGGTACGAAAAAAAACTAGATATTATTATACTTATTATACAAGGTGTTCCGTAATTCGTGGAACATACTTTGGGATGCGATTCTTTGTCATATTCTAAGAAAAAAATTGTTCAAAAGTAAAGTCCGTTTCTCAACTTTGCCATCACTCTTTAACAATTTAAGAAAAGGCTAACTTTGGTGATCCCTGACCTGTGTTAAATTCGATATCTCTGTCAATACAGATGATAGAGACTTAATCTTAGACTTTAAGACTGTATTTAAGTTGAGCTTCCATAGGTTAAGGCTTGCCAGATTTTAAATTTTGAATGGTGTTCAAATTTTCTTCCCGAAACAAAGTTTTGACTTTGAGGTCATTTTTTTCAGAAAATGTCTGATAAACATAGAGTTTCTTTATTTTTTACAGAAGAACAAAACAATAATAGAAAAAACTCATTCATAAGTGCACTCAAATACCCATACATTTTATGATACATGAAAAAATACAAAATGGGTGAAATTTAAAAAAAAAAAATTAGCTTTGAGGTTTATTTGAATAAAACAATAATATGGGCACTTAGAAGTTTTTTATGTAGTTTATACAATTATAACAAGTGCTCAAAGTGCGCTCTTCGTTTCAAATGCATGCCAGAACTCGTTTTTGGATTTCATTGTGGGTGCTTGCCTTCGATAACTCATGTCTTACTTGTAGTCTTGTAGTCTTTGAAACTGTATTTAAAATAGACTCATAGGGTTGCTAGATTTTCAGTAAGGATAAAGTTCCTGGTATCTTCGTTGTGCTCTTCTTGAATTTCCATTGCAAAACTCATATAAGAAAAAAATGTCTGCGTATTCTTCTTTCCTAAATGAAGGCATTTCAAAAAGCTCTCTGATCAAACTGCAATCGTAATTTATTTTGATAAACTGATGAACGAATTTGTTTTCTTATTCTTTTATACAACTTATTTACCTATTGAAGATTCATACCCCAAACTTAAAGCAAACATTCACAATAAAATCCAAAAACGGGCTCTGTCATGCATTCAAAACGAAGGAGGCCACTTTGAGCAATTGTTATAATTGTATTAGTATAAAATACAAAGAAAAACTACTTAAAAAAACTACCCGTATTATTGTTTTATTCAAACAAACCTCAGAGCCTACAATTTTGTTTTTATTATTTTTTTTTTTTAATTTTATCCATTTTGTATTTTGTCAACTGTCATAAAATGTATGGGGTTTTGAGTGCACTTATTCATAAGTTTTTTTTATTATTGTTTTGTTCATCTGTAAAAAATAAAGAAACTCTATGTTTTTCAGGCGTTTTCTGAAGAAAATGTGAACACCATTTAAAATTGAAAATCTGGTAACCCTAAACCTATGGAAGCTCAACTTAAATACAGTCTTAAAGATTGTTATTTCTACAAAAAATTGAGTCTAAGATTAATAACGTATTACGGAGCACCCTGTATACAGAACGTGGACGTTCAATATACAGGGTGTCCTGTAATTCATGTTTGGGATGAAATTCTTGGCCACATTCTAATGTCGATTTCCTTTGCAAAAACAAAAGCACTCTAAAAAAGTACTTTTTTTTCGTGCTCACTGGAACAGAAAAGACAAAATTCTTTTTTTTATCATTGTATGTGTGCTATTTTTGACAGCCAACTATTCCCGTTTGTTTTGTTCTGCAATTTATATAGAAAGAATGTTTTCGAAACTTTATTAATAAATGCACTAGGAAAAACCTCCTCATCCGAATAATTGTACACAACACTTTAAACAATATTATTCACAGAATGCCTTTCGTTTTGTGTAAGGAATTTCAGAATTTCAAACACTTCTTTGTTGAAATCAGAACTAGATGACGACTGATAAATATTTTGATAATTTCAGCTAAAATTGAGCGATCCATTTTCACAAAATAGTTTATTATTTATTTTAATTATCTCTCTTTCACAGTCCTTTAACCAAAAATGCAAAATAATCAAACTGCAAACTGGTAAACGTCAAATGTTTTGCGTTGGTGTACGTGATAGTGCGTGTAAATCTTGCCTCTGAATCGAGATTCGTAAAAGTGCTTTTTCGGGACAAAAAAAAAGTGATCTGGTGTCTACATGTAACGTATTTCGAGCAAAAAAGCACTTTTTAAAGTGCTTTTGTGTACCACTGGAAATCGACATTAGTTTAGAAACATCAAAAATAGGTCCGTTCACAAAGGTAACAAGGAATTTCTCTTGACTCTGTTTACATGCTGGGGTTGAATTTATATGAGATTGTGATTTAGATGTGAGTTGGAAAAAATATTTTGTTACTTGTTTCAAACTAATTAAACTTTAATAATTAGAAAGTACAACCATTTTTATGGCATACTTAACAATTAGCTTTGAAAAAAATGTTAACATTCACACAAAAATGTGAAAAGAAATATGCAAAAAGTGCTCTCAGTCACTAAACAGACCCTTTTTAATTGCTATTACGTTGTTTTATGTATCTTAATATACATTTACAAATTTAACTCTTGAAATCAATGAAATTCTTAAAATCAAAAATTTTCTGCAACTAAATTGCGGAGTGTAAGAGTGGGCATACGATTTTATTCAGTAACACATTTGTGAACAGACCCTTTGTCACCTGCTTTTGTGCGAGATACATGAAAGTCTCTAGACGCACCAACATTAAAAAATGAAAAGTCGAAAAACTCATTCGATACTCGAATAAACGTCAAAAGTCTATCCCCGACCGAATCTTAACCATCCTTTTATCCATAACATTGGTTGTCGGGGATGTTGTTTTTGCTTTGCGTGTAAAATGATGTTATGTACATAACAGTCCTGTGAAAAAAACACGCCTATTGTAATCAGTGAAAATTTAGGAAAGCAAAAGGACCGCGAGGAGACATTGTCGTCTGTGATGACCATTCCGTTGTCGAAATCAACACAAAGAACAACTACAGCAGTAACCCCAAAGCTAATAATAGCGGCAATAACCGCAGCAACAGCAGCGACACAGATGCAATAAAGAGAAGACGGCGGCGGCGGCGCATTAAGGCCAATCCGAACACGGTGTCGTGCAAGCAAAAGGTTTACGGGACACCGCAATAAGGTTGACGACGACGAAAATATGATTTCGACCAGTTCTGAAAGCTTACCTCGAACGGTCATAATATTCCAGTAGATTAACAAGTTTATATTTCTGACACCGAAAATAAACATTCGTTTGTAAATTAAATTTTTTTAAATTACACGAGAGAAGAAAACAAAATGTCATTCACAAAGTAAATAGTAAATGGGGCAAGCACGATGTAGCGACGAATAGCCTCAATCAAAATAAAGAAAAAAAACCAGCAAATTCAAAAACTATTAAACTACGATGTATGTGGAATCTATTCCATAGCCAGGGAATATTTTTGTGCAATATTTTTATTATTTATATATTTTACTATACCCGCCGCGCCCGCCGTAGCTCAGGCCCTACGTTAATCGATTTGAATAAGTTTAGTTAAGTAGTTTCCAAGCTTCAATTCTAGTGGGAGAATGCGGATGAAATATAGTTTATGTTACTCAGGAACAGTTAAGCACTCTTAACGATGACATAGTTTTTGGAATCGGTCCAGTACTGTAAAAGTGAAATACGCATTGAAATCGGTACAGTTGGTTTTTTTTTTTTTGAATTCCCGTTCCCGTTCCTGTGGGAAAATGGTGATGAAATATGGTTTAGATTGCTCAGGGACAATGAATGAAGCATTCTAACAGTGAAAGAATTTTTGATATTGGTTCAGTACTTTCCAGTTTCCTGGTTATTTCGCCATTCCCATTTCCGTTCCCGAAAGAAAATGGAAAGGAAATATAGTCTTTAATACTCAGGAGCAATAAAGCAATCTAACATTGAAAAAATTTTGGGAATTGGTCCAATGTTTTCCAAGTTCCGCTAACGTTGTTGTTCCTGTCCCGTTGCTGAAGCTCTTGACAGAGTACATCAAGGTGTGATTATTACTTACTTATTACTTTATTCATTTTTTTTTTTTTTTTTTTTGTCTACATAATAACCAAAGAACTTCCACTTCATTTGCATTCGAACCCAATATCACTTCGAGATCCTTATACTCTACCAAAGGCCTAGAAGTTGCAGGTGTCAGAAGTTCAAGGTGTATAGTATCACTTTAAATCAATCCCTTTTGTTTTGCGAATATAGATCAATTTCAATGTGCGGTCATTTCATATGAAAAAATAGCTTGGATTATTGTAAAAGTAACACTTTAAACTAAAAAAAACTTAAATCTCTATTCTTGGCAGTCGAAAATCAAAAGAGTTCTTAAAAACAAACAATCCAATAATCTTACTTTTTGTTATTTAATTAGCTGAGCCGCCCTGCGTTGCTCGGGTCTGTAGTTTTAAGGCTTCCGTTCTCATTTCTGTTTGTATTCCCGTGGGATTATTGGGATGAACGATGAAATCTACGCTAAGTTACTGAGGGATTATGTGGCATCCCAGTGCCGAAAGAATTTTTGAAATCTGTTCAGTAGTTTTCTAAGTTTCCATTTCCAACCCCGTTCCTGAGGGAATCTTCCGCTCCCGTGGAAATATGTGAGCGAAATATAAGTTTATGCCACTGAGAGATAATGTAACATCGGAAAGTTGAAAGAGTTTTTGAAAACCGTCAAGTTGCTTTAAGGTTCCCGTTCTCGTTCCTGTTTCTGTTCCCGTGGGGTTATAGGGATGAATTATACGCTGAGTTACTGAGGGATAATGTGGCATCCAAGTGCTGAAAGAATTTTTGAAATCTACCCAGTAGTTTCTAAGTTTAAATTTTCAACCATGTTCCTGAGGGAATCTTCCGTTCCCGTGGAAATATGTGAATGAAATATAAGTGTATGTCACTAAGGGATAGTGTAACATCCTAGAGTTGTAAGAATTTTTTGAATCTGTTAAGTGTCTTAAAGGTTACCGTTCTCGTTCCTGTTCCTGTTCCCTGGACCTACACGAACATTTCAAGATCAAGATAAGATAAATCCGTTCAGTCGTTCTCGAGTTTTAGCCAGACTAACGAACTGCAACTGTAGTGCCATCTGCCGGGCTGATTTGTGAATCTAAACCATCCAGGGCGCCACTCAAACGCATATAGAAAAATTCATTTAAATCGTTCAAGCCGTTTAGGAGGAGTTCAATGACATACACACGTACAGCAGAATTATATATATAAAGTAGATTAAAATTCCATATCACATAATTAATCTTTTAAAGCTATAGTATGAACAAAATTTTTCGTTAGTCCATCTTTAGCGAGCACAAACAAACTTGATGGTCTACCCACTCGAGACTCGAAAGCATGCTACGTACAATTGTCCGTGTGCAAACATGGTGTACTTAAATCTAAGCCACAAATAGGCATCGTTTGGCTTTGGGATTTGTTAATTGTCATTGCAAATGTCAATCTGAGCGGAAACTGAATTCGTTTGAATTGAATTGGCACATCTGTTAGTATAATAGGAATCCGTGGTATTAGTATGTTTTCACCTTTGAACTTGCCGTTTAAAACGCTGTCTTCGATAACGTTTTTCATCAATTTTCGAATTACTAATCGCGTACCGTTGCACAGTCGTGTCGGGTTTAAATTGCAAACTGTATCAATTGATTTGTATGATACCAAGTTCCCTGGCAACAACTGTTGAATCTTCAAATTTAAAGTGTCAACGTCTGCATTTTTGCTGCTAAAATAGTTGTTTCAGCAAGCCTTTCACGATTTATGTACTGTTTGTGTACATCGGGAAATATTTGTTTAATGAGAGTATTTTGCGAATCAGCGATTGTGCAGAAATCGGTCGGTAATTTTACGGATCCAGTTTCATCTGTAGCAACTTTTCCATCACCGATATCTTAAAGTTGTTTTGAGAATATTTCAGCGGAAAATATTGAAGCATTTGAACGCGCATGTTTACTTTCAGCTGTACTTTATCAACATGACGCCATATTGGAGAAGATTTTAAGCAAGCGTTGATCTCATCAGCGTATGTTGAACGTGGAATGACGGGAAGTATTTGTCTGAAATCACCTGAAAGCACCAACAGAGTACCGCCAAATAGTTTGTCGTTGTTTTTAAAATATCTTTCAATGTCCTGTTCAACGCCTGAATTGAATGTTTGTGTGCCATAGTACATTCATCCCAGATGATAATTTTACACTGTTTTAGCACGGTGGCCATGGACGACTGTTTTTTGATGTTACACACTGCGTGGGGGTTATTTTGAATATTAAGTGGCAGCTTAAATACTGAATGAGCTGTTCTGCTTCCATCCAATAAAGTTGCCGCAATGCCCGATGATGCAATGCCAATGCGATGCATAATTTGATCGTATTTCAGCAAAAATTGGTGAAATAAGGAATGTTTTGCCAGTTCCACCCGGTGCATCCAAAAAGAAGAACCCACCTTGTCATGCATAAACTGCGAGTAAAATGCGATCAATGTCGGGCATTGCGAGCAACAATCGCTGCCATTTCTACAGTGTTGTACTGCAGTTCAAGATTCATTTCAGTGTTTATTAAATAAGATGCAGGTCGATTTGGCGAATTCATACCGAAATGAGTGAGTGATAACCTGGTAATGACAATGCAAAGATCCTTAAAAGCAATCAATGCTTCATTGTACATAGTGTCGCTGAATGTTATCGTTAGATCGTTGCACAGTGTACGATGTTGATGCAATATAATCATCAGTCATGGAATCTTTGTGATTATCCCACAATATGTTTCGAGCTGGGAAACATGTAGTCAACACTATTGCAAAAAGTAGACGAATTTGAATTGCTGTACAGTTCAATGCAGCTTCAAGCAAGCATACGCTCCCACTGGTTATCGTCTTCCAGCAAGCCGAATGCAAGGCATGCATCTTAATATGTTGGATACTGTTGCCCATTTACTTTACGTATATCTTGAAATGATAATGGGCCAGTAACATTAACCAACAACAGTTGAAGATAAAAGCACTCAGTGGGACTGACTGTAAATAATCGCCTCAAAGCATTCGATTCAAATAAATTGAGACATGCATCAACTGGTGAGCCTTGCTTGCGGGGCATCCATTTGAAATTGCGTGGTACTTGGTCATCCGTACTATTACACAATTCAAAAAAAGCAGTGAGTGTAGTTTTAGGTGGATATTATTTCAGAATTTATTTTTAAGCAAATTCAATTGATAAATATGACATTTACACTGAGACTGTAAAATCTAATATATAATATTCACAGTGTGAATTGAAGAAACAATGTTGAGGGTAGATGGCTCCTATCACTTGGGGGTATGGAAAATGATTAGTAGCCGATTCTCAGACCTACTGAATACGCTACAGTGATGTGCCAAACCGGGTTAACCCGAGTTGGATTTTGATTAAGTTGTAACTCGAGTTGGCTAACTCGGTTTACAAAAATAATATTTGCGATTTTTCCTTCAATACTATGTTTTGAAAAATAGAAACAAAGCAAATTTTTCAATCAAAATAAACGGATTTAGTCAAAATGAATTTATATATAAAAAAAAACCAAAAGCAATAAGCGTACCTACTAATTAATCACACAGGAAAGAACCGAACCGACTTGACTCGGGATATTTTACAGAAATTTAATTCCTGACTCGAGTGGCAATATGTACTCAAAACATTCAAACCGTCTACCTATCAACAAACGACAATGAAAAAACCGAACCGCAGTCCAACTCGGTTTGACTTGACTCGGGATAAATTAATTCCTAACTCGAGTTGCAGTATGGCGGAGAGTACGATAGCTTTGGCGAAAAAAAATAATAACGGGATTTAGTGGAGGGGTTCAATACAAGCATTTTTTTCTATGGGAGGGGGGGGGGGTCTATCTCCCCCCGTTTCAAACTTTTTTTTCCTAAATTTTGATTTTGAAGTCAGTTAATTCAAAAACTATAAATTGAAATCACTTCATTTAAAATTTATTATAAAGTGCAGATTTCTGACTATCATAAAAAGTATAAATTGTATCAGTAAGTTTTCCCGTTGTTCTTCAATATTTTTTTTTAGATTTTAAGTCAATTGTTATAAAATTGCCCCTACCGCCTAAACGGGGGGAGATAGACCCTCCCCCCTCCCATAGTAAAAAATGCTTGTATTGAACCCCTCCACCAAATTCCGTTATTATTTCTTGTCGCCAAAGTTATCGTACTCGTGCCGCAGTATGTATCCAAAACATTCAAACCGTTTACCTATTAACAGACGACAATGAAGAAACCGAACCGCAGTCCAACTCGGGATAAATTAATTCCTAACTCGAGTTGCAGTATGTTGTATGTATCCATTGTAGCTAAAGCTATACGGGAAATTAATTTATCCCGAGTCAAGTCAAACCTAGTTGGACTGCGGTTCGGTTTTTTCATTGTCGTCTGTTGATAGGTAGACGGTTTGAATGTTTTGGATACATACTGCAACTTGAGTTAGGAATTAATTTTTTGTAAAATATCCCGAGTCAAGTTTAACAAATGTGTGTGTTTCTGTATGCCTGCGCAAATAACTCACTTTTGCTTTGATGCTTTACATACTACTACCATAGTCGACTATCGACTTTATATGTAGAAGTGCATTGTGTTTGGCACAGACCGCAACTAAAAGAGTGTAGTTTTGATTATGTTCAAGTGAACTCGGTCTGCTTGTATTAATTTCATTTTAATTAGGTCTGTTTCTTTACTTTGTGCACAGAAATTCACAATCTGTCACATCTTAAGGAGCGGGGGTAAGACTCTCTCACATACTCTGAAAGAGCGTAATTGTCTCAAAAGTAAAGAAGCGGTCTTGAACAAACATTCGCAGCAACGCAACGCTTGGAAAAACGTCTGTTTGACAGTTGTTGTATTTGTTTTGACTGTGCACGATTTCTGTCCACAGAAATTTAGGTAGCAGAAATTCGCAGGGTGAGCACTCTCTTTTGTGCACTGCTGCGAAAAATCGCCGTGCTGGAACGGCTTTAGACTGACTTTCGCCGAATTTCGGTGCATTTCGTGCGAATTTTCAGTAAAGAAACACACCTATTATTTAGTTGACGGTTCGGTTTTTTCTTCGGTTTGCCAACTCGGTTCGAAAAAATGTAAACCGAGTCAACTCGGTTTGGGCTCAACTCGGTTTGACTCGGTTTATGAAACCGAGTTGACACATCACTAAATACGCATATAAAATTTGGTAAAAATCGGTGAAGCCGTTTCGGAGGAGTACGGTAACTAACATTGTGACAGCGAAATTTTATATATATAAGGATGTATAGTATACTAGCTGACCCGACAAACTTTGTTCTGCCTTAGAGGCAATAAATGAGCAGAGTTTGGATTTTATAAATTTATATTAATTACTATAGTAAATATATTCAAAGAAAATCAAGTATTTCAATGATTCCTTATTAGCTATTTATTTTGGTGCATGTGTTGCACTTTTTACTGAAGCACAAATAACGCAGATGATCTTCCGACTCGTGAACATGCCACATATAATTGACCATAGGAAAAAGATTCAACGATTTACCTTGTGATTTATTTATGGTCATAGCAAATGCAAGACGGATCGGAAACGATAACGGGATCCTTAAAACTATTTGACCAATTTCAAATGTTCTTTCGAATTTTAGATGAAACATTTCGGAGTGATACGTAACATGTACTATATTTAATCCGTATATTCCCACCGGAGCAGAAGGACGGGAACCTCAAAACTACAGACCTAAGCAACGCCGTGAATGTCGACGTGTCGAGGGATAGAGGGTAGGATGAATATGTCTAAACCAGCCCAGGCTGTTGAGCGAAGATCTCTGCTGGCTCATAAACTTGCTTAGATTTTTTTAAGAACATTGTTTTTTTTAAAACGAAAGATAACGCACTGCATTGATGTAGTTTCCGTTGCACGCTGCTTTTTGTTTATTTGATCAATGAAACGATAAAATCAAAGCCCAATGTCGGTTTTTTTTAATGTTTACTTTTCCTGTTCTGATTTTAAGCATTCCGTTTATGTTTTATGTCTGTGGCGGGATAAAAATGTTGTAAACGGGTCCGTCTTCTTGTCCTAAGCTACCTCCATACTAAATAGGTTCAGCCGTTCTTGGGTTATAAAATTCGAAAATACTTTCGAAATTGGTGAAATAGTTTTAAGAATAATTCTCCGAACAATCTTTGATCTCTTATGCGAAGACAAATAAATAAATAAATAAATAAATAAAATAAATAAACTATGTTTAATAGGCACTTTCTGAAAAAAAAAAAAATTACCATGAAACTTTAAACACCATTTAAAATTGAAAGTCTATCAACTCTTAGCCCAATTTAAATACAGTTTCAATGATTATTATTTCTACAAACAAATTAAGTCTTAAATAAGGTACTGACTGAGAAATCGAATTTCACACAGGATACACCAAAGTTCACTGTAATTGTAATCCGTTGAGAAACGGACTTTACTGTATAACAATTTTTTTTCTTATGTCGATTTCCAGTGGTACACAAAAGCACTTTAAAAAGTGCTTTTTTGCTCGAAATACGTTACATGTAGACACCAGATCACTTTTTTTTTGTCCCGAAAAAGCACTTTTACGAATCTCGATTCAGAGGCAAGATTTACACGCACTATCACGTACACCAACGCAAAACATTTGACGTTTACCAGTTTGCAGTTTGATTATTTTGCATTTTTGGTTAAAGGACTGTGAAAGAGAGATAATTAAAATAAATAATAAACTATTTTGTGAAAATGGATCGCTCAATTTTAGCTGAAATTATCAAAATATTTATCAGTCGTCATCTAGTTCTGATTTCAACAAAGAAGTGTTTGAAATTCTGAAATTCCTTACACAAAACGAAAGGCATTCTGTGAATAATATTGTTTAAAGTGTTGTGTACAATTATTCGGATGAGGAGGTTTTTCCTAGTGCATTTATTAATAAAGTTTCGAAAACATTCTTTCTATATAAATTGCAGAACAAAACAAACGGGAATAGTTGGCTGTCAAAAATAGCACACATACAATGATAAAAAAAAGAATTTTGTCTTTTCTGTTCCAGTGAGCACGAAAAAAAAGTACTTTTTTAGAGTGCTTTTGTTTTTGCAAAGGAAATCGACATAACAAAAAACAGACAAAAAAAATTGTTTACCTGCATTAATTTAACTACGGAAAATTTTTATTTTCCACTCTATACAATTGCTTTAGGTTTTTAACAAACAGTTTTTGCGTTTTTGTGCGAATTTGGCAAAAAAAATTCATTTGTTGCCTTTTATTGGTTTGACAACTGATCGAGAACACCAACCCACAAATAAAAAAAATCGAAGCGTTTTTTTTTGGATATCATGTTATGTACATAACATCCTTGTGAAAAAAACACGCCTAATTTATGCAATTTAGGTTAACACTACCAAAATGACCTGTGCCCCTGTTCTGTAACTATCGCATCGATAAAATTCGTCGAGAAACGGTGAGATTTGAAACGAAATTGGTTTTATCGCATCATCGGGGTTCTGTAAGCGACGACAGGCGATAACTTTATCACGCGAAACGAACTGGAATGAAAATACTGGAAAGGCGGTAAAAACAGGTTTCTGTATAGTCAAAAGTCGATATCCTTTTCATTTTATACGTCAAATTTTATCACTGGGTTCGTAGCAGGCGATAAGACAAGAGGATGATTATGGCTGAGCACAAAAAGGTAAAATTAATATAAAAATATTGAAATGTTAGGGACTTATATTAAAATTAAAATTTTTAGAGATGTACGCGAATATCAAAAGCGCAAAAAGAACTGTTGGTAGACTTCATGCTGCAAAATAAACGAGCGAATTCCTAAACGCAAGATTTGCCAAGCAAGTCTAATGCTAAGCAAAAATAATCCCAAATAAAATTTGCAATGCAATTAAAAGTATGCAAGTGTTTTTTGATAGCTGCACAAATTCACTTACAACTGCGGAAAAAAAAGCAATATACTACGTCATAAACAAGATTGAGAGATAGACTTATCGCCTTCCATTGGAAATTCCAGTCAAACTGAAACCGAAACTGAAAGTTATCGCATGCACTTATAGAAACCCAGTTCTTTCCAGGGGCGATAAAGAGGGAATGAATCGTTTCATTTTTTAACGATGCGATAACTTATCGCCAAAGATACAGAACAGGGGCACTGGTCATCTTCGTAGTTAATGAAGGACTGACGAGACGTGCGGATGCACCATCCTACGTTGCAATTCGCAATGCGTTATGCTGGGTTTCCACATGTCACTAAAATGACATAGTTTGACAGATCAAAATCTTGTCAGTAATTGTCGCGTTCATCACAAGTTAGATTTTCAGATTAACTATTCTCGGCCTCTGATTGGCCAGACGTTAAGTTTTTCAGTTGACAACTCATCACTTGTTAGTTTTTACCGATTCAGTTTTTCAGTTAAGAAAAGAAGGCTGAAAATCTAGATTCAGTTTATTAAGCTGTCAGATGCGATAAGTGACATCAAAAAATTATACTTGCCAAGTGATGGTGATTTTGTTGTGCGTGATTTTTATTGAAAAAATACAATTAATTAATTCTAACTCCATTACTGATTGTTTTTTACGCTTATGAAATGTTTATCGCATTAAAGTCAACAAGATAATGGTTTTTTTTTTACATATGCAAATCAAAACCTACGCACCTGACATATCTTGTTAGATAACCGTTCAACGCAAAACTGAATAAGTTTTTCAGTTAATCTTAAAATCTGAATTGTGATGAACGCGCCCATTGATACAATTGCCAGTTCATTTCCACTTTTGTCATTTACTGCCAAAAAATTGGTTGTCATTTCATTGATACAGAAATTTTGACAAAATGTTTTGTCAACTCAATGAGCGCTATTTCCACTTGTGTTGTCATTTCTGAACTGCTAGTGGACTGTCACTGAAAATTATTTGCCACCTTGCTTCATCGAATTTTTCTTTTGTGTTGAAAGGTTTTCAGAGAGAGAGAGTTCCATCTGAAGATGGCTTCAGCCTTTAGAACTCCAACAGTCAGAGAAATGCTTTCCCGTGAATTATTATTATTATTCATGTCCCGGTTCTTATAGAATTTCCTGTTGGAGCTCAAAAGGCTTTCAAACACAACACTTCCACACTGCTTACAATATTTTATGGAGGATTCAACACTCCACTCCGTCGTTGATTTCCTCTTTTAAATGAATTAAAAAGTAAAAGTTCATCTGCCTTCGATTTGTTTCCTTTTGAATTTTTTCCATACCATAGCATTATTTATTTATGTTTTCTCGTGTTATTACTCGTCACTTCATTGACAAAAGATTCAACACGATGCCAAAAAAAATATCGATGTCAGTGAATGATGGAGTGACATTTCGTTTGTCAATCAGCCAATTTCCACTTGTCATTCAAATTCGCTGCCAAAAAATGACCGACGCTGTTCGTCAGTTGAATGACTGTCAATTTTTGCAATTTCCACTTGTCATTTTTCTCGATGACAGAAAACTAGGTCATTCATCATTTAAAAAATGGCAAGTGGAAACCTAGCATAAGTGTTTGGACAAATACGGGAAAACTTAGGTTTTTAGGCATTTGCTACAACTTTCGGGAACACGGTCGAGTGTCGAGAAACTGCTTATAATCTCAAAAGAAGTGTTCGAGAACTACACTCGAAACGAAGAACTGCCTGTACCTAAATAGTGCGTTGGTAAATACTACTACTAGGCCTCACCGGTGGAGTTTTTCAGTTCCGCGAGAAGCGAAAGCGGTTGATACCAACTACAATTGATAAACGCAATATTGAGGGCAATATAATGATCGTTGATAACACCGGTACAACAAAAAAAAAGATTTTATGATGTGAAATTTCTTATGCGACTCCCAAACATGGTTGCGTTAAACGTTTAACGCGGATGATTAATTGCATACTTTTCCGAACTGCTCACAGTTTATTGATATAACAGTTTGTGGTTGCTTACTGTTAAACCACCATAGAAACTAAGACGAATTCAAAGTAAGTAAACTTTGTTCTTATTTAGTGTCCAAAATTAAATCATGAAGCCAACAAAACTTGCTAGATTACTCAAGCTAGTAGAAAAAGAGGTATTAGCTTTGCTAAAAAGGAATCGCACACTCGCACTGCAAACTATTTGTCAGGTCGTTTATCGTCGTTGGAAAAGTCCATGGAATCAGCAGAGTGAGCTTATGAGGAGTGTGTAGGATCATTGTAAGATAGTGAGGAGGAGAAATCCTTGGAATTAGATGAGGTTTATGAGAAATATCGCGAAATTTATTTTGACTACAGAGCAGAGTTGTTAGATGCCCTTCATAAAGTGAAGGTCAATGAAATCAAGTCTAACTCGTCGGAAATAGATGCGAATATAACTTTATCCGCTAACAATTCAGACATTAAGCTAAAAAACATTCCAGTTCCCATGTTTTCAGGCAACTATGAATCATGGAGAAGTTTTCGTAATCTTTTTACCGCACTGGTGCATCATAATTCAAAACTATCAGAAATACAAAAGATGCATTATTTAAAGACTAGTGTTTCAGGGGAAGCAGGAAAGATATTGTCTCATTTATCTATTTCGAACGGTATCTATTTAAAGGCTTGGGCTATGATGCACGACCGTTATGATCATCAGCGTTTTTTAGTGAACACACAACTGAAATGCTTCTTCAATCAACCTTCGATATCTCAAGAGCGACCTGAATCTATCAAAGAACTATTGGCCACAACAACCGAGATAGTTCACAGCCTCGACAGTTTCAAAGTACCAATAAACCATTGCGATGTGATGTTAATATACCGTGCTGCTACAAAAATTACCACCGAAAACACAGCAATTGTGGGAAGAGAAACTAGGCTCTAAGTAAAACACAAAAGAACTTCCAACGTTTGCCGAATTCAAACAGTTTCTTGAAGCAAGGTTTCGTGCTCTGGAAGCTGTCAACTTTCAGCAGGGAAAGGTGATGCCATCAGAGTCATCAAAAAAAACTTCTCATAAAAATTGTTTTATAGCGCAAAAAATAACATCCGAACTTTCATGTAAATTGTGTAATAAAGGTCAACATTCCATTCGCAAGTGCTATTGTTTTTTGAAAATGAGTATCAATGATCGTTATCAAGCGATTTCAAGGCTTAATTTATGTAATAACTGTTTATCTTATAGTCATGTATCATGTTGTATCATAGCTGTCCAAGTACCCGCCGATGTTATTACTGTCAGCAGCCCCATCATTCATTGCTACACCATTCTTCAACCCAAAGTAATCAAAATTCTACTATTGCGTTTGCAAATACAAACTTTCAAAACAAAAACAAAGTTAACTCTGGAATTAACACAAATGCTCAAACTTTTCGGCCATCCTTAAATATTCATGATCTAGTAACAGAAGATCAACCCTGCTCGTCGAATAAATCTATTAAAACTTATCATTCTTTGGCAAGCACTCGCACAGAGGTGATGTTGGCTACAGCTATTGTCAATATTCTTGGTTCATCAGGAGAAGTATTTTGTCTCCGAGCATTACTACACAGTGGTTCTGAAGCCTCATTCATTGCAGAATCAGCATTTCAAGTACTTCGTTTGAGACACAAACCAACATGTGTAGAGGTGTCAGGGCTAGGTATGATAAATAACGGCATATGTAACAAAAAGGTTGCTATTGCAATCAGATCCCGTCATTCAGATTTTAAGATTAATTTACAAGCGTTAGTTTACAAGTCGTTATCTTGGCATATCCCTACCAGAACTTTTCCAGCAGATGAATGGAGACATCTCGATAACTTGAGTTTAGCCGACCCATCCTTTTTCAAGCCAGCTAAAGTTGATTTGTTATTAGGCAGTGACGTTTTAGCAGACATACTTTTGCCAGAATTATTAAGGCCAAATCAAAAGAACGTAACTTTAGCCCAAAACACTAAACTTGGTTGGATCGTCTTCGGGCGTGCTTCGTGCACATCGCAATCCGTGAGGAGTTTTCATCAGATGTGCAATCTGGACGTCGACATTCGTCAATTTTGGGAACTGGAAGAGGCTCCATTTCAAAATTTTGAAACCCCTGAAAACGACACCTGTGAAGAACACTTCTTAAAAAATGTGAAACGTACATCAGATGGTCGTTGCGAGGTAGCCCTTCCTTTCAAGGGAAACGTTCGCCCTGTACTTGGACATTCGAAAGAAGGAGCTCTAAGGCGTTTTAAACAACTTGAAGGACGATTAGCAAAAAACACAGATCTCCAGACACAGTACGCTGAATGCATTGAAGGATACTTGCGGATGGGTCATATGAGTGAAGTTTCAGAGCATGCGTTGTACACTAGACCTCATTGCTTTCTGCCTCACCATTCAGTCATTAAAGAGAGCAGTACATCTACTAAGCTGAGAGTAGTTTTCGATGCCTCATTCAAAACATCGGATGGATCATCACTCAACGATAGGCTTATGACTGGACCTCCATTACAAAATAATATAATAGACATAATTCTCAGGTGGAGGTTGTACAGGTACACCTTAACAGCCGACATAGAAAAAATGTATCGCCAAATTTGGATTAATGAGGACGATTCCTATTATCAATTGATATTGTGGCGGAGAGATCTATCTGAGCCTATTAAAATTTACCGTCTTTAAACAGTGACTTTTGGTACGGCGTCGGCTCCGCACTTGGCTATCAGAACTCTTAACTGGCTGGCAGAGAAAGCCCAACCTGTATTTCTACGTGCAACAAAGATAATACGAGAAGAAATCTACGTTGATGATCTCATTTTAGGAGCAGATACTATCGACGAAGCTGAAAGAAAAATAAAAGAAGTAAAACGAGTACTGGGGGTAGCGGGGTTAAACCTATGTAAGTGGGCCTCCAATACTAATAGTCTTTTAAAGGAAGTACCGGTAGAAGAACGGGAGACAACTATTGCGTTTCCATCAGATGCGTCAGGACCACTTAAGATGCTAGGTATTCATTGGAGTCCAAATTTAGACATTTTTCTCTACAGTTACACTCCATTACGCCATCCGCAAGCAACCAAACGATCAATTTTATCCACCATAGCTAGGCTTTTTGATCCAATGGGTTGGATATCCCCATGCGTTATCAAAGCAAAATGTATCCTGCAGTTGTTGTCGACAAAAAAGTTAACTTGGGATGAGCCAGTTGACGAAGAGCTTGGATGCAGCTGGAACACCCTTTATGAAGATTTGGAAGCCATTAATAGGATCCGCTTGCCTCGATCAAGACAGCATTTGAAGAACGTGGAGGTGCATGGATTCTCAGATGCCTCAGAAAAGGCTTTCGGAGCTGTAGTATACATTCGAGTACCAGGTGAAGGAGATTCAGTTCACATGAACCTTTTGCTGTCTAAGACTCGCGTCGCTCCCCTCAATTCTGTTAGCATACCGCGACTAGAACTATGCGGAGCAGTGATGCTAGCCAGACTCTTAACTCACGCCATAGGTATTCTCAATTTAACCGACCCAAGCGAGCTCTCTCCAGTTTCGCACTCCAAGTCGGTTGAGGTCTTCATCCACTTGATTGCGCCACCTAAGACGAGGTCTTCCCCTTCCGCGATTTCCCTGCAATGTGCTTTCGAACACCCGACGAGCCGGAGCGTTTGGGTCCATCCGCTCTACATGGCCTAACCATCGTAGCCTCGCGATGCGTACTCATCTGGCTATGCCCATGTCGCGGTACAGCTCATACAGCTCGTTGTTGTATCTTCTTCTCCACACATTGTCTTCGCATACGGGACCAAAGATCATTCGGAGAATTTTTCTTTCGAAACGACCAAGGGTTTCCTCATCCGCTTTCGATAAGGTCCATGCTTCCGCGCCGTAAAGCAGGACTGGGATGATCAAGGTCTTATACAAGGTCATCTTGGTTTTTCTAGAGAGGGTTTTGTTTCTCAATTGCCTTCTTAACCCAAAGAAGAAACGGTTGGCAAGAGTTATTCTCCGTTTGATCTCCGCACTGATGTTGTTGTCCGTGTCTACAGTGGATCCTAGGTAGACTAAGTCCTGTACTACTTCGAAGTTATGTCTGTCTATTGTGACGATTTGTCCAATTCGTCGATGTTCTGTGTCCCTGTTTGATGACAGCATATACTTCGTTTTGCCCTCGTTAACCATCAAACCCATTTTTGCCGCTTCTGTTTCAATACTCGCAAAAGCACCTATGACATCACGCTTTTTTCTTCCCATTACGTCAATATCGTCTGCATAGGCGAGTAATTGTACAGACTTTTGAAAGATTGTTCCTCTGGTGTTGACGTTTGAGTTTCTTACAATCTGTTCAAGTATGATGTTGAAGAAATCGCATGACAGTTTGTCACCTTGCCTAAAGCCTTTTTCGACATCAAAGGTCTCGATGAGTTCTCTTCCGACCTTGACGGAGCAGCGTGAATTATCCAAAGTCATCCTGCATAGTCGTACGAGTTTTGCAGGGATGCCGAAACTAGACATGGCTCTGTACAGCTCGTCTCTGTAGATACTGTCATACGCGGCCTTGAAATCGATAAAAAGATGGTGAATATCGATATTACGTTCTCGGGTTTTTTCCAAGATCTGCCGTAATGTGAAAATTTGGTCTATTGTGGACTTCTCTGGTCTAGAACCACATTGATAAGGACCTATCAAGTTGTTGACGTGGGGTTTCAGACGTTCACATATTACAGCAGACAAGATCTTATAAGCGACGTTAAGGAAGTTTAACTTCTTCTAGGTCGGGAGGACGGCATACTTGATCATCGTCCGAGCTGAATGGGGCAATCTGCCTGACAGCGGAATTTGTGTCCTCATCGCCGTTAAGCAGTCTGCAGAAATGATCTTTCCAGATCCTCAGTAGCGACTGTGAATCTATAACTACATATGTTTCCCTGCTGGTCTTTACAGGCTTGAGTTCGGGGCTTGCCACCCTGGCAGGATCTTTTAACCTTTTGGTAAAACTTCCGAATCTCGTTCCTGTCATGGCACCTCTCTGTTTCTTCAAACGAGCGCTTCTCATGCTGCTTCTTTTTCTTTTTGAGAAGTCGGTGTTCTTCCCTTCTTCTCTCCTTGTAAATCTCGTTATACTGATCGTAAGCAGCCCTTGTTCGTGTTTGCATAAGCATTTGTCGTGCTCTTTGCTTGGCTGCATTTAGTTTAGTTTATTCGATTGGAAAAGGCATTGGCAATCTCTTGCGGTTGTAGCTGTCAATTTTTGCAATTTCCACTTGTCATTTTTCTCGATGACAGAAAACTAGGTCATTCATCATTTAAAAAATGGCAAGTGGAAACCTAGCATAAGTGTTTGGACAAATACGGGAAAACTAAGGTTTTTAGGCATTTGCTACAACTTTCGGGAACACGGTCGAGTGTCGAGAAACTGCTTATAATCTCAAAAGAAGTGTTCGAGAACTACACTCGAAACGAAGAACTGCCTGTACCTAAATAGTGCGTTGGTAAATACTACTACTAGGCCTCACCGGTGGAGTTTTTCAGTTCCGCGAGAAGCGAAAGCGGTTGATACCAACTACAATTGATAAACGCAATATTGAGGGCAATATAATGATCGTTGATAACACCGGTACAACAAAAAAAAAGATTTTATGATGTGAAATTTCTTATGCGACTCCCAAACATGGTTGCGTTAAACGTTTAACGCGGATGATTAATTGCATACTTTTCCGAACTGCTCACAGTTTATTGATATAACAGTTTGTGGTTGCTTACTGTTAAACCACCATAGAAACTAAGACGAATTCAAAGTAAGTAAACTTTGTTCTTATTTAGTGTCCAAAATTAAATCATGAAGCCAACAAAACTTGCTAGATTACTCAAGCTAGTAGAAAAAGAGGTATTAGCTTTGCTAAAAAGAAATCGCACACTCGCACTGCAAACTATTTGTCAGGTCGTTTATCGTCGTTGGAAAAGTCCATGGAATCAGCAGAGTGAGCTTATGAGGAGTGTGTAGGATCATTGTAAGATAGTGAGGAGGAGAAATCCTTGGAATTAGATGAGGTTTATGAGAAATATCGCGAAATTTATTTTGACTACAGAGCAGAGTTGTTAGATGCCCTTCATAAAGTGAAGGTCAATGAAATCAAGTCTAACTCGTCGGAAATAGATGCGAATATAACTTTATCCGCTAACAATTCAGACATTAAGCTAAAAAACATTCCAGTTCCCATGTTTTCAGGCAACTATGAATCATGGAGAAGTTTTCGTAATCTTTTTACCGCACTGGTGCATCATAATTCAAAACTATCAGAAATACAAAAGATGCATTATTTAAAGACTAGTGTTTCAGGGGAAGCAGGAAAGATATTGTCTCATTTATCTATTTCGAACGGTATCTATTTAAAGGCTTGGGCTATGATGCACGACCGTTATTATCATCAGCGTTTTTTAGTGAACACACAACTGAAATGCTTCTTCAATCAACCTTCGATATCTCAAGAGCGACCTGAATCTATCAAAGAACTATTGGACACAACAACCGAGATAGTTCACAGCCTCGACAGTTTCAAAGTACCAATAAACCATTGCGATGTGATGTTAATATACCGTGCTGCTACAAAAATTACCACCGAAAACACAGCAATTGTGGGAAGAGAAACTAGGCTCTAAGTAAAACACAAAAGAACTTCCAACGTTTGCCGAATTCAAACAGTTTCTTGAAGCAAGGTTTCGTGCTCTGGAAGCTGTCAACTTTCAGCAGGGAAAGGTGATGCCATCAGAGTCATCAAAAAAAACTTCTCATAAAAATTGTTTTATAGCGCAAAAAATAACATCCGAACTTTCATGTAAATTGTGTAATAAAGGTCAACATTCCATTCGCAAGTGCTATTGTTTTTTGAAAATGAGTATCAATGATCGTTATCAAGCGATTTCAAGGCTTAATTTATGTAATAACTGTTTATCTTATAGTCATGTATCATGTTGTATCATAGCTGTCCAAGTACCCGCCGATGTTATTACTGTCAGCAGCCCCATCATTCATTGCTACACCATTCTTCAACCCAAAGCAATCAAAATTCTACTATTGCGTTTGCAAATACAAACTTTCAAAACAAAAACAAAGTTAACTCTGGAATTAACACAAATGCTCAAACTTTTCGGCCATCCTTAAATATTCATGATCTAGTAACAGAAGATCAACCCTGCTCGTCGAATAAATCTATTAAAACTTATCATTCTTTGGCAAGCACTCGCACAGAGGTGATGTTGGCTACAGCTATTGTCAATATTCTTGGTTCATCAGGAGAAGTATTTTGTCTCCGAGCATTACTACACAGTGGTTCTGAAGCCTCATTCATTGCAGAATCAGCATTTCAAGTACTTCGTTTGAGACACAAACCAACATGTGTAGAGGTGTCAGGGCTAGGTATGATAAATAACGGCATATGTAACAAGAAGGTTGCTATTGCAATCAGATCCCGTCATTCAGATTTTAAGATTAATTTACAAGCGTTAGTTTACAAGTCGTTATCTTGGCATATCCCTACCAGAACTTTTCCAGCAGATGAATGGAGACATCTCGATAACTTGAGTTTAGCCGACCCATCCTTTTTCAAGCCAGCTAAAGTTGATTTGTTATTAGGCAGTGACGTTTTAGCAGACATACTTTTGCCAGAATTATTAAGGCCAAATCAAAAGAACGTAACTTTAGCCCAAAACACTAAACTTGGTTGGATCGTCTTCGGGCGTGCTTCGTGCACATCGCAATGCGTGAGGAGTTTTCATCAGATGTGCAATCTGGACGTCGACATTCGTCAATTTTGGGAACTGGAAGAGGCTCCATTTCAAAATTTTGAAACCCCTGAAAACGACACCTGTGAAGAACACTTCTTAAAAAATGTGAAACGTACATCAGATGGTCGTTGCGAGGTAGCCCTTCCTTTCAAGGGAAACGTTCGCCCTGTACTTGGACATTCGAAAGAAGGAGCTCTAAGGCGTTTTAAACAACTTGAAGGACGATTAGCAAAAAACACAGATCTCCAGACACAGTACGCTGAATGCATTGAAGGATACTTGCGGATGGGTCATATGAGTGAAGTTTCAGAGCATGCGTTGTACACTAGACCTCATTGCTTTCTGCCTCACCATTCAGTCATTAAAGAGAGCAGTACATCTACTAAGCTGAGAGTAGTTTTCGATGCCTCATTCAAAACATCGGATGGATCATCACTCAACGATAGGCTTATGACTGGACCTCCATTACAAAATAATATAATAGACATAATTCTCAGGTGGAGGTTGTACAGGTACACCTTTACAGCCGACATAGAAAAAATGTATCGCCAAATTTGGATTAATGAGGACGATTCCTATTATCAATTGATATTGTGGCGGAGAGATCTATCTGAGCCTATTAAAATTTACCGTCTTTAAAGAGTGACTTTTGGTACGGCGTCGGCTCCGCACTTGGCTATCAGAACTCTTAACTGGCTGGCAGAGAAAGCCCAACCTGTATTTCTACGTGCAACAAAGATAATACGAGAAGAAATCTACGTTGATGATCTCATTTTAGGAGCAGATACTATCGACGAAGCTGAAAGAAAAATAAAAGAAGTAAAACGAGTACTGGGGGTAGCGGGGTTAAACCTATGTAAGTGGGCCTCCAATACTAATAGTCTTTTAAAGGAAGTACCGGTAGAAGAACGGGAGACAACTATTGCGTTTCCATCAGATGCGTCAGGACCACTTAAGATGCTAGGTATTCATTGGAGTCCAAATTTAGACATTTTTCTCTACAGTTACACTCCATTACGCCATCCGCAAGCAACCAAACGATCAATTTTATCCACCATAGCTAGGCTTTTTGATCCAATGGGTTGGATATCCCCATGCGTTATCAAAGCAAAATGTATCCTGCAGTTGTTGTCGACAAAAAAGTTAACTTGGGATGAGCCAGTTGACGAAGAGCTTGGATGCAGCTGGAACACCCTTTATGAAGATTTGGAAGCCATTAATAGGATCCGCTTGCCTCGATCAAGACAGCATTTGAAGAACGTGGAGGTGCATGGATTCTCAGATGCCTCAGAAAAGGCTTTCGGAGCTGTAGTATACATTCGAGTACCAGGTGAAGGAGATTCAGTTCACATGAACCTTTTGCTGTCTAAGACTCGCGTCGCTCCCCTCAATTCTGTTAGCATACCGCGACTAGAACTATGCGGAGCAGTGATGCTAGCCAGACTCTTAACTCACGCCATAGGTATTCTCAATTTAACCGACCCAAGCGAGCTCTCTCCAGTTTCGCACTCCAAGTCGGTTGAGGTCTTCATCCACTTGATTGCGCCACCTAAGACGAGGTCTTCCCCTTCCGCGATTTCCCTGCAATGTGCTTTCGAACACCCGACGAGCCGGAGCGTTTGGGTCCATCCGCTCTACATGGCCTAACCATCGTAGCCTCGCGATGCGTACTCATCTGGCTATGCCCATGTCGCGGTACAGCTCATACAGCTCGTTGTTGTATCTTCTTCTCCACACATTGTCTTCGCATACGGGACCAAAGATCATTCGGAGAATTTTTCTTTCGAAACGACCAAGGGTTTCCTCATCCGCTTTCGATAAGGTCCATGCTTCCGCGCCGTAAAGCAGGACTGGGATGATCAAGGTCTTATACAAGGTCATCTTGGTTTTTCTAGAGAGGGTTTTGTTTCTCAATTGCCTTCTTAACCCAAAGAAGAAACGGTTGGCAAGAGTTATTCTCCGTTTGATCTCCGCACTGATGTTGTTGTCCGTGTCTACAGTGGATCCTAGGTAGACTAAGTCCTGTACTACTTCGAAGTTATGTCTGTCTATTGTGACGATTTGTCCAATTCGTCGATGTTCTGTGTCCCTGTTTGATGACAGCATATACTTCGTTTTGCCCTCGTTAACCATCAAACCCATTTTTGCCGCTTCTGTTTCAATACTCGCAAAAGCACCTATGACATCACGCTTTTTTCTTCCCATTACGTCAATATCGTCTGCATAGGCGAGTAATTGTACAGACTTTTGAAAGATTGTTCCTCTGGTGTTGACGTTTGAGTTTCTTACAATCTGTTCAAGTATGATGTTGAAGAAATCGCATGACAGTTTGTCACCTTGCCTAAAGCCTTTTTCGACATCAAAGGTCTCGATGAGTTCTCTTCCGACCTTGACGGAGCAGCGTGAATTATCCAAAGTCATCCTGCATAGTCGTACGAGTTTTGCAGGGATGCCGAAACTAGACATGGCTCTGTACAGCTCGTCTCTGTAGATACTGTCATACGCGGCCTTGAAATCGATAAAAAGATGGTGAATATCGATATTACGTTCTCGGGTTTTTTCCAAGATCTGCCGTAATGTGAAAATTTGGTCTATTGTGGACTTCTCTGGTCTAAAACCACATTGATAAGGACCTATCAAGTTGTTGACGTGGGGTTTCAGACGTTCACATATTACAGCAGACAAGATCTTATAAGCGACGTTAAGGAAGTTTAACTTCTTCTAGGTCGGGAGGACGGCATACTTGATCATCGTCCGAGCTGAATGGGGCAATCTGCCTGACAGCGGAATTTGTGTCCTCATCGCCGTTAAGCAGTCTGCAGAAATGATCTTTCCAGATCCTCAGTAGCGACTGTGAATCTATAACTACATATGTTTCCCTGCTGGTCTTTACAGGCTTGAGTTCGGGGCTTGCCACCCTGGCAGGATCTTTTAACCTTTTGGTAAAACTTCCGAATCTCGTTCCTGTCATGGCACCTCTCTATTTCTTCAAACGAGCGCTTCTCATGCTGCTTCTTTTTCTTTTTGAGAAGTCGGTGTTCTTCCCTTCTTCTCTCCTTGTAAATCTCGTTATACTGATCGTAAGCAGCCCTCGTTCGTGTTTGCATAAGCATTTGTCGTGCTCTTTGCTTGGCTGCATTTAGTTTAGTTTATTCGATTGGAAAAGGCATTGGCAATCTCTTGCGGTTGTAGCTTTCCGACGTCATATCTCTTCACAGCGTTAGTTCGTGCTGGTCGTGAACAAGATATATCCTCATTCGTACCTTGGCTACAACAAGGTAGTGGTCCGAGTCAAAGTTGGCCCCTCGGAAAGTTCGGACATCTAGCACACTGGAAGAGTGCCTCGCGTCGATCGCAACATGGTCAATTTGGTTGACGGTTAATTGATCTGGTGATCGCCATGTACCTTTATGAATTTTGAGAAAAGGTAAGTACGGATTAATTCGAGTCGGTGGAAGACTTAGCCAAGCAAATATTCCGTATAACCAACAACATCCTTTTATCTTAGAGCCAAATGATAAGCTCACACAACTTATAATACATGATGTGCATTTGAAAACTTTACACGGAGGGATCCAGCTTATGAGTGCTCATCTAAGAAACAAATACTGGATTTTCAGAATGAAAAATACGTTCAAAAAGTATATTCACAAATGCGTCATATGCTACACATTTCGAGCGCAAAAATCCCAACAACTCATTAGAGAATTGCCTGCGCCTCGGGTTTCAATTTCAAAACCCTTTAGTCATACTGGTATTGACTATGCCGGTCCTATTAATATAAAATCCTGGAAAGGTCGCGGAGCTAAATGCTACAAAGGATACCTGGCTATTTTCGTTTGTTTGGCCACCAAAGCACTTCATCTTGAAGCAGTAAGTGATCTTACAACGCAGACCTTTTTAGCAGCCTTTCGGAGATTTGCGGCACGGCGAGGCATCTGTTCCCAAATCTACAGCGATTGCGGCACAAATTTTGTCGGTGCAGATTCGGAGTTACGTCGTCTTCTAAAAGGTGGTCTTACGGACTACAATGAAATTGCCAATGTGTTAGCAACCGAAGGAACAAAGTGGAATTTCATTCCCCCTGCTTCCCCTCATTTTGGAGGATTGTGGGAAGCGGGAGTGAAGAGTGTCAAGTTCCACCTAAAACGGATTGTAGGAAACGAGACACTTACCTATGAGGAGATCACCACGTTTTTAACTCAAGTCGAAGCGTGCCTCAATTCGAGACCCCTCTGTCCCCTCACAGAAGATCCTTCGGACTATCAAGCGCTTACACCTGCACATTTCCTGATCGGACAAAACATATTTACAGTTCCTGAACCAGATCTGATTTTTAGAAAGCAAAATTTAGTAGACAGATGGAAGACTATCCAAGTTCATTCACAAACATTTTGGAACCAGTGGCAGACTGAATGGGTCTATGAAATAACTCCCACGAAATAAGTCCCACTTTTAAAAACGAAATAAGTCCCACCAAAAATTGCTATTTTGAAAGTGGGAGTTATTTCGTTTTTAAAAGTGGGACTTATTTCGTCAATTGGTGGGACTTATTTCGTTACGCGTTTTTATTTTAAGTGGGACTTATTTCGTTTTGAGTGGGAATAAATTCGTTTTGTAAAGTGGGAGTTATTTCATACCCTTAAATTTATATTTTTTCTTATGCAAAAAGTTATGGTTGTCCCTTTTACGAAATGTCCAATATTTCGTAAAAGGGACAACCATAATTTTTTGTCCTTATCTCTCATGGCTTTTCTTGCTTTTATACGATTTTTCTTTATTATTCCTCTGCTTTGATTATTCATATTATTCGACGTGTGTTTTTTTCGAAGAGCCAAATACTTCTTATTTGAAATCGCATTAAACAATGAAAAAGTGGGACTTATTTCGTTTATGAAAGTGGGACTTAATTCATTTAAGAAATAAATTATTCAAGGGGGAGTTATTTCATTTTGAGTGGGAGTTATTTCATTTCAAGTAAATTTTTAAATCATTTCATTTTGGTGGGACTTATTTCGTTTTCAAAAGTGGGACTTATTTCGTGGGAGTTATTTCATTTTTTTAAGCAATTTTTGGTGAGACTTATTTCGTTTTTAAAAGTGGGACTTATTTCGTGGGAGTCATTTCATAGACCCAGACTGAATACCTGAGTCGTCTTCAACACCGTCCAAAATGGTTGAAACCGCAACCCCAAATCAAAATAGACGATTTAGTGCTCATCAGGGACGAACGCCTCCCTCCTACGAAATGGTGCTTAGGTCGCACAGTGGCAACATACCCGGGAGCAGATAATATAATAAGAGTGGTACAGGTCAGAACATCTCAAGGTGAATTTCGTAGACCTATCACAAAAATATGACAGCTTCCATGAAATGATGCTCAAAAGTCAACACAAATATCAAATAGCACATAAAATAAACAAATAACATCCTCATACGCATACACATCTTCATTTCAAAGCTAATTTTAAATACAGTCCACTATTTTCTACATACGCACATCTACAACCTCATATAAAACCTTTTTTTTTTTTTCAATATAAATGCAACCCTAGCGCAATACCGTACTTGATAATCGCCAAACCCCACGCCAACGAGGGAAATTATTAAGTTAATATTAATCTATGGTAAACTATGGGAAAACAATTGCAAGAGGAAAACGCCATAACCATTGTTCCTTTTCTCATGGCCCTCGTCAAATCTAGTTATCTACACTTAAAGAAATATTTTTGGAAGCTAGTAATTAATCAATTGGTCTGGTTTATCATTTAATAAATCTTTATATGACTCGTCAATGCAAATTCTGTTGTGTTTACTGTTTCATTTCCAATAACGATATTAATGTACATTTAATCATTTCCAGCAAAACTCAGGGACAAGTACATTAAGATTGAATTCCAAAGAAGTTATCAGAACATTGATGTCATTACCGTGCTACACACGTGCGGTGGGGGAGAATGTTTATCATTATTCTTCGAAAACATAAACCATTGAACGCGCATAAGCAAAACATATACCAGAAGGGAAATTATCTACTTTAAATGTCAAATAATATCCCATTACATACACACATATAACTAACTTTTGACTCGCTAATAAAACGGAGATTCATTCCAATTTATAACGTCGAAGCGAACTGTTTCATTTTTTTGCTGTTAGTTGCAGTCAATTGAAAGAACCGTTTTTTCAACCAGACACGTTTTCTGTTTTACATCAAAAACAAGTTATTTTAAAAAAGGGAACATAGACAACCAACCAAGTCCCGAATTTCCTATCCCTTCTATTTGCTCAACACCTCAATTAGTTGAATTAGAAAAAGCCATACAAAACATTGACATACAACCGAAAAATATTTTTAAAAAACTTCCCGCAATGAGCTACGAAAAAGTTGCCCGTCTGGTGTCAACTTTAATTCCCACGTTTTCGGGTGTTTATCACCCAGGGATAGTGCTCGAGGTGCAACGTTTTATAGGTTGCTGCAAACAAGTAAAGCAATGCCTTGAAGCCTCTTCAAGCCTCTGTTTAACAAGACTGCGGGGCAATGCTTTTACTTTGATTTCAATGAAATTAGTGGCGACCTCGAAAACTAAGAACTTTACCAAAATTTCCTAGGTCTTGATGAGAATAGCTTATCGGAAACTATCCAAAAAAATTTAAAGCGGGAGCTAATAGATCCTCAATTAGCACATGGCTACTGGGTTTCCAAATGCTTTCGCGTCGTCTTTTAACAGTGATTACGGAGTAGGCCCATATAATAATCCCAGCATGAAAAATTTTAATGGCAATTATTTTGAAAGCCCTCGACAACCTAGTGAAGGAATTTGTTCTTTGAATTCCCCTTATCAGTTACCCGCTTACGAAAAAAATCTCCTCCGTTCAATACTAACAGTGTGACAAGTTTTAATGGCAATTGTTTTTAAAACCCCAGGCAAGCAAGTGCAGGAATTTATTCTTTGAATTCCCCTTATCAGTGACTCGCTTACGAACAAAAATATTCTGTGTTCAATACTAACAGCATGACAAGATTTAATGGAAATTGTTGCGAAAACCCCGGGCAAGCAAGTGCAGGAATTTATTCTTTGAATTCCCCTTATCAGTTACCAGCCTACGAACAAAAATCTCTTAGAGTTGGGGAGAGTGGCTCTATAAATTGCAATTTTTGCAATGAGGTAAACCATTCTTTCCAAGAGTGCAGAAAGCGACGAATGACACCTTTTTGTCCAAACTGCAAAATTTATGGGCATGAGGCTGGCAACTGCAGCCAAACTATCTCATTGAGATTAGTTGCGAACCAACCGGATCCACTGCAGCCTGCTTATAGGCGCAAGCAACAGTTGAACTATTCGCTAATGCTTACAAATGACCTGAATATGAAACGAAGTGAGCAAAACAACTCATCCAACGAAAAATTGGCAAAGGATGGAATTGTAAATATTCCAGTAGAAGTATGCTTAGAAAGAAATTTAAATTTATTAATGATACAGGCTCAGACGTCAGCTAAGTTAATAGAGACGTGCTTGGAGATGACGTCTGTGTTAACAAAACAGATGCTATTGCAATTGATGGAATATTTTCCAACGGCACTACATTAGGGTCAAAAGAATCTAAAATTTTACTAGATCCATCAATTGAATGGAGACAATTCCATCCTTAAATTGTGATGGTATCTTGGGGCAGGACATTCTGTTTCCTTATACCAATATTGAAGGTCCTAACAGATCGCTAAAATTTCTTCATTCGAAGGGTGATCTCTGTGAACAAAATATTGGGATGGCTACAAAGAACCGCTCACAGAAGAATTCTTTTTCAATCGTTAAGTCAAATCAAGTATTACCTTCGCACGGTGTCCAACTATTTGATGAAATTGGGCAAACAGTTTGTCCTGTAACTAGTCCACCTTCGCAAGGTGGTTGCCCAACCCAACTTATCGGAGATGAATTTTTTGAATAAACAAGCTAAGCCTACGGCGAGGTCATTCCCTAAAAATGTTATTGCTTCCACAGTTACAGTGACCTTACCCCCGAGGAGCGAAATAATAGTTAACAGCATCATTAACGATGCTGCAAATGGCACTGAGCTGATGTGTTATTCTTGCGAGATTATACCTCAAGTTTTATTGTTGCATGCTGAAATAAAATACACAATGGTCAAGCAGTTTTAAATACAACAAACACTGCGTCTGAAGAAAAAAACCTCCATGACGTCACCATACACCATTACAATCTTTGTGATTATATAGTCACAGATACTTCTTGCAATTCATATGGAACAAGAAATTTAAAATCTTCATTTGTTGCAAGCGTCACCAAACCAAACCATGCCAATAAAGAAAAGAAAACTGAAAGACTAAACAGACTATTTAAAGAACTAAGTCTGCAAAAAACTCTTAACCAAGAGGAAAAAAAACTATCGAAGAAATCTATACTCAGTTCTTAGACGTTTTTTATCTTGAAGGGGACAAGTTGCAGCACACAAGAGCTATGGCTCACGCAATTCCTACTGATACAAGTCAGGGACCCATTAACATCAAACAGTATAGATTACCTGAATCTCAAAAACAAATAATAGATGATGAGGTTAAACAAATATTAAAAAACAATATAATTAAAAAGAGCATAAGTCCATGGAATAGTCCGCTTTTAGTTTTACCCAAAAAAGTTGATCAAAATGGAAATAAGCAGCACAGATTTTTTTAGGGTGGCGCAACAGAGCCCCTGGGCCTAGCGCATTTCTCACAACCATGCCTTGTGAGAGAATGGAAGGGACCTACAATTTTCTGCCGGTTTCGAACGGCTAATCGAGAAAGCTCTTTTCATGACAATTAATACTAACGGAGGACTCGCCAATTCCTCGCGAAAGGCGATACCCGTGGAAAAAAATTTTTTGCCTCTGATGGGAGCAGCACAGAGTTGTCGTTGATTTCAGAAAGCTCAACGGAATTACTGTAGGTGATGTTTTTCCTTTGCCGAGAATCGATGACATTCTCGACCAATTAGGCAATGGTAGATATTTTTCAACACTAGATTTAGCGAGTGGCTATCACCAAGTTTCAATCGAAAAAAATGACAGACAGAAAACGGCGTTCAGCACTGATAGAGGTCATTATGAATTTATTCGAATGCCATTCGGTTTGAAAGGGGCACCAGCAACCTTTCAACGCCTTATGAATTACATACTGACAGGGCTTCAAGGCAACAAATGTTTTGTATACCTGGATGACATTGTGATCTATGGAAAAAATCTTGAAGATCACAACAGAAAACTGATATGTGTTTTCGAAAAAATTCAAGATTTCAATCTGCGGCTACAACCTCGTAAATGTAGTTTTCTTCGGCGGGAGATCGTTTATCTGGGATTTAACATTGCTCAAAACTGCGTTTTTTCAGACAAGGCAAAAGTGAGAAGTAAATTAGAAATCCCAACACCAAAAAATTCTAAGGAAATTCAGTCATTTTTATCACTTGCCACATTCTGCGACCACGCAGTATATTTTTTGTTCTTCCTATACGTTTCGAAATAAAGATATTTTATAAAAAAAATCAAGTAGTATATTTTTAATTGGGGGCTCAACCGGGATCCCTTCAGCATAAATAAAGATTTAATAAAATAAAGTAAAATCAGTGCTAAGTGATTCCAGCCAAATAAGCCAACTATTCTACAAGATAGAAGACAGTGCACCTCAACAAGTAGAAGCAGTATCACCAGGCAGCAGTGTGGAAACACGAAGCTTCGAAAGAAAAAGTAATTTTAAGAGTATTATTTTGATTTATTATTATTTTTTTTTTATTGTTACCTCTCTTGGGGAGAGTACGATAGCTTTGGCGACAAAAAATAATAACGGGATTTTGTGGAGGAGTTCAATACAACCTTTTTTTTACTATGGGAGGGGGGGGGGGTCTATCTCCCCCCCGTTTAGGCGGTAGGGGCAATTTTATAAAATTGACTTAAAATCTAAAAAAAAATATTGAAGAACAACGGGAAAACTTGCAGATACAATTTATACTTTTTATAAAAGCCAGAAATCTGCACTTTATAATAAATTTCAAATGAAGTGATTTGAATTTATAGTTTTTGAAATAACTGACTTCAAAGTCAAAATTTAGGAAAAAAAATTTGAAAAAATCTCATTAAAGGCTCATTATTTTAACCCTTTTTCCGCAGGGTTAAGCTGCTCATGCTAAATATGAAAATAGCAATTGTTTTTCTAGCTGCAAGTTATTTGATTGAACTGAAAAAAGTTTTGTTGCTATTTTCATACTTAGCATGACCAGCTTAACCCTGCGGAAAAAGGGTTAAAATAATGAGCCCCCGCGAAGCGGGCCATGCGGAAAGTTGTTGCATACGGAAATTAATTGCACATGAGCACCTGTCTGATGAATTTTTATACTTTTATACTTTTTTCAGTTCGATCAAATAACTTGCAGTTGAAAACAACCAAAAGCTTGTTGAGCAGTTGGCTTTAAAGGCAGACCTGCAAGTGTTCTGCAATCAAATAACAACCTTAACAATGCGACAAGAAGAACTCGAACAAAAAGTTATGCACCTACAACAACATAACAAACGTCTCGAAAGCCAGCTTGACAAATTGCTACAGAAAAATACTGAAGCTAATCTTGTAATACATCTACCCACTGAAGAACAAACTGATATGAACGAAAAAGCAAAAGCCATTTGCGCTGGCCTGGCTGGTCTTCCACCGAATAAAATCTTTGAGTCTGCTTATGGAATACACAACCGAGATGTAAAGAAATCAACTATAATGATTAAAATGAGATCCAGAGAGTCTGCTTGGAATGTGTTGAAGAACGCTCACAAATTGAAAGGTAGCAAAATAAGCATTCAAAAAGACTTACCTTTTAACGTTAGACAACGTCGCGTCGGGCTAAAATGATTCCCATTATGAAGGAACTTCGAGAAAGGAATGCATCGGTAAAAATCTCTTTACGAAACGATCAACTACATATCGCCAAGAAAGTCTTTACTTGGGATTCTATAAGAGTTAACTTCTTAAACACCCTATTTGAACGAACCAAACGAACCTGTCATGTAATTGTAATTGTATGTGTGTGTACATAATCGGTTCAACATAGAGTTATATTTTTTATATACTGACCACACTAACTTATTGTATGATTTTATTGCTTCTGCGCAGTCGAAATAAAGCTGTTGTCAACTCAAGTTGTCTGTTCTTCTTTTATGTATTTTACGGTTCTTCTTTTTCTTGTCTCCTTACAGTAAATCAGAAGTGGGATTTAGTCAGTCAGTTATTTTTCACGCCACGTTTTTGATTTTTGTAAATTTTTTGTTGAATTTTTATGTTGAAATGGCAGAAGCTCGTGCCGAAGAATTTTTACGAAGTGCATCGGTGCTAAATCTTAAGGATAAGCTAAACCAATTGGATTTGAGCACAAGTGGCCTTAAATCGTTTTTAGTCGTCAGATTGCAGGAGGCATTGCTGAACTTGGACGCAAATCAAATGGAAAGAATTTTTCCCGCTAACGTTATGGATGAAGGTGACAACATTGACGGTGATGGCAATGGTGACGATACTGAGGTGGAGGACAACGAAGAGGAACAACAAGAAGAACTCGAAAGATTGCGTGCGGCAGTCAAACGCAAAGCAGAAATTGTTTCTTAAAAGGAAATTAGCCGAACTTAACAGACCTATGGAGGATTCTAGGTCTTCTTATTCCTTTCGAGACATCGAGGAATCGTTGCAGACATTCTCTGGAGACGATAATTATTCAGTGGCGAGGTGGATTCAAAGCTTTGACGACTCCAAAATCCTTTTCAAGTTAAGCGAGCAGGAGGCATTAATTTACGCAAAACGGCTTCTCAGAGGAACGGCGAAGTTGTTTTTAAGATCCACAGCCTGCCGCTCATGGTGCGAACTTAGAGCAGCATTACTGATTGAGTTTAACAACCACAAAACCGCTACAGATGTGCATAATGCCCTACGAAATCGGAAAAAGTGGAAAGAAGAGAACTTCCAGCAATCTGTTTTAACTATGCAGGAAATAGCCTCATCAGAAATTGAAGAGCAAGACCTAATCCATTACATAATTAAAGGAATTCCTGACGCCATGTTCAACAAACAAATTCTGTTTACCGCCAATAGTATTGCTGAATTGAAAAACACGTTAAGGAAGTACGAGAAAATCAAAGCCGAATACCGGCCGTCACCTTCAAACTTCGAACTTCCATCATGGCGCTGCAAAATAAAAATTCTGTGAACGAGACGCAAACTACTTCGTTTTCAAACAATTTCCAGGGGACGTTTGAGTATGTTTTCACAAAGCCTGAAAGTGATGCTGTATGCTTCAAGATGAGTGCAGTAACGTTAATCGACACTGGAAGCCCGATCAACTTTATACAACAACAGTACATTCCCTCTTTCTTGATGACGACGTTGGATGACGCAACGTATAACTTCGTGGGTATTAATAATAGCAAACTGATTATTTTTGGTAAGGTTTCTTGTAAAATTAAATTAGATAATGATTTTGCGTATACTTGTTTGCATGTCGTAAAAAACGATAGTATGAGTAATGTTATAGTTTTAGGCAGAGAATTTTTAAAACAAAATAATATAAAGCTAAGTTTTGATAATAAAATGAACGTTCTATGTAAAGAAAATATGAAAGAGAAAGAAATTAATAACGAAATTTCGGAAATTTTAAATATCAATACGCATGATGACCGCGATGAAATTGCATGTCTAACCGTAAACGACAATTTAACTTACGAAGAAAAGTTAAAAGTTTATCAGTTAATTCCCGGGAGTATTGACAACAAAAGTGGTTCTTTGCATGAAAATATAGATTTTGAAATGAAAATAACTTTAACTGACGCGAACAGTGTTTTCAATTGCGCTCTAAGGCGGCTGCCGTACGCCCATAAATTACAACTACAAACAATCTTAGACGATTTAATAGAAAAAGGTATCATACGCGAAAGCAATTCTGAGTATGCATCTCCAATAGTTCTGGCTAAAAAAAAGAATAATGAAGTAAGGCTCTGTGTTGACTTAAGGCATTTGAACAAAATAACTTTAAAAGATAATTTCCCGATTCCCCTAATCGAGGATCACCTAGATAGACTTCGCGGGAAGAAATTTTTCTCGCTATTAGATCTCAAAAGTGCCTTCCATCATGTAAAAATGGCCAAAGAATCGGTAAAATACACATCATTCATAACACCTTTGGGTCAATTCGAGTACCTACGAATGCCGTTTGGGCTCAAAAATGCACCGGCTGTTTTCCAGCGGTTCATAAATTCAATTTTTAAAAGCCTTATAAACTCGGGTAAGCTGTTGGTTTACATAGATGATTTGCTAATCGCGACAGAAACGAAAGGCGAACATTTTGAAATTTTAAAGGAAGTCATGAATATTGTTGAAAAGTTTGATCTCAGGTTGCGACTCGACAAATGTTTGTTTTTGTTTGAAAAAATTAAATACTTAGGATATGAGGTATCGGCTGAAGGAATAGGCCCGAATTCGGATGGATTAAAAGCAGTTTCAGATTTTCCTATACCCACCAATGTTAAACATCTACATTCTTTTTTAGGACTTTGTTCTTATTTCCGCAAATTTATCCAAGATTTTTCAGTTTTTTCGAAACCGCTATACGACCTTTTAAAAAACGAAGTTCCATTCATTTTTGGTGAAAAAGAACTTAACGTTTTTGAAGAGCTTAAACAAAAACTTCTCAAAGCCCCAATTCTTAGCATTTATAACGCCAAAGCCGAAACGGAATTGCATTGCGATGCCAGCAGTCTTGGGTTTGGGGCAGTTTTGTTGCAACGTCAAGATGACAAAATGCTCCACCCAGTGTTCTTTTACTCAAAACGTACAACTCCTGCAGAATCAAAATATCACTCATATGAGTTAGAGACGCTAGCAATTATTTATGCGCTTCAAAGATTTCGAATCTACCTGACCGGTGCAAAATTTAAAATAATAACCGACTGCAAATCTCTTACTCTTACACTTAACAAACAAATCCTTAACCCACGAATTTCTCGTTGGGCGCTTGAGCTCCAAGATTATGATTTTGTTATAGAGCATAGGGATGGTAAGAGGATGCAACACGTCGATGCACTAAGCCGCTGTCACAATATTCTCATCATCGAACCTGATTCATTCGAACATGCGCTTGCAGCGTCTCAACTTAAAGACCAAACTATTAAAGCCATAACACAATAGCGCGTTTGCCTCGCGTCGACCTCATTTGACAGAACAATCAAAAGTTCAACTATACGAAATCTGTAGAGTCGCACACAATCACGCTTTGTCCTCAAACGCGTCGTTTGACAGACGTAAGCAAACGTAACGAGGCGACCAAAAGTTCAGCTATGTTGAACTTTTGCTCGCTTTCTGATATATCCCTCCATTTCAGTTTTGCAATAGGGAAGAGTAAAAAAATCGATGTAAGTAAAACATCGATTTACGAAACAAATTATCGATATGTCGGTATCGATGTCGAAGTGTGTTTCAGCTGAAATTTATCGATGTTAAAACTAGACAAATATTTAAGTTCTCGTCATTACAGCTGTACTAAATTTAATTTTTGTTGGATTATTCAATGTAAGTGTTGTTGAAGCATTTAAACTACTTTGAATTTGCAATAATGTTTTGAAAAATTGACTTATATTTTATGTAATATTTTTCATATCGAGGATTTCGATGAATTTTCGATATAATGAGTAAGTATTTAGTCGATTATAGATTTTTGTGGCAAACAAATCAATCAAATTGTACTTCATATTTTTGCGTGAATTGTACTTAAGCTGAATTTTAGAGTGTTTTAGCAGAACTTTGTCGATGTAACTAGTATATAGATATTTCAGCTATCGTTGTTAAACCTGTATTAAACTCGACTTTTGCCAGACGAAGGTGATGTTTAATCACTCAAACTACTATAATTCTGAAAAGATGTTCTTAAAAATCGAGATTTCGATTGATTTTCGATACATGGCCGCATGGGTTAATATAAAGTCAATCAATATGGGCAATATTGAAGGATTTAAATTATTTTATTTTTGTAAAGGTGCTCGACCAATTACTTAAGCGATAATTTCATACCGTATATTGCAATAACATTTTTGATATCTGTATAAATATATCGATTATGTTGAAAAAATCGACAAGTTTTTCATTTTAAACAGCAAATGTTATCACAAACATGTGATAACACAGTATAGAAATGCAACTACGCACATTATACTTAGCTCAATTGATTACACTACACATTTTACTTAGCTTTCATTTCTTTGTCAGAAGTAATTAACAAATTATCAATCGATTTAGTTTTCCATGTATTTAATACAAAAGAAAAAATCGATTTTTGTTATCGATAGTTACTGATAACGACGATGGTCGTTCGATACTTCAATCGATATATATTCTTAATTTTGCACAAGCTTAGACGAATGAATGACAGTAGGGCGTTTTGAGGATTTCTCATGTAACGTGAAGCCTACGTGAGGTCGACGCGGCGCGACGCGCTTATGTGTTATGGCTTTTAAGCGTTTAATTGAAATGCTGGAAAACAGGGAGAGTGCGACGTATGAACTTATCAACGGTCTACTTTATAGAAAAATAGACAAAAAAGTGCTCTTTTACGTTCCGTTACAAATGGAGAATGATGTAATAAAAACGTACCACGACGCTCTATGTCATGTTGGTGTAGAAAAATGCTACAATTTTTTGAAGAAAACATACTGGTTTCCCAGCATGAAGCTCAAAATTAAAAAATTTATTCAAAATTGTTTAAAGTGCATTCACTTTTCCGCACCAACTGGTAAGAAGGAAGGTGTATTACATTCCATTCCTAAGGGGGACAAACCTTTTCAAACGTTGCATATAGACCATTATGGTCCCTTACCATGTGGTATAAGAAACAAAAAGAAGCATATATTCATTGTCGTTGACGGTTTCACGAAATTCATAAAACTTTATCCGGTAAATAGTACTACTACCAAGGAAGTAATAAGGGCCTTAGAAAATTATTTCTCAGTTTACAGCAAACCAAATCGCATTATATCGGATAGGGGTAGTTGCTTCACCTCCGAAGACTTTTTAGAATTCTGCGCTGATTACAGCATACAACACATAAAAATTGCTACGAGTTCACCCCAATCCAACGGCCAAGTAGAACGTATGAACCGTACTCTAACATCTATGTTGTCTAAAGAAAGCGAAATGGAACCTGGAGACTGGACCAAACACATAAGTAAAGTAGAATTTGCCATGAATAACATTGAAAAAAAAAGTACAGGTTTCAGTCCTAGTGTTTTGCTCTTTGGTGTAAAACAAAAGGGGGAAGTGAACGATAAAATCCGAGAACACCTTGAGGAACACATTATTTCTGAGGAGCCGAGGGACCTAGAATCCATCAGACGCGAAGCAAGTGAAAACAGTGTTCGTAGTCAAGTGAAAAACAAGCAGTACTTCGATAAGCATCATAAGAAACCCCACCAATATAAAGTTGGGGATTACGTTATGTTAAAGAACGTTGTCAATACTCCTGGTATTAATAAAAAAACTTTTACCAAAATATAAAGGCCCTTACGAGATCATAAAAGTCCTTCAAAATGACAGATACCTAATCAAAGACACCGAAAATTTACAGATTGCGCGTATCCCTTATGAGGGTGTAGCTTCCCCAGAAAACATGAAACCTTACGTTTCACAATAAAACCAATTCATGCATATTGATTAAAATTAAAATTTTCGGTTCGATAAGAATTATATTAGAAGATATTAATCAGATTCGAAACTGATTGTTAACAAGACTTTATTAAAATCCATATACATAGTTGTAAATTATGTTATTCACATGCTCAAGTAATTTCGTTACTTTTTATGAAAAAGATTATGTCAATTCGTCAATCCAAGACTCTAAAAAAAAAAAGAAAAAAAGATAAAAATGTAAACATTATTCGAGTAATGATAATTTGAAAAAAAGATAGATAAACTTTCCGAGTACCAATACTGTAATGTACATTACATTTGTTATTGACTATTTATAGTATCTATAAGAAAAATTTCGATGTTATTTTTTTTATGAATCGAGGACGATTTATTCATGAAGAGGGCTGAGTTATAAGAGTTAACTTCTTAAACACCCTATTTGAACGAACCAAACGAACCTGTCATGTAATTGTAATTGTATGTGTGTGTACAAAATGGGTTCAACATAGAGTTATATTTTTTATATACTGACCACACTAACTTATTGTATGATTTTATTGCTTCTGCGCAGTCGAAATAAAGCTGTTGTCAACTCAAGTTGTCTGTTCTTCTTTTATGTATTTTACGGTTCTTCTTTTTCTTGTCTCCTTACAATTCTGAGCTTGGATTGCGGTGTGGTGAAAAAGAAGGACTTGATGTTATTAAAAATATCTATGGAAACATTCTGTTAAACGAAAATTTATTTATTAATGAATCAAGAATCACAAACAAAACAGCTACAAAACAAATCACATTTCAACAAACTTCAAATCTGACAGGTGGTAATGTCAATCACGGCAGTGGTACCAAACATAATCGATTGTCAAAAGACCAAAATGGTTTGGGTCTAACCACAAGTTCTAATGCAAATGCACATGACGTATGATGTGAAGCAGTCTACCAGAATGCCGAAAAGATATTAGTATTTAAGAAAATAAGAATTTTTAGCTACAATGCATCAGGCTTAAAAAACAAAATTAATTTTGCAGCATTTTTTAATTATGTCAAAAGCTTTGGTATCTTTGTATTATTTGAAACCCATTTATTAGAAAATGAAGAAATTAGATTTAAGAATATTTTTTCAAACTTTAAACTTATCTGGTCTCCTGCTGTAAAAACTTCGCTATTTGGAAGAGGAAGCGGTGGAACACTATATGGAATTCGAGATAATATTGAAGGGATCTGTGGTAGCTTTGAAAAAGCTGGTGAAATAAGTGTAACTAACTTAAAAGGTAACACATTTGATGTCTTCTTGATACCAATTTATTTAAACTGCAATCATTGGCAACGTGATTTCGACAAACTTTGTGACTCACTACAGTCCTTAGATTGTACAGATGTAATGTTAATCGGAGATTTCAATGGTCTGGTAGGATTATCACAAAACAATTTTACTTCCGGATACAACAGCAGCTTTTTGAAACCTTACCGGAAATCTAAAGACCCAATTTGTGACAACAAAGGAACAAAAATTCTTGAGCTTGCTGATGAATATGACTTACGATTGTTGAATGGTAGCTGCAAAGGGGACTTGGAAGGTGAACTAACCTTTATCAGAGGAACATCATGCTCAATTATAGACTACTGTTTTGTATCGAGTAACTGGAATTCAATTCTGGAAAGTTTTCAAGTCGGAACTGAGATATTTTCGGACCATATGCCCTTGGAAGTAGTTCTCAATATATCTAATACAGATAATTATGATCAGACGAAACCACTAAGACTTCTGCCAAAATATGTTTGGAACAACCGAATGCTCACAACATACCAGCTAAACATGAATCTTAAACTTATGAAACTGAATGAGTATCATTATCCAACTGATATAGAAACCTTAACAGAAGTTATAAAAGAATCCATTCCAAAGCACAATGGCCCAGAAAACTTTAAAACTTATAAACAAAAGTGGTTTGATTCTGACTGTCTGAGAGCAAGAGACAAATCTTTCAAGTTTTTGAAGCTACTGAGAAGAAATAACTGCAATATCTTTAAAACACTTTATCAAGAAGCCAATAAGGAATACAAACAAATTTGTCACATAAAGAGAGTAGCTCTTCAACAGCAAAATATCGCGCTCATAAACAACTCAAAATCTTCTGCTCAGTTTTGGAAAGCTGTTAAGTACGTAAATGGTTATACGTCAAACATTTCTTCGTCCCTTAAATCACCACAACTTAAAACTCACTTCGATAAGCTACTCAACGCTCCACTTACCTCACCATTATTTCAATATGCGCCCCCCTTGATTGTAGATACGAAATTAGACTCTGCGTTTTCAATTGAAGAGGTCAAAGAAGTTATAAACAACTCGAAGCCAAACAAAGCACCCGGTATTGATCGCATCCCGTTCGAATCCTATAAAAATTGCACAAACGATTTTATACTAGCGCTCACAGCAGAATTTAATCGAATATTTAATTCTACAAATGTCTTTGATACATTCAAGAAAGCAATCATTTTCCCAATACACAAGAAAGGCGATAACGCAGATCCGAATAACTACAGAGGAATCACATTTTTAAACACTTCAGCTAAACTCTTTGCCACAATGATATACAATAGGTTATATGAATGGATTGAAGCAAAAAACATTCTTAAGGAACTTCAAGCCGGATTTCGTAAAGGATATTCTACAACTGACCAGATTTTCTGCCTTACTAATATTGCTGAATCATTTTTTGTAGATTTTCGTGCAGCTTTTGATACAGTCCCACGTGAAGCACTCTTTTACAAGCTCTTCAAAATCGGTGTATCAAGCAAAACTATACAAATCCTGCGAGCTCTGTATGAGAACAATGTTGCTTATGTTTGGGATGGAGATTTAATCTCTGAGGAATTCGAAACGTCAATGGGTGTTAAACAAGGCTGTATCTTAAGTGCACTGCTTTTCATTGTATACATTAATGATATAACCGAGGATCTTAAAGGTGGAATTAAGTTCTATGATGTAACAATTCCTGCACTGATGTATGCAGATGATATTGTCTTTTTGTGTGATACTATCGAAGGTATGCAGTTAATGATAAACCGACTTAGCGCATACTGTAAACGTTGGAACCTTACTGTTAACCTGCAAAAATCCAAAATGATGATATTTAGAAATGCAGGAGGTCGGCATTCGCGGTTGGAAAAATGGAAACAGGACGGTGAAGAAATTGAAGTTGTACCCAGATACAAATATCTTGGCATTTTAATATCATCGTCTTTAAGTTTAAGGCCGCACTTTGTTGGAAAATTATCTGATGGTAAAAGAGCTATCTCCGCAATCTGGGAACGTTGTTTCAAAAACAATTACATATCATCGAGTGCAAAACAAACTCTGTTCCATTCGACTGCAGCTACAATAATACTCTACGGAGCCCAGGTATGGGGCTACAAAAGTTACGATGAAGTGGAAAAATTTCTGCGCTACTTCTTGAAGAGAACATTTCGACTACCAAAAAATACACCTAACTATATGCTATATATTGAAACTGGGACTCCTCCAATGCGCTTATACACTCTTAAAATGCACTTCAATTATATATTAAAAGTAATAGAGATGAATGAATCCAGATTACCAAAAGTAGTACTAAAGAAATCAAGTAAAAGTATTTGCGAAGAATGGCAGCAAGTAGCTTCCGAATGTGGTATGAATCTGACAGCGAATGTTAGCGAACAACCTCATCTTTTAAAGGAAAAATTCAACACAATATTGGAGAACCTTGGCAGACATATGTATGACCAATATATAGAAGAAGCCAAATCATCACTATTTAGGAACTATTATCCCAAACTAAATCACTTTCTAAATACTAAAACATATTTCCTCGATAGCTACTCAACCGAAAAAATAAGTAGTATCTTCAGAATGAGAGGCGAAATTGTTCACTTTAATTATATACCTCACCGGTCTGATTTACCAATACTTTGTGACCTATGCAATATGAAACAGAGGGAAGATGTATTGCATTTTCTTGGTATTTGCCCAATTTTAAAAGAATTTAGACTACCAATGTTTGGAAAATGCGTCTAAGAGGAGAATGAAGTCCTACGTATCTTAAATGGAGAAAAAGGATGGGATGTCTTATATGATTACTCAGTGGCAGCACTTCGTTACAGAAAGCGAATAGTAGAAGGAGATTTTTAAATTTTTAATTCAAAACTAACTATATATATATACTTTGTCAACCTGGTAGACGGCCAAAGGCCAAACCCAATATGACTTTAGATTAAGCTTTAAATTGTAAAAAAAATTGTATTGAAATAAAAGTCAACTAACTTGAACTTGAACTTGCAGTTAGAAAAACAATTGCTATTTTCATATTTAGCATGAGCAGTTTAACCCTGCGGAAAAAGGGTTAAAATAATGAGCCCCCGCGTAGCGGGCCATGCGGGAAGTTGTTGCATACGGAAATTAATTGCACATAAGCACCTGTCTGATGAATTTTTATACTTTTATACTTTTTTCAATTCGATCAAATAACTTGCAGTTAGAAAAACAATAAGTGTGTTTAATGACCTGCTCTAGATCGATCTAGAGCAGAAAAAAGCAGCTTTTTGGTGTTTAATGACAAATTTTTCTACTCCGAGCAAGAACTTTTTGTGTTTAATGACCTGCTCTAGAGCTTTTAGAGCAGCATTTTCTGCACTTGCTTTTGAGTAAGAGTAGAGTGGAGTAAAAGTGTCAAAATCAGCTGTTGACATTTGATTCAAATATTTTTGTTTATATTTTGTGTTTTGCAATCTATTTGAAATCGAATTTAACTTAAAATCAATTGAATTAACATCGCATGTTAGTTTAGTTTTGATTCCAATGTTTCCGAATATAGATTTTTATTATAATAGGATACCAAACATAATTTTGCAAACTAGCTAAGGTCACAGCCAGCTGACTTTTGATACCAGCTGTTCTGCTCTAAATTGCCTGACATTTATGAACTTTCTTGCTCTGCTCTGAGCTACGCTGCTCTACTCTTTTTTTCATTAAACACGGCTAATTGCTATTTTCATATTAAGCATGAGCAGCTTACTTACTTAGGTGGGCATTACAGTTCGGGGTGAACCTGGGCCTCAAACAACATCCTTCTATAACGACTTCGATTTCGGGCGAGCTCTCTCCAGTTTCGCACTCCAAGTCGGTTGAGGTCTTCATCCACTTGATTGCGCCACCTAAGACGAGGTCTTCCCCTTCCGCGATTTCCCTGCAATGTGCTTTCGAACACCCGACGAGCCGGAGCGTTTGGGTCCATCCGCTCTACATGGCCCAACCATCGTAGCCACGCGATGCGTACTCTTCTGGCTATGCCCATATCGCGATATAGCTCATACAGCTCGTTGTTGTATCTCCTTCTCCACACATTGTCTTCGCATACGGGACCAAAGATCATTCGGAAAATTTTTCTTTCGAAACGACCAAGGGTTTCCTCATCCGCTTTCGATAAGGTCCATGCTTCCGCGCCGTAAAGCAGGACTGGGATGATTAAGGTCTTATACAAGGTTACCTTGGTTTTTCTGGAGAGGGTTTTGTTTCTCAATTGCCTTCTTAACCCAAAGAAGCAACGGTTGGCAAGAGTTATTCTCCGTTTGATCTCCGCACTGATGTTGTTGTCTACAGTGGATCCTAGGTAGACGAAGTCCTGTACTACCTCGATGTTATGTCTGTCTATTTTGACGTCTTGTCCAATTCGTCGATGTTCTGTGTCCTTGTTTGATGACAACATATACTTCGTTTTGCCCTCATTAACTATCAAACCCATTTTTGCCGCTTCTGTTTCAATACTCGCAAAAGCACCTATGACATCACGCTTTTTTCTTCCCATTACGTCAATATCGTCTGCATAGGCGAGTAATTGTACAGACTTTTGAAAGATTGTTCCTCTGGTGTTGACGTTTGAGTTTCTTACAATCTGTTCAAGTATGATGTTGAAGAAATCGCATGACAGTTTGTCGCCTTGCCTATAACCTTTTTCGACATCAAAGGTCTCGGTGAGTTCTTTACCGACCTTGACGGAGCAGCGTGAATTATCCAAAGTCACCCTGCAAAGTCGTACGAGTTTTGCAGGGATGCCGAAACTAGACATGGCTCTGTACAGCTCGTCTCTGTAAATGCTGTCATACGCGGCCTTGAATAAAGAGATAGATGGTGGATATCGATATTACGTTCTCGGGTTTTTTCCAAGATCTGTCGTAATGTGAAAATTTGGTCTATTGTGGACTTCTCTGTTCTAAAACCACATTGATAAGGACCTATCAAGTTGTTGACGTGGGGTTTCAGACGTTCACATATTACAGCAGACAAGATCTTATAAGCGACGTTAAGGAGGCTTATCCCTCTATAATTGGTGCAATTGTGAGGGTCTTCTTTCTTTAGGATCGGGCATACGATACTGAGGTTCCATTCATCGGGCATGCTTTCTTCCGACCATATCATGCAGATCAGCTGGTGCATGCTCCTTTCCAACTGATCTCCAGCTGCCTTGAAAAGTTCGGCATCAAGGCCATCTGCACCTGCAGTCTTATTTGATTTAAGTTTGCATATAGCAAGCTTAACTTCTTCTAGGTCGGGAGGACGGCATACTTGATCATCGTCCAAGCTGAATGGGGCAATCTGCCTGACAGCGGAATTTGTGTCCTCATCGCCAATAAGCAGTCTGCAGAAATGATCTTTCCAGATCCTCAGTAGCGACTGTGACTCTATAACTATGTTTCCCTGCTGGTCTTTACAGGCTTGAGTTCGGGGCTTGCCACCCTGGCAGGATCTTTTTACCTTTTGGTAAAACTTCCGAATCTCGTTCTTGTCATGGCACCTCTCCATTTCCTCAAACGAGCGCTTCTCATGCTGCTTCTTTTTCTTTTTGAGAAGTCGGTGTTCTACCCTTCTTCTCTCCTTGTAAATCTCGTTATACTGATCGTAAGGAGCCCTCGTTCGTGTTTGCATAAGCATTTGTCGTGCTCTTTGCTTGGCTGCATTTAGCTTAGTTTATTCGATTGGAAAAGGCATTGGCAATCTCTTGCGGTTGTAGCTTTCCGACGTCATATCTCTTCACAGCGTTAGTTCGTGCTTGGCTACAACAAGGTAGTGGTCCGAGTCAAAGTTGGCCCCTCGGAAAGTTCGGACATCTAGCACACTGGAAGAGTGCCTCGCGTCGATCGCAACATGGTCAATTTGGTTGACGGTTAATTGATCTGGTGATCACCATGTACCTTTATGAATTTTGAGATGCGGGAAGCGTGTACTACTTACAACAAGAATTAGCCCCGCAGCAAAATCGATTAGCCTCAGTCCGTTTTCGGAGGTTTTGTCATGGAGGCTATGCTTACCGATTGTGCTTCAAAAGATGTCCTCCTTCCCTAGCTTTGCGTTAAAACCGCTAAGAACGATTTTCACGTCGTGTCTAGGGCACTGCTCATAAGTTTCTTCGAGAAGCTCGTAGAAACAGTCTTTGGAATCGTCGTCTTTCTCTTCTGTGGGGGCGTGGGCGCATATAAGGCTAATGTTGGCAAATTTAGCCCTGATGCGGATGGTCATTATACGCTCATTGACTGGATTTTGGCTAATCGCCTTATCCCTGAGTCTTCCTCTGTGACGAAGCGTCACAATTTCTCTAAAACACCGCACCAAAACACTGTACGTGTTTGTTTTTTTTTATTAAATTGCCCACACGCAATTAAATCCCACACTAAAAGTTTACTCCAAGGCCAAATATTGCTTGCCTCTTAGTTTGTGTGCATTTCCTTATGGGGAAATGCATTGCCAATAGCCAGCCTATTTTTGTATGGAATATTGTCATTGCCTTACAACTCACACTTACTTATAGTAGAAAAATCTATGAATAGGAGTGAATTAATTGCGATAATTCAGAAAAAGATTTACGGGCTTTTATGCCTTAACGTATCATTACTTTTTCTCTTCCCCGATCTTGACTTCCATAGTCTCCTTCTAAGGGAATTACATTGACGTGGTTTACGAAGTTTTTCTTGCTTTCGTCTCCTTCTAAGGGAATTACATTGACGTGGTTTACGAAATTGGCCAGTCGTGTAAGTTCTTCTTGCTTTCGTCTCCTTCTAAGGGAATTACATTGACGTGGTTTACGAAATTGGCCAGTCGTGTAAGTTCTTCTTGCCTTCGTCTCCTTCTAAGGGAATTACATTGACGTGGTTTACGAAATTGGCCAGTCGTGTAAGTTCTTCTTGTTTTAGTCTCCTTCTAAGGGAATTACATTGATGTGGTTTATGAAATTGGCCAGTCGTGTAAGTTCTTCTTGCTTTAATCTCCTTCTAAGGGAATTACATTGATGTGGTTTATGAAATTGGCCAGTCGTGTAAGTTCTTCTTGCTTGTTGGGCGTCTTTAAGAGCCGATCTATTCGTTGCGGTTTCATTTGGCCGAGCGATTAGATTTTCTTTACTACGGTCGACATTAACCATTCAGAAAGGCAAGCCTATACACGCAACCGCAGACTATTACTACGAAATCCGCCGCCGCCGACAGAGTGTTTTGCCTCCGAGCAGACGCATACACTTCCTACGAAGTCCGCCAACGCCGATGAATTGTTCTGCCGTTCCCAGGAGTTGAAGTGAATCCAGAGAAGAAATCAACGCAGGCACTTCCCACGTAGTCCGCCGCCGCCGATATATTGTTCTGCCGACCACACTCCGCAGACTTTGGTTACGAAATCCGCCGCCGCCGACAGAGTGCCCTGCCTAAAGCAGATAGACGTTTACCATTGTTGGATAGAGGTAACAGTTGCTGCGACATATACACCCGAGGGATCTAACATCGCTACCCCAAGAAGAAGAGACGTCCTGGAGACCAGCGCCAGAACCGAACCCTTAGCCAGACAGGGACAACAACTATTTTTGAATCAGAGTAAAAACCTTTATATAACATTGTAAACCAAATCCTGAGAGAACCAAGAAAAAAAAGGAAATAAATAAATTTAGACTTATTTAAAACATATCCGACCGTCTCCTCGTTTTCATTTAAGAAGTTGGACCGCCGAAGCCCAAGTCTTACGACGCTTCCTTGGGTAGACCTTGGACACCCTGAGTATACCCCAGCCTAAGTAAAAGAAGCATCACAATTTGGCGCCCGAGCAGGGACCTGCAGAAAGTTCAACCGTTTCCCGTACCTGTCCAGGAACTGACGCAGAGTCCACCGACCGACACCGAAACCTGATCGACCAGCTTCTAAGATGCCTACCGAGACCGGCCCCAAAGTACCTGAAGAAGATGCTCAGGGATTAGAAGAGGATTCAAATCCATACCAGAACTTGGGATTCATCTATTTCCTGAAAAAGCCCGAATTAATAGAGACACTGACCCTACGGGGACAAGACACCAGTGGAACGGTCCAAGAGTTACGTCAACGCCTGAGTCGCCACCTAAAAGAAGCCCGTACGCACCGCTCAACACAGAATTTGTGCGCTGAGTGGGAAGACAAGGTGGAGGAAAGGAATAACGCCGACCTTTCGGACGAGGAAGACCAGGCTACTGGATCGCACGTACCACCATCCACGTCAGAACATAAGCAGCAGAAAGTGTTCCAAAGCAGACTTCAGGTACCAGTGTTTCAGACACCAGCCATGCCCGCACCCATTTCTTCTCGAACAGCGAATTACTGTCCCCCCGCCAGATCCGAACGAGCGGTTTCCGCCCCTCCGCAAGTCGAGCCACACGACGTTCTCATACGTACCAGACCGCCGCCCCATATCCGCCACCTGGCCGTTTCGGACGCAGTTTCGAAGCCGAATTAATGAATACGGTGCGCAAGTGGGGATTCCGTTTCGACGGCTCCGGGAAACCTTTAGAATTCTTGGAGAGAATCGAGGACCTGGCAGCGTGTTACGAGATACCATTAAACGGCATGCTCCGGACACTTCCCGAAATTTTCCGCAACACGGCTCTAGAATGGTTCAGGATCAATCGAGACGCCTTAACCACTTGGGCAGCATTTCGCCAGGCCTTTCTACGTCATTTTTTGCCAGCACGTTATTTCCATAAGCTCGAAGACGAGATAATGCGCAAAAGACAAGGCCCCAAGGAAAAAGCGAAGGACTACGTACGGTCCTCTCAATATTTGATTCGGCAGCATCCGCGCATGACGATTGAGGATAACGTGGATCGCATTTATGACGGATTGCGGCCTGAGTATCGCCTGTATATTAAACGTATGGAGTTTACGACCTTGGACGAGTTGATGGATCTCGCAGAAGAGTACGAGTTCGTGCGGCAAGAGGATCGTAGCCCGCGCTCAGCCCCAAATTTCCAGCAATACTCATATCAAAACGCACCCGTCCCCCGACTACAGGTGCAGCCTCCTTCACCCGCTTTTCCGCGTCAAGCTGTCATGCCGAGAACACCGCTACCGCAACCTACCACCACGTACGACAGAAACACGCACTGCTGGCAATGCAAGCAGAGGGGGCATAATAAGAAAGATTGCCGACGCCCTTTCAGATTGTTCTGTTCGTACTGTGGGGAGGACGGACGCCTCACCAAGGATTGCCCTTGCCACCAGAGTTCCAACGCCGTCCTCGGCCAGCCGGACCCCACCGGTCCCGCCGACCCCCGACCGTTTGTCCATATCGAGGCTGGCGACACCGGGTCTTCACGGTCTTTTATCGGCCCCGACTTGCGGGAAGAATGTTGCCGGCTTGGAGCGACAAGGAGGGACCAACCGCACGCCGTACAATTCGCCGATGGGCGAACAGCGGTGACGTCCGAACACTACGTCCTGACGCTGAATCTGAATGGGAAAATGGTGCAGGGAGAAGCCATCTTCCTACCTACCTTGGCAGAAGACGCTATCCTGGGCATGGACCTTTTGGGAAAGGCCGGATGCTCGCTAAAGATAGGAGGCAAGAAAATTGCCATGGGACATGCTTCTAGCCCGCCTGAGGCCACACGAATATACGCCATATCAGACGTTGGTAACCAGCACCAAGAGGCAAGGTTACGAGAGTTTTTAGAAGGGGAAATACCAAAGTTCAAAGAAATGAAAGGTATATCCACCGTCGCTCCGCATAACATACGTCTCAAAACAACCGAGCCTTTTAGGCAGCGGTACTACCCGCGCAATCCCGCAATGCAAAAAGTTATTGACGACGAAATCGACGACCTGCTACAGTCCGGTAAGATAAGTCCTTCAAAAAGCACGTACAGCTCACCGGTGGTGCTGGTTCGGAAAAAGGAAGGATCCTGGCGGGTATGTATAGATTTTCGGCAGTTAAACGAAATCTCGTTTAAAGACGCTTACCCTCTCCCGTACATCACCGCTATTTTGGACAAGTTGCGAGGGGCCCGTTTTATGTCAACCATCGACCTAAAACAAGGCTACTGGCAGATAGCCCTGAAACCGGAATGCCGCCCATACACCGACTTTACCGTACCCGGCCGCGGTCTTTACGAATGGAACGTCATGCCATGTGGCCTACATTCGGCCGGAGCAACCTTTCAGAGAGCCATGGACGAGGTATTCGGTCCCGACATGCAAGATCACGTACTGGTATACTTAGACGACATCATCGTTCTGAGTAAAACGTTCGATGACCACCTGGCGCACCTGAAAGAAGTATTCCGCCGCCTTCGAGAAGTAAATCTGAGGATAAATTTGGACAAATGCCATTTCTGTCGGCCCTCCCTTAAATACCTGGGGCACGTGATATCAAAGGAAGGTATCCACACCGATCCCGATAAGGTTGCCGCCGTCCGCGATTTAAAAGCCCCGACTAGCCTCCGCGAACTTCGTAGAATCCTGGGAATTTGCTCTTGGTACCGCCGTTTTATCCAGGATTTTTCCACCGTGGCTGCCCCTCTGACTCGCCTACTGAAGAAGGCCGTGAAGTGGAATTGGACGCATGAGCAACAGGAAGCCTTCGAGACTCTGAAACGACGGTTAACAGAGGCCCCAGTATTGGTCTGCCCCGATTTTACGCAGCAGTTCACGTTGCAAACTGACGCCAGCCAGACGGGATTGGGAGTGGTTTTAACGCAAAACTTGGAAGGACACGAGAAAGTGATTTCCTACGCTAGCCGCACACTTACGGAACTAGAGGGCAAATACGCTGCCACTGAGAAAGAGTGTTTGGCGATCTTATGGGGGATCAGGAAGATGAGACCGTACCTGGAAGGATACCAGTTTAAGGTGGTGACGGACCACCATTCACTCAAGTGGCTGCACTCATTGGAGAATCCGTCAGGGAGGTTGGCTCGATGGGCGTTGGAGCTGCAACAATATGATTTCACTATACAATATCGTAAAGGTGCACTCAACGTCGTAGCCGACGCGCTGTCTCGAGACCCCCTGCCAATCTCAGAACTAGACCGAATTGCCGCTGCTCGCGACGCCAGTCCAGATTGGACAATGAAACGTAAAGAGCAAGTGCGACTCCTACCCGACCGTTACCCCGAGTACAAAATAGAAAACGACTTGCTATACCGCCGTTTCACATCCACCAACCCTGCCGCCGACCCAAACTCTTTCGAGTGGAAGTTGTGCGTACCGACCGCCGACCGCAACAAAATTCTGTTCGAGAATCACGACGTAGTGACCGCTGGACATTTGGGAATCGCGAAAACAGCCGCACGCATTATGCGGCACTATTATTGGCCGGGTATGTTCCGAGACATCTCCAGATACGTCCAACGATGTGACGTGTGCATCCAGTTTAAACCCTCGCAGCAGAAACCTAGTGGTATGATGCACACTACTCCGTCCGATTTCCCCTGGGACGTCGTGTGCGCTGACTTCATAGGCCCACTACCGCGGTCCAGCAGAGGCAATACAATGCTGCTGGTTATGGTAGACAAATTTTCGAAGTGGGCAGAAGCAGTCCCGCTGCATGCCGTGACCGCCCCTGGGTTGATAAAAGCCATCCGCGAGCGAATCATCACTCGGTTCGGAGTGCCCCGCACCTTTATATCAGACAACGGGAGTCAATTCACGAGCCGTTCATTTCAGGAATTTCTGGCAGAGTTAGGAATTACCCACCGCTTGACCGCGCCGTACACCCCTCAAGAAAATTACACCGAACGTGTGAATCGGGTATTAAAAACCATGATCGCCCAATACACTCAAGGAGACCAGAGAAGATGGGACGAGCACCTCCCAGAATTGACGTTTGCACTCAATACCAGCCGCCACGAATCGACTGGATTTTCCCCTGCTTTCCTCAATTTCGGACGAGAGTTACGGGTACCAGGCCATTTACTGTCTGACCTAGATACAAATGCCCCTCCCGAGGAACCCAACCTTCGCACGGAACGTATGCGAACATTATTCTCACTAGCCAAAATGAACCTCCAGCGCGCCTCCCAAACACAGGCGAAATATTACAATTTGCGACACCGCCCCTGGCGCCCATGTATCGGCGAACGCGTGTATAAAAGAGACCGTGTAATATCGTCTGCCGCAAAATATTTCACTGAGAAGTTAGCACCGAAGTACGAAGGGCCATACGAGGTCATAAAATTTGTTTCTCCCGTTATAGTCTTGTTACGTAGACTGGGAAGTCGCAACCACGCAGCTGCCACGACTCGAGCGCATATACGAGATTTGAAAGGGATCGCATCAACAGAAAATGCAGGTAGTGAAGATAACAACTGCGCGGCGAATATTGCAAAAATAAATACAAACCAGGAAAAATTCATTCAACCGCCGACCACCGAGCGACACGGACCTCTTTTTGGAAATAAAGAAATTTTGAATTTTAAGCAACTAGACCGATTAAGAGAAATGGACAAAAACCAGCAACCAAGGAAAAGACCCCCGCCGACTTCACCCGACCATCCATGCAAGAGGAAGCCGACGCACCCTTGTCGACCAAGCCCTGGAGACCGTCCGGTTGTATTGCAACTGGTGCAAGCCGCACCAACCAATGCAACTACCTCCCGACGGGTAACTCAAAAACCCACTCACCCGCCGGCCGAACTCATTCGACCTCCGCCGGGCCCGGAAGTGCAGATGACCCAGATCAGATCGGTGCGGGATAAGGCCAGCACGCTATGGGACGATCGCCAACGCAGAGAGCTGCAGCGAGCTAATCCCAGCGATCCTCCGTCAACGGTAGCAACGCCCGTGTGGAAGCTCTACGAGATCGATTTGCCTCCGATGGACGAGGTGCGACGGTTGATCATCCACAACGTGTTGGGGGGCCCAGCTGCCAGACAGTTGCATCGATTGGATCCCAGGCTATTCCCCCCTGCCAAAGAGCCCGCGGAGGCGTCCGGGCCACAGAGCCCTAGCTCTCCAGATGCCGAAACCGAAGCCGATTCTACGAATACCGGGGACGCCAGCATGGATCAGGTAGGAGCAGAGCCAAAGGCACGCTCGCAGCCTCCGCTCACCAAGACCCAGCAAAGGCGAGCCAACCAGCTAAAGAACCCAGAAGCTGACCCGTTCCAGGGCATCACATCAGTGTTCCGCCGTAACACCAGACCCTTTGTTATCCAGAACAGGGGCAGAGGTATCAATGTGATTCCCAACGATACCGGGACCGAGGCGACGTTGTCATTCCTGGATAAGAACAAAGTGGTCCCAATGGAGTTGCGGAAGTAGGGGACCAAGCAAGGTTCATTTTTTTTATGATCGTAGGACGATCGAATTTGTTTTCGTTGATCGGGGAACGATCGGATTGGTTTTTTTACCGCATGATGGTACTCTCAGGATAGGGATTTAAGTTTAGTTTTGTTACCTGAAATTTATTTTAATTTGCTTCTAACGTTTATATATAAAAATAAAAAAAAAAAAAAAAAAAAAAAAACAACAAAAAGAAAAAAAAGCAACAAAAGAAAAAAAAAACAAAAAAAAGAAGGGCAGGATTTAAGTCCCTCAACAGAAAAACATATGCGAACTCTTCCAGTCAATGCCGGAGGGCGTTGAGAAGAGAGGGTTCTCGTCTTTCTAAGAAGGGGGGATCTGTGACGAAGCGCCACAATTTCTCTAAAACACCGCACCAAAACACTGTACGTGTTTGTTTTTTTTTTTTTTATTAAATTGCCCACACGCAATTAAATCCCACACTAAAAGTTTACTCCAAGGCCAAATATTGCTTGCCTCTTAGTTTGTGTGCATTTCCTTATGGGGAAATGCATTGCCAATAGCCAGCCTATTTTTGTATGGAATATTGTCATTGCCTTACAACTCACACTTACTTATAGTAGAAAAATCTATGAATAGGAGTGAATTAATTGCGATAATTCAGAAAAAGATTTACGGGCTTTTATGCCTTAACGTATCATTACTTTTTCTCTTCCCCGATCTTGACTTCCATAGTCTCCTTCTAAGGGAATTACATTGACGTGGTTTACGAAATTGGCCAGTCGTGTAAGTTCTTCTTGCTTTCGTCTCCTTCTAAGGGAATTACATTGACGTGGTTTACGAAATTGGCCAGTCGTGTAAGTTCTTCTTGCTTTCGTCTCCTTCTAAGGGAATTACATTGACGTGGTTTACGAAATTGGCCAGTCGTGTAAGTTTTTCTTGCTTTCGTCTCCTTCTAAGGGAATTACATTGACGTGGTTTACGAAATTGGCCAGTCGTGTAAGTTCTTCTTGCTTTCGTCTCCTTCTAAGGGAATTACATTGACGTGGTTTACGAAATTGGCCAGTCGTGTAAGTTCTTCTTGCTTTCGTCTCCTTCTAAGGGAATTACATTGACGTGGTTTACGAAATTGGCCAGTCGTGTAAGTTCTTCTTGTTTTAGTCTCCTTCTAAGGGAATTACATTGATGTGGTTTATGAAATTGGCCAGTCGTGTAAGTTCTTCTTGCTTTAATCTCCTTCTAAGGGAATTACATTGATGTGGTTTATGAAATTGGCCAGTCGTGTAAGTTCTTCTTGCTTGTTGGGCGTCTTTAAGAGCCGATCTATTCGTTGCGGTTTCATTTGGCCGAGCGATTAGATTTTCTTTACTACGGTCGACATTAACCATTCAGAAAGGCAAGCCTATACACGCAACCGCAGACTATTACTACGAAATCCGCCGCCGCCGACAGAGTGTTTTGCCTCCGAGCAGACGCATACACTTCCTACGAAGTCCGCCAACGCCGATGAATTGCTCTGCCGTTCCCAGGAGTTGAAGTGAATCCAGAGAAGAAATCAACGCAGGCACTTCCCACGTAGTCCGCCGCCGCCGATATATTGTTCTGCCGACCACACTCCGCAGACTTTGGTTACGAAATCCGCCGCCGCCGACAGAGTGCCCTGCCTAAAGCAGATAGACGTTTACCATTGTTGGATAGAGGTAACAGTTGCTGCGACATATACACCCGAGGGATCTAACATCGCTACCCCAAGAAGAAGAGACGTCCTGGAGACCAGCGCCAGAACCGAACCCTTAGCCAGACAGGAACAACAACTATTTTTGAATCAGAGTAAAAACCTTTATATAACATTGTAAACCAAATCCTGAGAGAACCAAGAAAAAAAAGGAAATAAATAAATTTAGACTTATTTAAAACATATCCAACCGTCTCCTCGTTTTCATTTAAGAAGTTGGACCGCCGAAGCCCAAGTCTTACGACGCTTCCTTGGGTAGACCTTGGACACCCTGAGTATACCCCAGCCTAAGTAAAAGAAGCATCACAATTTGGCGCCCGAGCAGGGACCTGCAGAAAGTTCAACCGTTTCCCGTACCTGTCCAGGAACTGACGCAGAGTCCACCGACCGACACCGAAACCTGACCGACCAGCTTCTAAGATGCCTACCGAGACCGGCCCCAAAGTACCTGAAGAAGATGCTCAGGGATTAGAAGAGGATTCAAATCCATACCAGAACTTGGGATTCATCTATTTCCTGAAAAAGCCCGAATTAATAGAGACACTGACCCTACGGGGACAAGACACCAGTGGAACGGTCCAAGAGTTACGTCAACGCCTGAGTCGCCACCTAAAAGAAGCCCGTACGCACCGCTCAACACAGAATTTGTGCGCTGAGTGGGAAGACAAGGTGGAGGAAAGGAATAACGCCAACCTTTCGGACGAGGAAGACCAGGCTACTGGATCGCACGTACCACCATCCACGTCGGAACATAAGCAGCAGAAAGTGTTCCAAAGCAGACTTCAGGTACCAGTGTTTCAGACACCAGCCATGCCCGCACCCATTTCTTCTCGAACAGCGAATTACTGTCCCCCCGCCAGATCCGAACGAGCGGTTTCCGCCCCTCCGCAAGTCGAGCCACACGACAGTTCTCATACGTACCAGACCGCCGCCCCATATCCGCCACCTGGCCGTTTCGGACGCAGTTTCGAAGCCGAATTAATGAATACGGTGCGCAAGTGGGGATTCCGTTTCGACGGCTCCGGGAAACCTTTAGAATTCTTGGAGGGAATCGAGGACCTGGCAGCGTGTTACGAGATACCATTAAACGGCATGCTCCGGACACTTCCCGAAATTTTCCGCAACACGGCTCTAGAATGGTTCAGGATCAATCGAGACGCCTTAACCACTTGGGCAGCATTTCGCCAGGCCTTTCTACGTCATTTTTTGCCAGCACGTTATTTCCATAAGCTCGAAGACGAGATAATGCGCAAAAGACAAGGCCCCAAGGAAAAAGCGAAGGACTACGTACGGTCCTCTCAATATTTGATTCGGCAGCATCCGCGCATGACGATTGAGGATAACGTGGATCGCATTTATGACGGATTGCGGCCTGAGTATCGCCTGTATATTAAACGTATGGAGTTTACGACCTTGGACGAGTTGATGGATCTCGCAGAAGAGTACGAGTTCGTGCGGCAAGAGGATCGTAGCCCGCGCTCAGCCCCAAATTTTCAGCAATACTCATATCAAAACGCACCCGTCCCCCGACTACAGGTGCAGCCTCCTTCACCCGCTTTTCCGCGTCAAGCTGTCATGCCGAGAACACCGCTACCGCAACCTACCACCACGTACGACAGAAACACGCACTGCTGGCAATGCAAGCAGAGGGGGCATAATAAGAAAGATTGCCGACGCCCTTTCAGATTGTTCTGTTCGTACTGTGGGGAGGACGGACGCCTCACCAAGGATTGCCCTTGCCACCAGAGTTCCAACGCCGTCCTCGGCCAGCCGGGCCCCACCGGTCCCGCCGACCCCCGACCGTTTGTCCATATCGAGGCTGGCGACACCGGGTCTTCACGGTCTTTTATCGGCCCGACTTGCGGGAAGAATGTTGCCGGCTTGGAGCGACAAGGAGGGACCAACCGCACGCCGTACAATTCGCCGATGGGCGAACAGCGGTGACGTCCGAACACTACGTCCTGACGCTGAATCTGAATGGGAAAATGGTGCAGGGAGAAGCCATCTTCCTACCTACCTTGGCAGAAGACGCTATCCTGGGCATGGACCTTTTGGGAAAGGCCGGATGCTCGCTAAAGATAGGAGGCAAGAAAATTGCCATGGGACATGCTTCTAGCCCGCCTGAGGCCACACGAATATACGCCATATCAGACGTTGGTAACCAGCACCAAGAGGCAAGGTTACGAGAGTTTTTAGAAGGGGAAATACCAAAGTTCAAAGAAATGAAAGGTATATCCACCGTCGCTCCGCATAACATACGTCTCAAAACAACCGAGCCTTTTAGGCAGCGGTACTACCCGCGCAATCCCGCAATGCAAAAAGTTATTGACGACGAAATCGACGACCTGCTACAGTCCGGTAAGATAAGTCCTTCAAAAAGCCCGTACAGCTCACCGGTGGTGCTGGTTCGGAAAAAGGAAGGATCCTGGCGGGTATGTATAGATTTTCGGCAGTTAAACGAGATCTCGTTTAAAGACGCTTACCCTCTCCCGTACATCACCGCTATTTTGGACAAGTTGCGAGGGGCCCGTTTTATGTCAACCATCGACCTAAAACAAGGCTACTGGCAGATAGCCCTGAAACCGGAATGCCGCCCATACACCGACTTTACCGTACCCGGCCGCGGTCTTTACGAATGGAACGTCATGCCATGTGGCCTACATTCGGCCGGAGCAACCTTTCAGAGAGCCATGGACGAGGTATTCGGTCCCGACATGCAAGATCACGTACTGGTATACTTAGACGACATCATCGTTCTGAGTAAAACGTTCGATGACCACCTGGCGCACCTGAAAGAAGTATTTCACCGCCTTCGAGAAGTAAATCTGAGGATAAATTTGGACAAATGCCATTTCTGTCGGCCCTCCCTTAAATACCTGGGGCACGTGATATCAAAGGAAGGTATCCACACCGATCCCGATAAGGTTGCCGCCGTCCGCGATTTAAAAGCCCCGACTAGCCTCCGCGAACTTCGTAGAATCCTGGGAATTTGCTCTTGGTACCGCCGTTTTATCCAGGATTTTTCCACCGTGGCTGCCCCTCTGACTCGCCTACTGAAGAAGGCCGTGAAGTGGAATTGGACGCATGAGCAACAGGAAGCCTTTGAGACTCTGAAACGACGGTTAACAGAGGCCCCAGTATTGGTCTGCCCCGATTTTACGCAGCAGTTCACGTTGCAAACTGACGCCAGCCAGACGGGATTGGGAGTGGTTTAACGCAAAACTTGGAAGGACACGAGAAAGTGATTTCCTACGCTAGCCGCACACTTACGGAACTAGAGGGCAAATACGCTGCCACTGAGAAAGAGTGTTTGGCGATCTTATGGGGGATCAGGAAGATGAGACCGTACCTGGAAGGATACCAGTTTAAGGTGGTGACGGACCACCATTCACTCAAGTGGCTGCACTCATTGGAGAATCCGTCAGGGAGGTTGGCTCGATGGGCGTTGGAGCTGCAACAATATGATTTCACTATACAATATCGTAAAGGTGCACTCAACGTCGTAGCCGACGCGCTGTCTCGAGACCCCCTGCCAATCTCAGAACTAGACCGAATTGCCGCTGCTCGCGACGCCAGTCCAGATTGGACAATGAAACGTAAAGAGCAAGTGCGACTCCTACCCGACCGTTACCCCGAGTACAAAATAGAAAACGACTTGCTATACCGCCGTTTCACATCCACCAACCCTGCCGCCGACCCAAACTCTTTCGAGTGGAAGTTGTGCGTACCGACCGCCGACCGCAACAAAATTCTGTTCGAGAATCACGACGTAGTGACCGCTGGACATTTGGGAATCGCGAAAACAGCCGCACGCATTATGCGGCACTATTATTGGCCGGGTATGTTCCGAGACATCTCCAGATACGTCCAACGATGTGACGTGTGCATCCAGTTTAAACCCTCGCAGCAGAAACCTAGTGGTATGATGCACACTACTCCGTCCGATTTCCCCTGGGACGTCGTGTGCGCTGACTTCATAGGCCCACTACCGCGGTCCAGCAGAGGCAATACAATGCTGCTGGTTATGGTAGACAAATTTTCGAAGTGGGCAGAAGCAGTCCCGCTGCATGCCGTGACCGCCCCTGGGTTGATAAAAGCCATCCGCGAGCGAATCATCACTCGGTTCGGAGTGCCCCGCACCTTTATATCAGACAACGGGAGTCAATTCACGAGCTGTTCATTTCAGGAATTTCTGGCAGAGTTAGGAATTACCCACCGCTTGACCGCGCCGTACACCCCTCAAGAAAATTACACCGAACGTGTGAATCGGGTATTAAAAACCATGATCGCCCAATACACTCAAGGAGACCAGAGAAGATGGGACGAGCACCTCCCAGAATTGACGTTTGCACTCAATACCAGCCGCCACGAATCGACTGGATTTTCCCCTGCTTTCCTCAATTTCGGACGAGAGTTACGGGTACCAGGCCATTTACTGTCTGACCTAGATACAAATGCCCCTCCCGAGGAACCCAACCTTCGCACGGAACGTATGCGAACATTATTTTCACTAGCCAAAATGAACCTCCAGCGCGCCTCCCAAACACAGGCGAAATATTACAATTTGCGACACCGCCCCTGGCGCCCATGTATCGGCGAACGCGTGTATAAAAGAGACCGTGTAATATCGTCTGCCGCAAAATATTTCACTGAGAAGTTAGCACCGAAGTACGAAGGGCCATACGAGGTCATAAAATTTGTTTCTCCCGTTATAGTCTTGTTACGTAGACTGGGAAGTCGCAACCACGCAGCTGCCACGACTCGAGCGCATATACGAGATTTGAAAGGGATCGCATCAACAGAAAATGCAGGTAGTGAAGATAACAACTGCGCGGCGAATATTGCAAAAATAAATACAAACCAGGAAAAATTCATTCAACCGCCGACCACCGAGCGACACGGACCTCTTTTTGGAAATAAAGAAATTTTGAATTTTAAGCAACTAGACCGATTAAGAGAAATGGACAAAAACCAGCAACCAAGGAAAAGACCCCCGCCGACTTCACCCGACCATCCATGCAAGAGGAAGCCGACGCACCCTTGTCGACCAAGCCCTGGAGACCGTCCGGTTGTATTGCAACTGGTGCAAGCCGCACCAACCAATGCAACTACCTCCCGACGGGTAACTCAAAGACCCACTCACCCGCCGGCCGAACTCATTCGACCTCCGCCGGGCCCGGAAGTGCAGATGACCCAGATCAGATCGGTGCGGGATAAGGCCAGCACGCTATGGGACGATCGCCAACTCAGAGAGCTGCAGCGAGCTAATCCCAGCGATCCTCCGTCAACGGTAGCAACGCCCGTGTGGAAGCTCTACGAGATCGATTTGCCTCCGATGGACGAGGTGCGACGGTTGATCATCCACAACGTGTTGGGGGGCCCAGCTGCCAGACAGTTGCATCGATTGGATCCCAGGCTATTCCCTCCTGCCAAAGAGCCCGCGGAGGCGTCCGGGCCACAGAGCCCTAGCTCTCCAGATGCCGAAACCGAAGCCGATTCTACGAATACCGGGGACGCCAGCATGGATCAGGTAGGAGCAGAGCCAAAGGCACGCTCGCAGCCTCCGCTCACCAAGACCCAGCAAAGGCGAGCCAACCGGCTAAAGAACCCAGAAGCTGACCCGTTCCAGGGCATCACATCAGTGTTCCGCCGTAACACCAGACCCTTTGTTATCCAGAACAGGGGCAGAGGTATCAATGTGATTCCCAACGATACCGGGACCGAGGCGACGTTGTCATTCCTGGATAAGAACAAAGTGGTCCCAATGGAGTTGAGGAAGTAGGGGACCAAGCAAGGTTCATTTTTTTTTATGATCGTAGGACGATCGAATTTGTTTTCGTTGATCGGGGAACGATCGGATTGGTTTTTTTACCGCATGATGGTACTCTCAGGATAGGGATTTAAGTTTAGTTTTGTTACCTGAAATTTATTTTAATTTGCTTATAACGTTTATATAAAAAAAAAAAAAAAAAAAAAAAAAAAAAAAAAAAAAGCAACAAAAGAAAAAAAAACAAAAAAAAAGAAGGGCAGGATTTAAGTCCCTCAACAGAAAAACATATGCGAACTCTTCCAGTCAATGCCGGAGGGCGTTGAGACGAGAGGGTTCTCGTCTTTCTAAGAAGGGGGGATCTGTGACGAAGCGCCGCAATTTCTCTAAAACACCGCACCAAAACACTGTACGTGTTTGTTTTTTTTTTATTAAATTGCCCACACGCAATTAAATCCCACACTAAAAGTTTACTCCAAGGCCAAATATTGCTTGCCTCTTAGTTTGTGTGCATTTCCTTATGGAAAAATGCATTGCCAATAGCCAGCCTATTTTTGTATGGAATATTGTCATTGCCTTACAACTCACACTTACTTATAGTAGAAAAATCTATGAATAGGAGTGAATTAATTGCGATAATTCAGAAAAAGATTTACGGGCTTTTATGCCTTAACGTATCATTACTTTTTCTCTTCCCCGATCTTGACTTCCATAGTCTCCTTCTAAGGGAATTACATTGACGTGGTTTACGAAATTGGCCAGTCGTGTAAGTTCTTCTTGCTTTCGTCTCCTTCTAAGGGAATTACATTGACGTGGTTTACGAAATTGGCCAGTCGTGTAAGTTCTTCTTGCTTTCGTCTCCTTCTAAGGGAATTACATTGACGTGGTTTACGAAATTGGCCAGTCGTGTAAGTTTTTCTTGCTTTCGTCTCCTTCTAAGGGAATTACATTGACGTGGTTTACGAAATTGGCCAGTCGTGTAAGTTCTTCTTGCTTTCGTCTCCTTCTAAGGGAATTACATTGACGTGGTTTACGAAATTGGCCAGTCGTGTAAGTTCTTCTTGCTTTCGTCTCCTTCTAAGGGAATTACATTGACGTGGTTTACGAAATTGGCCAGTCGTGTAAGTTCTTCTTGTTTTAGTCTCCTTCTAAGGGAATTACATTGATGTGGTTTATGAAATTGGCCAGTCGTGTAAGTTCTTCTTGCTTTAATCTCCTTCTAAGGGAATTACATTGATGTGGTTTATGAAATTGGCCAGTCGTGTAAGTTCTTCTTGCTTGTTGGGCGTCTTTAAGAGCCGATCTATTCGTTGCGGTTTCATTTGGCCGAGCGATTAGATTTTCTTTACTACGGTCGACATTAACCATTCAGAAAGGCAAGCCTATACACGCAACCGCAGACTATTACTACGAAATCCGCCGCCGCCGACAGAGTGTTTTGCCTCCGAGCAGACGCATACACTTCCTACGAAGTCCGCCAACGCCGATGAATTGTTCTGCCGTTCCCAGGAGTTGAAGTGAATCCAGAGAAGAAATCAACGCAGGCACTTCCCACGTAGTCCGCCGCCGCCGATATATTGTTCTGCCGACCACACTCCGCAGACTTTGGTTACGAAATCCGCCGCCGCCGACAGAGTGCCCTGCCTAAAGCAGATAGACGTTTACCATTGTTGGATAGAGGTAACAGTTGCTGCGACATATACACCCGAGGGATCTAACATCGCTACCCCAAGAAGAAGAGACGTCCTGGAAACCAGCGCCAGAACCGAACCCTTAGCCAGACAGGGACAACAACTATTTTTGAATCAGAGTAAAAACCTTTATATAACATTGTAAACCAAATCCTGAGAGAACCAAGAAAAAAAAGGAAATAAATAAATTTAGACTTATTTAAAACATATCCGACCGTCTCCTCGTTTTCATTTAAGAAGTTGGACCGCCGAAGCCCAAGTCTTACGACGCTTCCTTGGGTAGACCTTGGACACCCTGAGTATACCCCAGCCTAAGTAAAAGAAGCATCACAATTTGGCGCCCGAGCAGAGACCTGCAGAAAGTTCAACCGTTTCCCGTACCTGTCCAGGAACTGACGCAGAGTCCACCGACCGACACCGAAACCTGACCGACCAGCTTCTAAGATGCCTACCGAGACCGGCCCCAAAGTACCTGAAGAAGATGCTCAGGGATTAGAAGAGGATTCAAATCCATACCAGAACTTGGGATTCATCTATTTCCTGAAAAAGCCCGAATTAATAGAGACACTGACCCTACGGGGACAAGACACCAGTGGAACGGTCCAAGAGTTACGTCAACGCCTGAGTCGCCACCTAAAAGAAGCCCGTACGCACCGCTCAACACAGAATTTGTGCGCTGAGTGGGAAGACAAGGTGGAGGAAAGGAATAACGCCGACCTTTCGGACGAGGAAGACCAGGCTACTGGATCGCACGTACCACCATCCACGTCGGAACATAAGCAGCAGAAAGTGTTCCAAAGCAGACTTCAGGTACCAGTGTTTCAGACACCAGCCATGCCCGCACCCATTTCTTCTCGAACAGCGAATTACTGTCCCCCCGCCAGATCCGAACGAGCGGTTTCCGCCCCTCCGCAAGTCGAGCCACACGACAGTTCTCATACGTACCAGACCGCCGCCCCATATCCGCCACCTGGCCGTTTCGGACGCAGTTTCGAAGCCGAATTAATGAATTAGGTGCGCAAGTGGGGATTCCGTTTCGACGGCTCCGGGAAACCTTTAGAATTCTTGGAGAGAATCGAGGACCTGGCAGCGTGTTACGAGATACCATTAAACGGCATGCTCCGGACACTTCCCGAAATTTTCCGCAACACGGCTCTAGAATGGTTCAGGATCAATCGAGACGCCTTAACCACTTGGGCAGCATTTCGCCAGGCCTTTCTACGTCATTTTTTGCCAGCACGTTATTTCCATAAGCTCGAAGACGAGATAATGCGCAAAAGACAAGGCCCCAAGGAAAAAGCGCAGGACTACGTACGGTCCTCTCAATATTTGATTCGGCAGCATCCGCGCATGACGATTGAGGATAACGTGGATCGCATTTATGACGGATTGCGGCCTGAGTATCGCCTGTATATTAAACGTATGGAGTTTACGACCTTGGACGAGTTGATGGATCTCGCAGAAGAGTACGAGTTCGTGCGGCAAGAGGATCGTAGCCCGCGCTCAGCCCCAAATTTCCAGCAATACTCATATCAAAACGCACTCGTCCCCCGACTACAGGTGCAGCCTCCTTCACCCGCTTTTCCGCGTCAAGCTGTCATGCCGAGAACACCGCTACCGCAACCTACCACCACGTACGACAGAAACACGCACTGCTGGCAATGCAAGCAGAGGGGGCATAATAAGAAAGATTGCCGACGCCCTTTCAGATTGTTCTGTTCGTACTGTGGGGAGGACGGACGCCTCACCAAGGATTGCCCTTGCCACCAGAGTTCCAACGCCGTCCTCGGCCAGCCGGGCCCCACCGGTCCCGCCGACCCCCGACCGTTTGTCCATATCGAGGCTGGCGACACCGGGTCTTCACGGTCTTTTATCGGCCCGACTTGCGGGAAGAATGTTGCCGGCTTGGAGCGACAAGGAGGGACCAACCGCACGCCGTACAATTCGCCGATGGGCGAACAGCGGTGACGTCCGAACACTACGTCCTGACGCTGAATCTGAATGGGAAAATGGTGCAGGGAGAAGCCATCTTCCTACCTACCTTGGCAGAAGACGCTATCCTGGGCATGGACCTTTTGGGAAAGGCCGGATGCTCGCTAAAGATAGGAGGCAAGAAAATTGCCATGGGACATGCTTCTAGCCCGCCTGAGGCCACACGAATATACGCCATATCAGACGTTGGTAACCAGCACCAAGAGGCAAGGTTACGAGAGTTTTTAGAAGGGGAAATACCAAAGTTCAAAGAAATGAAAGGTATATCCACCGTCGCTCCGCATAACATACGTCTCAAAACAACCGAGCCTTTTAGGCAGCGGTACTACCCGCGCAATCCCGCAATGCAAAAAGTTATTGACGACGAAATCGACGACCTGCTACAGTCCGGTAAGATAAGTCCTTCAAAAAGCCCGTACAGCTCACCGGTGGTGCTAGTTCGGAAAAAGGAAGGATCCTGGAGGGTATGTATAGATTTTCGGCAGTTAAACGAAATCTCGTTTAAAGACGCTTACCCTCTCCCGTACATCACCGCTATTTTGGACAAGTTGCGAGGGGCCCGTTTTATGTCAACCATCGACCTAAAACAAGGCTACTGGCAGATAGCCCTGAAACCGGAATGCCGCCCATACACCGACTTTACCGTACCCGGCCGCGGTCTTTACGAATGGAACGTCATGCCATGTGGCCTACATTCGGCCGGAGCAACCTTTCAGAGAGCCATGGACGAGGTATTCGGTCCCGACATGCAAGATCACGTACTGGTATACTTAGACGACATCATCGTTCTGAGTAAAACGTTCGATGACCACCTGGCGCACCTGAAAGAAGTATTTCGCCGCCTTCGAGAAGTAAATCTGAGGATAAATTTGGACAAATGCCATTTCTGTCGGCCCTCCCTTAAATACCTGGGGCACGTGATATCAAAGGAAGGTATCCACACCGATCCCGATAAGGTTGCCGCCGTCCGCGATTTAAAAGCCCCGACTAGCCTCCGCGAACTTCGTAGAATCCTGGGAATTTGCTCTTGGTACCGCCGTTTTATCCAGGATTTTTCCACCGTGGCTGCCCCTCTGACTCGCCTACTGAAGAAGGCCGTGAAGTGGAATTGGACGCATGAGCAACAGGAAGCCTTTGAGACTCTGAAACGACGGTTAACAGAGGCCCCAGTATTGGTCTGCCCCGATTTTACGCAGCAGTTCACGTTGCAAACTGACGCCAGCCAGACGGGATTGGGAGTGGTTTTAACGCAAAACTTGGAAGGACACGAGAAAGTGATTTCCTACGCTAGCCGCACACTTACGGAACTAGAGGGCAAATACGCTGCCACTGAGAAAGAGTGTTTGGCGATCTTATGGGGGATCAGGAAGATGAGACCGTACCTGGAAGGATACCAGTTTAAGGTGGTGACGGACCACCATTCACTCAAGTGGCTGCACTCATTGGAGAATCCGTCAGGGAGGTTGGCTCGATGGGCGTTGGAGCTGCAACAATATGATTTCACTATACAATATCGTAAAGGTGCACTCAACGTCGTAGCCGACGCGCTGTCTCGAGACCCCCTGCCAATCTCAGAACTAGACCGAATTGCCGCTGCTCGCGACGCCAGTCCAGATTGGACAATGAAACGTAAAGAGCAAGTGCGACTCCTACCCGACCGTTACCCCGAGTACAAAATAGAAAACGACTTGCTATACCGCCGTTTCACATCCACCAACCCTGCCGCCGACCCAAACTCTTTCGAGTGGAAGTTGTGCGTACCGACCGCCGACCGCAACAAAATTCTGTTCGAGAATCACGACGTAGTGACCGCTGGACATTTGGGAATCGCGAAAACAGCCGCACGCATTATGCGGCACTATTATTGGCCGGGTATGTTCCGAGACATCTCCAGATACGTCCAACGATGTGACGTGTGCATCCAGTTTAAACCCTCGCAGCAGAAACCTAGTGGTATGATGCACACTACTCCGTCCGATTTCCCCTGGGACGTCGTGTGCGCTGACTTCATAGGCCCACTACCGCGGTCCAGCAGAGGCAATACAATGCTGCTGGTTATGGTAGACAAATTTTCGAAGTGGGCAGAAGCAGTCCCGCTGCATGCCGTGACCGCCCCTGGGTTGATAAAAGCCATCCGCGAGCGAATCATCACTCGGTTCGGAGTGCCCCGCACCTTTATATCAGACAACGGGAGTCAATTCACGAGCTGTTCATTTCAGGAATTTCTGGCAGAGTTAGGAATTACCCACCGCTTGACCGCGCCGTACACCCCTCAAGAAAATTACACCGAACGTGTGAATCGGGTATTAAAAACCATGATCGCCCAATACACTCAAGGAGACCAGAGAAGATGGGACGAGCACCTCCCAGAATTGACGTTTGCACTCAATACCAGCCGCCACGAATCGACTGGATTTTCCCCTGCTTTCCTCAATTTCGGACGAGAGTTACGGGTACCAGGCCATTTACTGTCTGACCTAGATACAAATGCCCCTCCCGAGGAACCCAACCTTCGCACGGAACGTATGCGAACATTATTTTCACTAGCCAAAATGAACCTCCAGCGCGCCTCCCAAACACAGGCGAAATATTACAATTTGCGACACCGCCCCTGGCGCCCATGTATCGGCGAACGCGTGTATAAAAGAGACCGTGTAATATCGTCTGCCGCAAAATATTTCACTGAGAAGTTAGCACCGAAGTACGAAGGGCCATACGAGGTCATAAAATTTGTTTCTCCCGTTATAGTCTTGTTACGTAGACTGGGAAGTCGCAACCACGCAGCTGCCACGACTCGAGCGCATATACGAGATTTGAAAGGGATCGCATCAACAGAAAATGCAGGTAGTCAAGATAACAACTGCGCGGCGAATATTGCAAAAATAAATACAAACCAGGAAAAATTCATTCAACCGCCGACCACCGAGCGACACGGACCTCTTTTTGGAAATAAAGAAATTTTGAATTTTAAGCAACTAGACCGATTAAGAGAAATGGACAAAAACCAGCAACCAAGGAAAAGACCCCCGCCGACTTCACCCGACCATCCATGCAAGAGGAAGCCGACGCACCCTTGTCGACCAAGCCCTGGAGACCGTCCGGTTGTATTGCAACTGGTGCAAGCCGCACCAACCAATGCAACTACCTCCCGACGGGTAACTCAAAGACCCACTCACCCGCCGGCCGAACTCATTCGACCTCCGCCGGGCCCGGAAGTGCAGATGACCCAGATCAGATCGGTGCGGGATAAGGCCAGCACGCTATGGGACGATCGCCAACTCAGAGAGCTGCAGCGAGCTAATCCCAGCGATCCTCCGTCAACGGTAGCAACGCCCGTGTGGAAGCTCTACGAGATCGATTTGCCTCCGATGGACGAGGTGCGACGGTTGATCATCCACAACGTGTTGGGGGGCCCAGCTGCCAGACAGTTGCATCGATTGGATCCCAGGCTATTCCCTCCTGCCAAAGAGCCCGCGGAGGCGTCCGGGCCACAGAGCCCTAGCTCTCCAGATGCCGAAACCGAAGCCGATTCTACGAATACCGGGGACGCCAGCATGGATCAGGTAGGAGCAGAGCCAAAGGCACGCTCGCAGCCTCCGCTCACCAAGACCCAGCAAAGGCGAGCCAACCGGCTAAAGAACCCAGAAGCTGACCCGTTCCAGGGCATCACATCAGTGTTCCGCCGTAACACCAGACCCTTTGTTATCCAGAACAGGGGCAGAGGTATCAATGTGATTCCCAACGATACCGGGACCGAGGCGACGTTGTCATTCCTGGATAAGAACAAAGTGGTCCCAATGGAGTTGAGGAAGTAGGGGACCAAGCAAGGTTCGTTTTTTTTATGATCGTAGGACGATCGAATTTGTTTTCGTTGATCGGGGAACGATCGGATTGGTTTTTTTACCGCATGATGGTACTCTCAGGATAGGGATTTAAGTTTAGTTTTGTTACCTGAAATTTATTTTAATTTGCTTATAACGTTTATATAAAAAAAAAAAAAAAAAAAAAAAAAAAAAGCAACAAAAGAAAAAAAAAACAAAAAAAAGAAGGGCAGGATTTAAGTCCCTCAACAGAAAAACATATGCGAACTCTTCCAGTCAATGCCGGAGGGCGTTGAGACGAGAGGGTTCTCGTCTTTCTAAGAAGGGGGGATCTGTGACGAAGCGCCACAATTTCTCTAAAACACCGCACCAAAACACTGTACGTGTTTGTTTTTTTTTTTTTAAATTGCCCACACGCAATTAAATCCCACACTAAAAGTTTACTCCAAGGCCAAATATTGCTTGCCTCTTAGTTTGTGTGCATTTCCTTATGGGGAAATGCATTGCCAATAGCCAGCCTATTTTTGTATGGAATATTGTCATTGCCTTACAACTCACACTTACTTATAGTAGAAAAATCTATGAATAGGAGTGAATTAATTGCGATAATTCAGAAAAAGATTTACGGGCTTTTATGCCTTAACGTATCATTACTTTTTCTCTTCCCCGATCTTGACTTCCATAGTCTCCTTCTAAGGGAATTACATTGACGTGGTTTACGAAATTGGCCCGTCGTGTAAGTTCTTCTTGCTTTCGTCTCCTTCTAAGGGAATTACATTGACGTGGTTTACGAAATTGGCCAGTCGTGTAAGTTCTTCTTGCTTTCGTCTCCTTCTAAGGGAATTACATTGACGTGGTTTACGAAATTGGCCAGTCGTGTAAGTTTTTCTTGCTTTCGTCTCCTTCTAAGGGAATTACATTGACGTGGTTTACGAAATTGGCCAGTCGTGTAAGTTCTTCTTGCTTTCGTCTCCTTCTAAGGGAATTACATTGACGTGGTTTACGAAATTGGCCAGTCGTGTAAGTTCTTCTTGCTTTCGTCTCCTTCTAAGGGAATTACATTGACGTGGTTTACGAAATTGGCCAGTCGTGTAAGTTCTTCTTGTTTTAGTCTCCTTCTAAGGGAATTACATTGATGTGGTTTATGAAATTGGCCAGTCGTGTAAGTTCTTCTTGCTTTAATCTCCTTCTAAGGGAATTACATTGATGTGGTTTATGAAATTGGCCAGTCGTGTAAGTTCTTCTTGCTTGTTGGGCGTCTTTAAGAGCCGATCTATTCGTTGCGGTTTCATTTGGCCGAGCGATTAGATTTTCTTTACTACGGTCGACATTAACCATTCAGAAAGGCAAGCCTATACACGCAACCGCAGACTATTACTACGAAATCCGCCGCCGCCGACAGAGTGTTTTGCCTCCGAGCAGACGCATACACTTCCTACGAAGTCCGCCAACGCCGATGAATTGTTCTGCCGTTCCCAGGAGTTGAAGTGAATCCAGAGAAGAAATCAACGCAGGCACTTCCCACGTAGTCCGCCGCCGCCGATATATTGTTCTGCCGACCACACTCCGCAGACTTTGGTTACGAAATCCGCCGCCGCCGACAGAGTGCCCTGCCTAAAGCAGATAGACGTTTACCATTGTTGGATAGAGGTAACAGTTGCTGCGACATATACACCCGAGGGATCTAACATCGCTACCCCAAGAAGAAGAGACGTCCTGGAAACCAGCGCCAGAACCGAACCCTTAGCCAGACAGGGACAACAACTATTTTTGAATCAGAGTAAAAACCTTTATATAACATTGTAAACCAAATCCTGAGAGAACCAAGCAAAAAAAGGAAATAAATAAATTTAGACTTATTTAAAACATATCCGACCGTCTCCTCGTTTTCATTTAAGAAGTTGGACCGCCGAAGCCCAAGTCTTACGACGCTTCCTTGGGTAGACCTTGGACACCCTGAGTATACCCCAGCCTAAGTAAAAGAAGCATCACAATTTGGCGCCCGAGCAGGGACCTGCAGAAAGTTCAACCGTTTCCCGTACCTGTCCAGGAACTGACGCAGAGTCCACCGACCGACACCGAAACCTGACCGACCAGCTTCTAAGATGCCTACCGAGACCGGCCCCAAAGTACCTGAAGAAGATGCTCAGGGATTAGAAGAGGAATCAAATCCATACCAGAACTTGGGATTCATCTATTTCCTGAAAAAGCCCGAATTAATAGAGACACTGACCCTACGGGGACAAGACACCAGTGGAACGGTCCAAGAGTTACGTCAACGCCTGAGTCGCCACCTAAAAGAAGCCCGTACGCACCGCTCAACACAGAATTTGTGCGCTGAGTGGGAAGACAAGGTGGAGGAAAGGAATAACGCCGACCTTTCGGACGAGGAAGACCAGGCTACTGGATCGCACGTACCACCATCCACGTCGGAACATAAGCAGCAGAAAGTGTTCCAAAGCAGACTTCAGGTACCAGTGTTTCAGACACCAGCCATGCCCGCACCCATTTCTTCTCGAACAGCGAATTACTGTCCCCCCGCCAGATCCGAACGAGCGGTTTCCGCCCCTCCGCAAGTCGAGCCACACGACAGTTCTCATACGTACCAGACCGCCGCCCCATATCCGCCACCTGGCCGTTTCGGACGCAGTTTCGAAGCCGAATTAATGAATACGGTGCGCAAGTGGGGATTCCGTTTCGACGGCTCCGGGAAACCTTTAGAATTCTTGGAGAGAATCGAGGACCTGGCAGCGTGTTACGAGATACCATTAAACGGCATGCTCCGGACACTTCCCGAAATTTTCCGCAACACGGCTCTAGAATGGTTCAGGATCAATCGAGACGCCTTAACCACTTGGGCAGCATTTCGCCAGGCCTTTCTACGTCATTTTTTGCCAGCACGTTATTTCCATAAGCTCGAAGACGAGATAATGCGCAAAAGACAAGGCCCCAAGGAAAAAGCGAAGGACTACGTACGGTCCTCTCAATATTTGATTCGGCAGCATCCGCGCATGACGATTGAGGATAACGTGGATCGCATTTTTGACGGATTGCGGCCTGAGTATCGCCTGTTTATTAAACGTATGGAGTTTACGACCTTGGACGAGTTGATGGATCTCGCAGAAGAGTACGAGTTCGTGCGGCAAGAGGATCGTAGCCCGCGCTCAGCCCCAAATTTCCAGCAATACTCATATCAAAACGCACCCGTCCCCCGACTACAGGTGCAGCCTCCTTCACCCGCTTTTCCGCGTCAAGCTGTCATGCCGAGAACACCGCTACCGCAACCTACCACCACGTACGACAGAAACACGCACTGCTGGCAATGCAAGCAGAGGGGGCATAATAAGAAAGATTGCCGACGCCCTTTCAGATTGTTCTGTTCGTACTGTGGGGAGGACGGACGCCTCACCAAGGATTGCCCTTGCCACCAGAGTTCCAACGCCGTCCTCGGCCAGCCGGGCCCCACCGGTCCCGCCGACCCCCGACCGTTTGTCCATATCGAGGCTGGCGACACCGGGTCTTCACGGTCTTTTATCGGCCCGACTTGCGGGAAGAATGTTGCCGGCTTGGAGCGACAAGGAGGGACCAACCGCACGCCGTACAATTCGCCGATGGGCGAACAGCGGTGGCGTCCGAACACTACGTCCTGACGCTGAATCTGAATGGGAAAATGGTGCAGGGAGAAGCCATCTTCCTACCTACCTTGGCAGAAGACGCTATCCTGGGCATGGACCTTTTGGGAAAGGCCGGATGCTCGCTAAAGATAGGAGGCAAGAAAATTGCCATGGGACATGCTTCTAGCCCGCCTGAGGCCACACGAATATACGCCATATCAGACGTTGGTTACCAGCACCAAGAGGCAAGGTTACGAGAGTTTTTAGAAGGGGAAATACCAAAGTTCAAAGAAATGAAAGGTATATCCACCGTCGCTCCGCATAACATACGTCTCAAAACAACCGAGCCTTTTAGGCAGCGGTACTACCCGCGCAATCCCGCAATGCAAAAAGTTATTGACGACGAAATCGACGACCTGCTACAGTCCGGTAAGATAAGTCCTTCAAAAAGCCCGTACAGCTCACCGGTGGTGCTGGTTCGGAAAAAGGAAGGATCCTGGCGGGTATGTATAGATTTTCGGCAGTTAAACGAAATCTCGTTTAAAGACGCTTACCCTCTCCCGTACATCACCGCTATTTTGGACAAGTTGCGAGGGGCCCGTTTTATGTCAACCATCGACCTAAAACAAGGCTACTGGCAGATAGCCCTGAAACCGGAATGCCGCCCATACACCGACTTTACCGTACCCGGCCGCGGTCTTTACGAATGGAACGTCATGCCATGTGGCCTACATTCGGCCGGAGCAACCTTTCAGAGAGCCATGGACGAGGTATTCGGTCCCGACATGCAAGATCACGTACTGGTATACTTAGACGACATCATCGTTCTGAGTAAAACGTTCGATGACCACCTGGCGCACCTGAAAGAAGTATTCCGCCGCCTTCGAGAAGTAAATCTGAGGATAAATTTGGACAAATGCCATTTCTGTCGGCCCTCCCTTAAATACCTGGGGCACGTGATATCAAAGGAAGGTATCCACACCGATCCCGATAAGGTTGCCGCCGTCCGCGATTTAAAAGCCCCGACTAGCCTCCGCGAACTTCGTAGAATCCTGGGAATTTGCTCTTGGTACCGCCGTTTTATCCAGGATTTTTCCACCGTGGCTGCCCCTCTGACTCGCCTACTGAAGAAGGCCGTGAAGTGGAATTGGACGCATGAGCAACAGGAAGCCTTTGAGACTCTGAAACGACGGTTAACAGAGGCCCCAGTATTGGTCTGCCCCGATTTTACGCAGCAGTTCACGTTGCAAACTGACGCCAGCCAGACGGGATTGGGAGTGGTTTTAACGCAAAACTTGGAAGGACACGAGAAAGTGATTTCCTACGCTAGCCGCACACTTACGGAACTAGAGGGCAAATACGCTGCCACTGAGAAAGAGTGTTTGGCGATCTTATGGGGGATCAGGAAGATGAGACCGTACCTGGAAGGATACCAGTTTAAGGTGGTGACGGACCACCATTCACTCAAGTGGCTGCACTCATTGGAGAATCCATCAGGGAGGTTGGCTCGATGGGCGTTGGAGCTGCAACAATATGATTTCACTATACAATATCGTAAAGGTGCACTCAACGTCGTAGCCGACGCGCTGTCTCGAGACCCCCTGCCAATCTCAGAACTAGACCGAATTGCCGCTGCTCGCGACGCCAGTCCAGATTGGACAATGAAACGTAAAGAGCAAGTGCGACTCCTACCCGACCGTTACCCCGAGTACAAAATAGAAAACGACTTGCTATACCGCCGTTTCACATCCACCAACCCTGCCGCCGACCCAAACTCTTTCGAGTGGAAGTTGTGCGTACCGACCGCCGACCGCAACAAAATTCTGTTCGAGAATCACGACGTAGTGACCGCTGGACATTTGGGAATCGCGAAAACAGCCGCACGCATTATGCGGCACTATTATTGGCCGGGTATGTTCCGAGACATCTCCAGATACGTCCAACGATGTGACGTGTGCATCCAGTTTAAACCCTCGCAGCAGAAACCTAGTGGTATGATGCACACTACTCCGTCCGATTTCCCCTGGGACGTCGTGTGCGCTGACTTCATAGGCCCACTACCGCGGTCCAGCAGAGGCAATACAATGCTGCTGGTTATGGTAGACAAATTTTCGAAGTGGGCAGAAGCAGTCCCGCTGCATGCCGTGACCGCCCCTGGGTTGATAAAAGCCATCCGCGAGCGAATCATCACTCGGTTCGGAGTGCCCCGCACCTTTATATCAGACAACGGGAGTCAATTCACGAGCTGTTCATTTCAGGAATTTCTGGCAGAGTTAGGAATTACCCACCGCTTGACCGCGCCGTACACCCCTCAAGAAAATTACACCGAACGTGTGAATCGGGTATTAAAAACCATGATCGCCCAATACACTCAAGGAGACCAGAGAAGATGGGACGAGCACCTCCCAGAATTGACGTTTGCACTCAATACCAGCCGCCACGAATCGACTGGATTTTCCCCTGCTTTCCTCAATTTCGGACGAGAGTTACGGGTACCAGGCCATTTACTGTCTGACCTAGATACAAATGCCCCTCCCGAGGAACCCAACCTTCGCACGGAACGTATGCGAACATTATTCTCACTAGCCAAAATGAACCTCCAGCGCGCCTCCCAAACACAGGCGAAATATTACAATTTGCGACACCGCCCCTGGCGCCCATGTATCGGCGAACGCGTGTATAAAAGAGACCGTGTAATATCGTCTGCCGCAAAATATTTCACTGAGAAGTTAGCACCGAAGTACGAAGGGCCATACGAGGTCATAAAATTTGTTTCTCCCGTTATAGTCTTGTTACGTAGACTGGTAAGTCGCAACCACGCAGCTGCCACGACTCGAGCGCATATACGAGATTTGAAAGGGATCGCATCAACAGAAAATGCAGGTAGTCAAGATAACAACTGCGCGGCGAATATTGCAAAAATAAATACAAACCAGGAAAAATTCATTCAACCGCCGACCACCGAGCGACACGGACCTCTTTTTGGAAATAAAGAAATTTTGAATTTTAAGCAACTAGACCGATTAAGAGAAATGGACAAAAACCAGCAACCAAGGAAAAGACCCCCGCCGACTTCACCCGACCATCCATGCAAGAGGAAGCCGACGCACCCTTGTCGACCAGGCCCTGGAGACCGTCCGGTTGTATTGCAACTGGTGCAAGCCGCACCAACCAATGCAACTACCTCCCGACGGGTAACTCAAAAACCCACTCACCCGCCGGCCGAACTCATTCGACCTCCGCCGGGCCCGGAAGTGCAGATGACCCAGATCAGATCGGTGCGGGATAAGGCCAGCACGCTATGGGACGATCGCCAACGCAGAGAGCTGCAGCGAGCTAATCCCAGCGATCCTCCGTCAACGGTAGCAACGCCCGTGTGGAAGCTCTACGAGATCGATTTGCCTCCGATGGACGAGGTGCGACGGTTGATCATCCACAACGTGTTGGGGGGCCCAGCTGCCAGACAGTTGCATCGATTGGATCCCAGGCTATTCCCCCCTGCCAAAGAGCCCGCGGAGGCGTCCGGGCCACAGAGCCCTAGCTCTCCAGATGCCGAAACCGAAGCCGATTCTACGAATACCGGGGACGCCAGCATGGATCAGGTAGGAGCAGAGCCAAAGGCACGCTCGCAGCCTCCGCTCACCAAGACCCAGCAAAGGCGAGCCAACCAGCTAAAGAACCCAGAAACTGACCCGTTCCAGGGCATCACATCAGTGTTCCGCCGTAACACCAGACCCTTTGTTATCCAGAACAGGGGCAGAGGTATCAATGTGATTCCCAACGATACCGGGACCGAGGCGACGTTGTCATTCCTGGATAAGAACAAAGTGGTCCCAATGGAGTTGCGGAAGTAGGGGACCAAGCAAGGTTCATTTTTTTTATGATCGTAGGACGATCGAATTTGTTTTCGTTGATCGGGGAACGATCGGATTGGTTTTTTTACCGCATGATGGTACTCTCAGGATAGGGATTTAAGTTTAGTTTTGTTACCTGAAATTTATTTTAATTTGCTTCTAACGTTTATATATAAAAATAAAAAAAAAATAAAAAAAAAAAACAACAAAAAGAAAAAAAAGCAACAAAAGAAAAAAAAAACAAAAAAAAAAGAAGGGCAGGATTTAAGTCCCTCAACAGAAAAACATATGCGAACTCTTCCAGTCAATGCCGGAGGGCGTTGAGACGAGAGGGTTCTCGTCTTTCTAAGAAGGGGGGATCTGTGACGAAGCGCCACAATTTCTCTAAAACACCGCACCAAAACACTGTACGTGTTTGTTTTTTTTTTTTTATTAAATTGCCCACACGCAATTAAATCCCACACTAAAAGTTTACTCCAAGGCCAAATATTGCTTGCCTCTTAGTTTGTGTGCATTTCCTTATGGGGAAATGCATTGCCAATAGCCAGCCTATTTTTGTATGGAATATTGTCATTGCCTTACAACTCACACTTACTTATAGTAGAAAAATCTATGAATAGGAGTGAATTAATTGCGATAATTCAGAAAAAGATTTACGGGCTTTTATGCCTTAACGTATCATTACTTTTTCTCTTCCCCGATCTTGACTTCCATAGTCTCCTTCTAAGGGAATTACATTGACGTGGTTTACGAAATTGGCCAGTCGTGTAAGTTCTTCTTGCTTTCGTCTCCTTCTAAGGGAATTACATTGACGTGGTTTACGAAATTGGCCAGTCGTGTAAGTTCTTCTTGCTTTCGTCTCCTTCTAAGGGAATTACATTGACGTGGTTTACGAAATTGGCCAGTCGTGTAAGTTTTTCTTGCTTTCGTCTCCTTCTAAGGGAATTACATTGACGTGGTTTACGAAATTGGCCAGTCGTGTAAGTTCTTCTTGCTTTCGTCTCCTTCTAAGGGAATTACATTGACGTGGTTTACGAAATTGGCCAGTCGTGTAAGTTCTTCTTGCTTTCGTCTCCTTCTAAGGGAATTACATTGACGTGGTTTACGAAATTGGCCAGTCGTGTAAGTTCTTCTTGTTTTAGTCTCCTTCTAAGGGAATTACATTGATGTGGTTTATGAAATTGGCCAGTCGTGTAAGTTCTTCTTGCTTTAATCTCCTTCTAAGGGAATTACATTGATGTGGTTTATGAAATTGGCCAGTCGTGTAAGTTCTTCTTGCTTGTTGGGCGTCTTTAAGAGCCGATCTATTCGTTGCGGTTTCATTTGGCCGAGCGATTAGATTTTCTTTACTACGGTCGACATTAACCATTCAGAAAGGCAAGCCTATACACGCAACCGCAGACTATTACTACGAAATCCGCCGCCGCCGACAGAGTGTTTTGCCTCCGAGCAGACGCATACACTTCCTACGAAGTCCGCCAACGCCGATGAATTGTTCTGCCGTTCCCAGGAGTTGAAGTGAATCCAGAGAAGAAATCAACGCAGGCACTTCCCACGTAGTCCGCCGCCGCCGATATATTGTTCTGCCGACCACACTCCGCAGACTTTGGTTACGAAATCCGCCGCCGCCGACAGAGTGCCCTGCCTAAAGCAGATAGACGTTTACCATTGTTGGATAGAGGTAACAGTTGCTGCGACATATACACCCGAGGGATCTAACATCGCTACCCCAAGAAGAAGAGACGTCCTGGAAACCAGCGCCAGAACCGAACCCTTAGCCAGACAGGGACAACAACTATTTTTGAATCAGAGTAAAAACCTTTATATAACATTGTAAACCAAATCCTGAGAGAACCAAGAAAAAAAAGGAAATAAATAAATTTAGACTTATTTAAAACATATCCGACCGTCTCCTCGTTTTCATTTAAGAAGTTGGACCGCCGAAGCCCAAGTCTTACGACGCTTCCTTGGGTAGACCTTGGACACCCTGAGTATACCCCAGCCTAAGTAAAAGAAGCATCACAATTTGGCGCCCGAGCAGGGACCTGCAGAAAGTTCAACCGTTTCCCGTACCTGTCCAGGAACTGACGCAGAGTCCACCGACCGACACCGAAACCTGACCGACCAGCTTCTAAGATGCCTACCGAGACCGGCCCCAAAGTACCTGAAGAAGATGCTCAGGGATTAGAAGAGGATTCAAATCCATACCAGAACTTGGGATTCATCTATTTCCTGAAAAAGCCCGAATTAATAGAGACACTGACCCTACGGGGACAAGACACCAGTGGAACGGTCCAAGAGTTACGTCAACGCCTGAGTCGCCACCTAAAAGAAGCCCGTACGCACCGCTCAACACAGAATTTGTGCGCTGAGTGGGAAGACAAGGTGGAGGAAAGGAATAACGCCGACCTTTCGGACGAGGAAGACCAGGCTACTGGATCGCACGTACCACCATCCACGTCGGAACATAAGCAGCAGAAAGTGTTCCAAAGCAGACTTCAGGTACCAGTGTTTCAGACACCAGCCATGCCCGCACCCATTTCTTCTCGAACAGCGAATTACTGTCCCCCCGCCAGATCCGAACGAGCGGTTTCCGCCCCTCCGCAAGTCGAGCCACACGACAGTTCTCATACGTACCAGACCGCCGCCCCATATCCGCCACCTGGCCGTTTCGGACGCAGTTTCGAAGCCGAATTAATGAATACGGTGCGCAAGTGGGGATTCCGTTTCGACGGCTCCGGGAAACCTTTAGAATTCTTGGAGAGAATCGAGGACCTGGCAGCGTGTTACGAGATACCATTAAACGGCATGCTCCGGACACTTCCCGAAATTTTCCGCAACACGGCTCTAGAATGGTTCAGGATCAATCGAGACGCCCTAACCACTTGGGCAGCATTTCGCCAGGCCTTTCTACGTCATTTTTTGCCAGCACGTTATTTCCATAAGCTCGAAGACGAGATAATGCGCAAAAGACAAGGCCCCAAGGAAAAAGCGAAGGACTACGTACGGTCCTCTCAATATTTGATTCGGCAGCATCCGCGCATGACGATTGAGGATAACGTGGATCGCATTTATGACGGATTGCGGCCTGAGTATCGCCTGTATATTAAACGTATGGAGTTTACGACCTTGGACGAGTTGATGGATCTCGCAGAAGAGTACGAGTTCGTGCGGCAAGAGGATCGTAGCCCGCGCTCAGCCCCAAATTTCCAGCAATACTCATATCAAAACGCACCCGTCCCCCGACTACAGGTGCAGCCTCCTTCACCCGCTTTTCCGCGTCAAGCTGTCATGCCGAGAACACCGCTACCGCAACCTACCACCACGTACGACAGAAACACGCACTGCTGGCAATGCAAGCAGAGGGGGCATAATAAGAAAGATTGCCGACGCCCTTTCAGATTGTTCTGTTCGTACTGTGGGGAGGACGGACGCCTCACCAAGGATTGCCCTTGCCACCAGAGTTCCAACGCCGTCCTCGGCCAGCCGGGCCCCACCGGTCCCGCCGACCCCCGACCGTTTGTCCATATCGAGGCTGGCGACACCGGGTCTTCACGGTCTTTTATCGGCCCGACTTGCGGGAAGAATGTTGCCGGCTTGGAGCGACAAGGAGGGACCAACCGCACGCCGTACAATTCGCCGATGGGCGAACAGCGGTGACGTCCGAACACTACGTCCTGACGCTGAATCTGAATGGGAAAATGGTGCAGGGAGAAGCCATCTTCCTACCTACCTTGGCAGAAGACGCTATCCTGGGCATGGACCTTTTGGGAAAGGCCGGATGCTCGCTAAAGATAGGAGGCAAGAAAATTGCCATGGGACATGCTTCTAGCCCGCCTGAGGCCACACGAATATACGCCATATCAGACGTTGGTAACCAGCACCAAGAGGCAAGGTTACGAGAGTTTTTAGAAGGGGAAATACCAAAGTTCAAAGAAATGAAAGGTATATCCACCGTCGCTCCGCATAACATACGTCTCAAAACAACCGAGCCTTTTAGGCAGCGGTACTACCCGCGCAATCCCGCAATGCAAAAAGTTATTGACGACGAAATCGACGACCTGCTACAGTCCGGTAAGATAAGTCCTTCAAAAAGCCCGTACAGCTCACCGGTGGTGCTGGTTCGGAAAAAGGAAGGATCCTGGCGGGTATGTATAGATTTTCGGCAGTTAAACGAAATCTCGTTTAAAGACGCTTACCCTCTCCCGTACATCACCGCTATTTTGGACAAGTTGCGAGGGGCCCGTTTTATGTCAACCATCGACCTAAAACAAGGCTACTGGCAGATAGCCCTGAAACCGGAATGCCGCCCATACACCGACTTTACCGTACCCGGCCGCGGTCTTTACGAATGGAACGTCATGCCATGTGGCCTACATTCGGCCGGAGCAACCTTTCAGAGAGCCATGGACGAGGTATTCGGTCCCGACATGCAAGATCACGTACTGGTATACTTAGACGACATCATCGTTCTGAGTAAAACGTTCGATGACCACCTGGCGCACCTGAAAGAAGTATTCCGCCGCCTTCGAGAAGTAAATCTGAGGATAAATTTGGACAAATGCCATTTCTGTCGGCCCTCCCTTAAATACCTGGGGCACGTGATATCAAAGGAAGGTATCCACACCGATCCCGATAAGGTTGCCGCCGTCCGCGATTTAAAAGCCCCGACTAGCCTCCGCGAACTTCGTAGAATCCTGGGAATTTGCTCTTGGTACCGCCGTTTTATCCAGGATTTTTCCACCGTGGCTGCCCCTCTGACTCGCCTACTGAAGAAGGCCGTGAAGTGGAATTGGACGCATGAGCAACAGGAAGCCTTTGAGACTCTGAAACGACGGTTAACAGAGGCCCCAGTATTGGTCTGCCCCGATTTTACGCAGCAGTTCACGTTGCAAACTGACGCCAGCCAGACGGGATTGGGAGTGGTTTTAACGCAAAACTTGGAAGGACACGAGAAAGTGATTTCCTACGCTAGCCGCACACTTACGGAACTAGAGGGCAAATACGCTGCCACTGAGAAAGAGTGTTTGGCGATCTTATGGGGGATCAGGAAGATGAGACCGTACCTGGAAGGATACCAGTTTAAGGTGGTGACGGACCACCATTCACTCAAGTGGCTGCACTCATTGGAGAATCCATCAGGGAGGTTGGCTCGATGGGCGTTGGAGCTGCAACAATATGATTTCACTATACAATATCGTAAAGGTGCACTCAACGTCGTAGCCGACGCGCTGTCTCGAGACCCCCTGCCAATCTCAGAACTAGACCGAATTGCCGCTGCTCGCGACGCCAGTCCAGATTGGACAATGAAACGTAAAGAGCAAGTGCGACTCCTACCCGACCGTTACCCCGAGTACAAAATAGAAAACGACTTGCTATACCGCCGTTTCACATCCACCAACCCTGCCGCCGACCCAAACTCTTTCGAGTGGAAGTTGTGCGTACCGACCGCCGACCGCAACAAAATTCTGTTCGAGAATCACGACGTAGTGACCGCTGGACATTTGGGAATCGCGAAAACAGCCGCACGCATTATGCGGCACTATTATTGGCCAGGTATGTTCCGAGACATCTCCAGATACGTCCAACGATGTGACGTGTGCATCCAGTTTAAACCCTCGCAGCAGAAACCTAGTGGTATGATGCACACTACTCCGTCCGATTTCCCCTGGGACGTCGTGTGCGCTGACTTCATAGGCCCACTACCGCGGTCCAGCAGAGGCAATACAATGCTGCTGGTTATGGTAGACAAATTTTCGAAGTGGGCAGAAGCAGTCCCGCTGCATGCCGTGACCGCCCCTGGGTTGATAAAAGCCATCCGCGAGCGAATCATCACTCGGTTCGGAGTGCCCCGCACCTTTATATCAGACAACGGGAGTCAATTCACGAGCCGTTCATTTCAGGAATTTCTGGCAGAGTTAGGAATTACCCACCGCTTGACCGCGCCGTACACCCCTCAAGAAAATTACACCGAACGTGTGAATCGGGTATTAAAAACCATGATCGCCCAATACACTCAAGGAGACCAGAGAAGATGGGACGAGCACCTCCCAGAATTGACGTTTGCACTCAATACCAGCCGCCACGAATCGACTGGATTTTCCCCTGCTTTCCTCAATTTCGGACGAGAGTTACGGGTACCAGGCCATTTACTGTCTGACCTAGATACAAATGCCCCTCCCGAGGAACCCAACCTTCGCACGGAACGTATGCGAACATTATTCTCACTAGCCAAAATGAACCTCCAGCGCGCCTCCCAAACACAGGCGAAATATTACAATTTGCGACACCGCCCCTGGCGCCCATGTATCGGCGAACGCGTGTATAAAAGAGACCGTGTAATATCGTCTGCCGCAAAATATTTCACTGAGAAGTTAGCACCGAAGTACGAAGGGCCATACGAGGTCATAAAATTTGTTTCTCCCGTTATAGTCTTGTTACGTAGACTGGGAAGTCGCAACCACGCAGCTGCCACGACTCGAGCGCATATACGAGATTTGAAAGGGATCGCATCAACAGAAAATGCAGGTAGTGAAGATAACAACTGCGCGGCGAATATTGCAAAAATAAATACAAACCAGGAAAAATTCATTCAACCGCCGACCACCGAGCGACACGGACCTCTTTTTGGAAATAAAGAAATTTTGAATTTTAAGCAACTAGACCGATTAAGAGAAATGGACAAAAACCAGCAACCAAGGAAAAGACCCCCGCCGACTTCACCCGACCATCCATGCAAGAGGAAGCCGACGCACCCTTGTCGACCAAGCCCTGGAGACCGTCCGGTTGTATTGCAACTGGTGCAAGCCGCACCAACCAATGCAACTACCTCCCGACGGGTAACTCAAAAACCCACTCACCCGCCGGCCGAACTCATTCGACCTCCGCCGGCCTCGGAAGTGCAGATGACCCAGATCAGATCGGTGCGGGATAAGGCCAGCACGCTATGGGACGATCGCCAACTCAGAGAGCTGCAGCGAGCTAATCCCAGCGATCCTCCGTCAACGGTAGCAACGCCCGTGTGGAAGCTCTACGAGATCGATTTGCCTCCGATGGACGAGGTGCGACGGTTGATCATCCACAACGTGTTGGGGGGCCCAGCTGCCAGACAGTTGCATCGATTGGATCCCAGGCTATTCCCCCCTGCCAAAGAGCCCGCGGAGGCGTCCGGGCCACAGAGCCCTAGCTCTCCAGATGCCGAAACCGAAGCCGATTCTACGAATACCGGGGACGCCAGCATGGATCAGGTAGGAGCAGAGCCAAAGGCACGCTCGCAGCCTCCGCTCACCAAGACCCAGCAAAGGCGAGCCAACCGGCTAAAGAACCCAGAAGCTGACCCGTTCCAGGGCATCACATCAGTGTTCCGCCGTAACACCAGACCCTTTGTTATCCAGAACAGGGGCAGAGGTATCAATGTGATTCCCAACGATACCGGGACCGAGGCGACGTTGTCATTCCTGGATAAGAACAAAGTGGTCCCAATGGAGTTGAGGAAGTAGGGGACCAAGCAAGGTTCATTTTTTTTTATGATCGTAGGACGATCGAATTTGTTTTCGTTGATCGGGGAACGATCGGATTGGTTTTTTTACCGCATGATGGTACTCTCAGGATAGGGATTTAAGTTTAGTTTTGTTACCTGAAATTTATTTTAATTTGCTTATAACGTTTATATATATAAAAAAAAAAAAAAAAAAAAAAAAAAAAAAAACAACAAAAAGAAAAAAAGCAACAAAAGAAAAAAAAAACAAAAAAAAAGAAGGGCAGGAAGTCCCTCAACAGAAAAACATATGCGAACTCTTCCAGTCAATGCCGGAGGGCGTTGAGACGAGAGGGTTCTCGTCTTTCTAAGAAGGGGGGATCTGTGACGACGCGCCACAATTTCTCTAAAACACCGCACCAAAACACTGTACGTGTTTGTTTTTTTTTTTTTTTATTAAATTGCCCACACGCAATTAAATCCCACACTAAAAGTTTACTCCAAGGCCAAATATTGCTTGCCTCTTAGTTTGTGTGCATTTCCTTATGGGGAAATGCATTGCCAATAGCCAGCCTATTTTTGTATGGAATATTGTCATTGCCTTACAACTCACACTTACTTATAGTAGAAAAATCTATGAATAGGAGTGAATTAATTGCGATAATTCAGAAAAAGATTTACGGGCTTTTATGCCTTAACGTATCATTACTTTTTCTCTTCCCCGATCTTGACTTCCATAGTCTCCTTCTAAGGGAATTACATTGACGTGGTTTACGAAATTGGCCAGTCGTGTAAGTTCTTCTTGCTTTCGTCTCCTTCTAAGGGAATTACATTGACGTGGTTTACGAAATTGGCCAGTCGTGTAAGTTCTTCTTGCTTTCGTCTCCTTCTAAGGGAATTACATTGACGTGGTTTACGAAATTGGCCAGTCGTGTAAGTTCTTCTTGTTTTAGTCTCCTTCTAAGGGAATTACATTGATGTGGTTTATGAAATTGGCCAGTCGTGTAAGTTCTTCTTGCTTTAATCTCCTTCTAAGGGAATTACATTGATGTGGTTTATGAAATTGGCCAGTCGTGTAAGTTCTTCTTGCTTGTTGGGCGTCTTTAAGAGCCGATCTATTCGTTGCGGTTTCATTTGGCCGAGCGATTAGATTTTCTTTACTACGGTCGACATTAACCATTCAGAAAGGCAAGCCTATACACGCAACCGCAGACTATTACTACGAAATCCGCCGCCGCCGACAGAGTGTTTTGCCTCCGAGCAGACGCATACACTTCCTACGAAGTCCGCCAACGCCGATGAATTGTTCTGCCGTTCCCAGGAGTTGAAGTGAATCCAGAGAAGAAATCAACGCAGGCACTTCCCACGTAGTCCGCCGCCGCCGATATATTGTTCTGCCGACCACACTCCGCAGACTTTGGTTACGAAATCCGCCGCCGCCGACAGAGTGCCCTGCCTAAAGCAGATAGACGTTTACCATTGTTGGATAGAGGTAACAGTTGCTGCGACATATACACCCGAGGGATCTAACATCGCTACCCCAAGAAGAAGAGACGTCCTGGAAACCAGCGCCAGAACCGAACCCTTAGCCAGACAGGGACAACAACTATTTTTGAATCAGAGTAAAAACCTTTATATAACATTGTAAACCAAATCCTGAGAGAACCAAGAAAAAAAAGGAAATAAATAAATTTAGACTTATTTAAAACATATCCGACCGTCTCCTCGTTTTCATTTAAGAAGTTGGACCGCCGAAGCCCAAGTCTTACGACGCTTCCTTGGGTAGACCTTGGACACCCTGAGTATACCCCAGCCTAAGTAAAAGAAGCATCACAATTTGGCGCCCGAGCAGGGACCTGCAGAAAGTTCAACCGTTTCCCGTACCTGTCCAGGAACTGACGCAGAGTCCACCGACCGACACCGAAACCTGACCGACCAGCTTCTAAGATGCCTACCGAGACCGGCCCCAAAGTACCTGAAGAAGATGCTCAGGGATTAGAAGAGGATTCAAATCCATACCAGAACTTGGGATTCATCTATTTCCTGAAAAAGCCCGAATTAATAGAGACACTGACCCTACGGGGACAAGACACCAGTGGAACGGTCCAAGAGTTACGTCAACGCCTGAGTCGCCACCTAAAAGAAGCCCGTACGCACCGCTCAACACAGAATTTGTGCGCTGAGTGGGAAGACAAGGTGGAGGAAAGGAATAACGCCGACCTTTCGGACGAGGAAGACCAGGCTACTGGATCGCACGTACCACCATCCACGTCGGAACATAAGCAGCAGAAAGTGTTCCAAAGCAGACTTCAGGTACCAGTGTTTCAGACACCAGCCATGCCCGCACCCATTTCTTCTCGAACAGCGAATTACTGTCCCCCCGCCAGATCCGAACGAGCGGTTTCCGCCCATCCGCAAGTCGAGCCACACGACAGTTCTCATACGTACCAGACCGCCGCCCCATATCCGCCACCTGGCCGTTTCGGACGCAGTTTCGAAGCCGAATTAATGAATACGGTGCGCAAGTGGGGATTCCGTTTCGACGGCTCCGGGAAACCTTTAGAATTCTTGGAGAGAATCGAGGACCTGGCAGCGTGTTACGAGATACCATTAAACGGCATGCTCCGGACACTTCCCGAAATTTTCCGCAACACGGCTCTAGAATGGTTCAGGATCAATCGAGACGCCTTAACCACTTGGGCAGCATTTCGCCAGGCCTTTCTACGTCATTTTTTGCCAGCACGTTATTTCCATAAGCTCGAAGACGAGATAATGCGCAAAAGACAAGGCCCCAAGGAAAAAGCGAAGGACTACGTACGGTCCTCTCAATATTTGATTCGGCAGCATCCGCGCATGACGATTGAGGATAACGTGGATCGCATTTATGACGGATTGCGGCCTGAGTATCGCCTGTATATTAAACGTATGGAGTTTACGACCTTGGACGAGTTGATGGATCTCGCAGAAGAGTACGAGTTCGTGCGGCAAGAGGATCGTAGCCCGCGCTCAGCCCCAAATTTCCAGCAATACTCATATCAAAACGCACCCGTCCCCCGACTACAGGTGCAGCCTCCTTCACCCGCTTTTCCGCGTCAAGCTGTCATGCCGAGAACACCGCTACCGCAACCTACCACCACGTACGACAGAAACACGCACTGCTGGCAATGCAAGCAGAGGGGGCATAATAAGAAAGATTGCCGACGCCCTTTCAGATTGTTCTGTTCGTACTGTGGGGAGGACGGACGCCTCACCAAGGATTGCCCTTGCCACCAGAGTTCCAACGCCGTCCTCGGCCAGCCGGGCCCCACCGGTCCCGCCGACCCCCGACCGTTTGTCCATATCGAGGCTGGCGACACCGGGTCTTCACGGTCTTTTATCGGCCCGACTTGCGGGAAGAATGTTGCCGGCTTGGAGCGACAAGGAGGGACCAACCGCACGCCGTACAATTCGCCGATGGGCGAACAGCGGTGACGTCCGAACACTACGTCCTGACGCTGAATCTGAATGGGAAAATGGTGCAGGGAGAAGCCATCTTCCTACCTACCTTGGCAGAAGACGCTATCCTGGGCATGGACCTTTTGGGAAAGGCCGGATGCTCGCTAAAGATAGGAGGCAAGAAAATTGCCATGGGACATGCTTCTAGCCCGCCTGAGGCCACACGAATATACGCCATATCAGACGTTGGTAACCAGCACCAAGAGGCAAGGTTACGAGAGTTTTTAGAAGGGGAAATACCAAAGTTCAAAGAAATGAAAGGTATATCCACCGTCGCTCCGCATAACATACGTCTCAAAACAACCGAGCCTTTTAGGCAGCGGTACTACCCGCGCAATCCCGCAATGCAAAAAGTTATTGACGACGAAATCGACGACCTGCTACAGTCCGGTAAGATAAGTCCTTCAAAAAGCCCGTACAGCTCACCGGTGGTGCTGGTTCGGAAAAAGGAAGGATCCTGGGATTTTCGGCAGTTAAACGAAATCTCGTTTAAAGACGCTTACCCTCTCCCGTACATCACCGCTATTTTGGACAAGTTGCGAGGGGCCCGTTTTATGTCAACCATCGACCTAAAACAAGGCTACTGGCAGATAGCCCTGAAACCGGAATGCCGCCCATACACCGACTTTACCGTACCCGGCCGCGGTCTTTACGAATGGAACGTCATGCCATGTGGCCTACATTCGGCCGGAGCAACCTTTCAGAGAGCCATGGACGAGGTATTCGGTCCCGACATGCAAGATCACGTACTGGTATACTTAGACGACATCATCGTTCTGAGTAAAACGTTCGATGACCACCTGGCGCACCTGAAAGAAGTATTCCGCCGCCTTCGAGAAGTAAATCTGAGGATAAATTTGGACAAATGCCATTTCTGTCGGCCCTCCCTTAAATACCTGGGGCACGTGATATCAAAGGAAGGTATCCACACCGATCCCGATAAGGTTGCCGCCGTCCGCGATTTAAAAGCCCCGACTAGCCTCCGCGAACTTCGTAGAATCCTGGGAATTTGCTCTTGGTACCGCCGTTTTATCCAGGATTTTTCCACCGTGGCTCCCCCTCTGACTCGCCTACTGAAGAAGGCCGTGAAGTGGAATTGGACGCATGAGCAACAGGAAGCCTTTGAGACTCTGAAACGACGGTTAACAGAGGCCCCAGTATTGGTCTGCCCCGATTTTACGCAGCAGTTCACGTTGCAAACTGACGCCAGCCAGACGGGATTGGGAGTGGTTTTAACGCAAAACTTGGAAGGACACGAGAAAGTGATTTCCTACGCTAGCCGCACACTTACGGAACTAGAGGGCAAATACGCTGCCACTGAGAAAGAGTGTTTGGCGATCTTATGGGGGATCAGGAAGATGAGACCGTACCTGGAAGGATACCAGTTTAAGGTGGTGACGGACCACCATTCACTCAAGTGGCTGCACTCATTGGAGAATCCATCAGGGAGGTTGGCTCGATGGGCGTTGGAGCTGCAACAATATGATTTCACTATACAATATCGTAAAGGTGCACTCAACGTCGTAGCCGACGCGCTGTCTCGAGACCCCCTGCCAATCTCAGAACTAGACCGAATTGCCGCTGCTCGCGACGCCAGTCCAGATTGGACAATGAAACGTAAAGAGCAAGTGCGACTCCTACCCGACCGTTACCCCGAGTACAAAATAGAAAAGGACTTGCTATACCGCCGTTTCACATCCACCAACCCTGCCGCCGACCCAAACTCTTTCGAGTGGAAGTTGTGCGTACCGACCGCCGACCGCAACAAAATTCTGTTCGAGAATCACGACGTAGTGACCGCTGGACATTTGGGAATCGCGAAAACAGCCGCACGCATTATGCGGCACTATTATTGGCCGGGTATGTTCCGAGACATCTCCAGATACGTCCAACGATGTGACGTGTGCATCCAGTTTAAACCCTCGCAGCAGAAACCTAGTGGTATGATGCACACTACTCCGTCCGATTTCCCCTGGGACGTCGTGTGCGCTGACTTCATAGGCCCACTACCGCGGTCCAGCAGAGGCAATACAATGCTGCTGGTTATGGTAGACAAATTTTCGAAGTGGGCAGAAGCAGTCCCGCTGCATGCCGTGACCGCCCCTGGGTTGATAAAAGCCATCCGCGAGCGAATCATCACTCGGTTCGGAGTGCCCCGCACCTTTATATCAGACAACGGGAGTCAATTCACGAGCTGTTCATTTCAGGAATTTCTGGCAGAGTTAGGAATTACCCACCGCTTGACCGCGCCGTACACCCCTCAAGAAAATTACACCGAACGTGTGAATCGGGTATTAAAAACCATGATCGCCCAATACACTCAAGGAGACCAGAGAAGATGGGACGAGCACCTCCCAGAATTGACGTTTGCACTCAATACCAGCCGCCACGAATCGACTGGATTTTCCCCTGCTTTCCTCAATTTCGGACGAGAGTTACGGGTACCAGGCCATTTACTGTCTGACCTAGATACAAATGCCCCTCCCGAGGAACCCAACCTTCGCACGGAACGTATGCGAACATTATTCTCACTAGCCAAAATGAACCTCCAGCGCGCCTCCCAAACACAGGCGAAATATTACAATTTGCGACACCGCCCCTGGCGCCCATGTATCGGCGAACGCGTGTATAAAAGAGACCGTGTAATATCGTCTGCCGCAAAATATTTCACTGAGAAGTTAGCACCGAAGTACGAAGGGCCATACGAGGTCATAAAATTTGTTTCTCCCGTTATAGTCTTGTTACGTAGACTGGGAAGTCGCAACCACGCAGCTGCCACGACTCGAGCGCATATACGAGATTTGAAAGGGATCGCATCAACAGAAAATGCAGGTAGTGAAGATAACAACTGCGCGGCGAATATTGCAAAAATAAATACAAACCAGGAAAAATTCATTCAACCGCCGACCACCGAGCGACACGGACCTCTTTTTGGAAATAAAGAAATTTTGAATTTTAAGCAACTAGACCGATTAAGAGAAATGGACAAAAACCAGCAACCAAGGAAAAGACCCCCGCCGACTTCACCCGACCATCCATGCAAGAGGAAGCCGACGCACCCTTGTCGACCAAGCCCTGGAGACCGTCCGGTTGTATTGCAACTGGTGCAAGCCGCACCAACCAATGCAACTACCTCCCGACGGGTAACTCAAAAACCCACTCACCCGCCGGCCGAACTCATTCGACCTCCGCCGGGCCCGGAAGTGCAGATGACCCAGATCAGATCGGTGCGGGATAAGGCCAGCACGCTATGGGACGATCGCCAACGCAGAGAGCTGCAGCGAGCTAATCCCAGCGATCCTCCGTCAACGGTAGCAACGCCCGTGTGGAAGCTCTACGAGATCGATTTGCCTCCGATGGACGAGGTGCGACGGTTGATCATCCACAACGTGTTGGGGGGCCCAGCTGCCAGACAGTTGCATCGATTGGATCCCAGGCTATTCCCCCCTGCCAAAGAGCCCGCGGAGGCGTCCGGGCCACAGAGCCCTAGCTCTCCAGATGCCGAAACCGAAGCCGATTCTACGAATACCGGGGACGCCAGCATGGATCAGGTAGGAGCAGAGCCAAAGGCACGCTCGCAGCCTCCGCTCACCAAGACCCAGCAAAGGCGAGCCAACCAGCTAAAGAACCCAGAAGCTGACCCGTTCCAGGGCATCACATCAGTGTTCCGCCGTAACACCAGACCCTTTGTTATCCAGAACAGGGGCAGAGGTATCAATGTGATTCCCAACGATACCGGGACCGAGGCGACGTTGTCATTCCTGGATAAGAACAAAGTGGTCCCAATGGAGTTGCGGAAGTAGGGGACCAAGCAAGGTTCATTTTTTTTATGATCGTAGGACGATCGAATTTGTTTTCGTTGATCGGGGAACGATCGGATTGGTTTTTTTACCGCATGATGGTACTCTCAGGATAGGGATTTAAGTTTAGTTTTGTTACCTGAAATTTATTTTAATTTGCTTCTAACGTTTATATATATAAAAAAAAAAAAAAAAAAAAAAAAAAAAAAAAAAAAAAAAAAAAGAAGGGCAGGATTTAAGTCCCTCAACAGAAAAACATATGCGAACTCTTCCAGTCAATGCCGGAGGGCGTTGAGACGAGAGGGTTCTCGTCTTTCTAAGAAGGGGGGATCTGTGACGAAGCGCCACAATTTCTCTAAAACACCGCACCAAAACACTGTACGTGTTTGTTTTTTTTTTTTTATTAAATTGCCCACACGCAATTAAATCCCACACTAAAAGTTTACTCCAAGGCCAAATATTGCTTGCCTCTTAGTTTGTGTGCATTTCCTTATGGGGAAATGCATTGCCAATAGCCAGCCTATTTTTGTATGGAATATTGTCATTGCCTTACAACTCACACTTACTCATAGTAGAAAAATCTATGAATAGGAGTGAATTAATTGCGATAATTCAGAAAAAGATTTACGGGCTTTTATGCCTTAACGTATCATTACTTTTTCTCTTCCCCGATCTTGACTTCCATAGTCTCCTTCTAAGGGAATTACATTGACGTGGTTTACGAAATTGGCCAGTCGTGTAAGTTCTTCTTGCTTTCGTCTCCTTCTAAGGGAATTACATTGACGTGGTTTACGAAATTGGCCAGTCGTGTAAGTTCTTCTTGCTTTCGTCTCCTTCTAAGGGAATTACATTGACGTGGTTTACGAAATTGGCCAGTCGTGTAAGTTTTTCTTGCTTTCGTCTCCTTCTAAGGGAATTACATTGACGTGGTTTACGAAATTGGCCAATCGTGTAAGTTCTTCTTGCTTTCGTCTCCTTCTAAGGGAATTACATTGACGTGGTTTACGAAATTGGCCAGTCGTGTAAGTTCTTCTTGCTTTCGTCTCCTTCTAAGGGAATTACATTGACGTGGTTTACGAAATTGGCCAGTCGTGTAAGTTCTTCTTGTTTTAGTCTCCTTCTAAGGGAATTACATTGATGTGGTTTATGAAATTGGCCAGTCGTGTAAGTTCTTCTTGCTTTAATCTCCTTCTAAGGGAATTACATTGATGTGGTTTATGAAATTGGCCAGTCGTGTAAGTTCTTCTTGCTTGTTGGGCGTCTTTAAGAGCCGATCTATTCGTTGCGGTTTCATTTGGCCGAGCGATTAGATTTTCTTTACTACGGTCGACATTAACCATTCAGAAAGGCAAGCCTATACACGCAACCGCAGACTATTACTACGAAATCCGCCGCCGCCGACAGAGTGTTTTGCCTCCGAGCAGACGCATACACTTCCTACGAAGTCCGCCAACGCCGATGAATTGTTCTGCCGTTCCCAGGAGTTGAAGTGAATCCAGAGAAGAAATCAACGCAGGCACTTCCCACGTAGTCCGCCGCCGCCGATATATTGTTCTGCCGACCACACTCCGCAGACTTTGGTTACGAAATCCGCCGCCGCCGACAGAGTGCCCTGCCTAAAGCAGATAGACGTTTACCATTGTTGGATAGAGGTAACAGTTGCTGCGACATATACACCCGAGGGATCTAACATCGCTACCCCAAGAAGAAGAGACGTCCTGGAAACCAGCGCCAGAACCGAACCCTTAGCCAGACAGGGACAACAACTATTTTTGAATCAGAGTAAAAACCTTTATATAACATTGTAAACCAAATCCTGAGAGAACCAAGAAAAAAAAGGAAATAAATAAATTTAGACTTATTTAAAACATATCCGACCGTCTCCTCGTTTTCATTTAAGAAGTTGGACCGCCGAAGCCCAAGTCTTACGACGCTTCCTTGGGTAGACCTTGGACACCCTGAGTATACCCCAGCCTAAGTAAAAGAAGCATCACAATTTGGCGCCCGAGCAGGGACCTGCAGAAAGTTCAACCGTTTCCCGTACCTGTCCAGGAACTGACGCAGAGTCCACCGACCGACACCGAAACCTGACCGACCAGCTTCTAAGATGCCTACCGAGACCGGCCCCAAAGTACCTGAAGAAGATGCTCAGGGATTAGAAGAGGATTCAAATCCATACCAGAACTTGGGATTCATCTATTTCCTGAAAAAGCCCGAATTAATAGAGACACTGACCCTACGGGGACAAGACACCAGTGGAACGGTCCAAGAGTTACGTCAACGCCTGAGTCGCCACCTAAAAGAAGCCCGTACGCACCGCTCAACACAGAATTTGTGCGCTGAGTGGGAAGACAAGGTGGAGGAAAGGAATAACGCCGACCTTTCGGACGAGGAAGACCAGGCTACTGGATCGCACGTACCACCATCCACGTCGGAACATAAGCAGCAGAAAGTGTTCCAAAGCAGACTTCAGGTACCAGTGTTTCAGACACCAGCCATGCCCGCACCCATTTCTTCTCGAACAGCGAATTACTGTCCCCCCGCCAGATCCGAACGAGCGGTTTCCGCCCCTCCGCAAGTCGAGCCACACGACAGTTCTCATACGTACCAGACCGCCGCCCCATATCCGCCACCTGGCCGTTTCGGACGCAGTTTCGAAGCCGAATTAATGAATACGGTGCGCAAGTGGGGATTCCGTTTCGACGGCTCCGGGAAACCTTTAGAATTCTTGGAGAGAATCGAGGACCTGGCAGCGTGTTACGAGATACCATTAAACGGCATGCTCCGGACACTTCCCGAAATTTTCCGCAACACGGCTCTAGAATGGTTCAGGATCAATCGAGACGCCTTAACCACTTGGGCAGCATTTCGCCAGGCCTTTCTACGTCATTTTTTGCCAGCACGTTATTTCCATAAGCTCGAAGACGAGATAATGCGCAAAAGACAAGGCCCCAAGGAAAAAGCGAAGGACTACGTACGGTCCTCTCAATATTTGATTCGGCAGCATCCGCGCATGACGATTGAGGATAACGTGGATCGCATTTATGACGGATTGCGGCCTGAGTATCGCCTGTATATTAAACGTATGGAGTTTACGACCTTGGACGAGTTGATGGATCTCGCAGAAGAGTACGAGTTCGTGCGGCAAGAGGATCGTAGCCCGCGCTCAGCCCCAAATTTCCAGCAATACTCATATCAAAACGCACCCGTCCCCCGACTACAGGTGCAGCCTCCTTCACCCGCTTTTCCGCGTCAAGCTGTCATGCCGAGAACACCGCTACCGCAACCTACCACCACGTACGACAGAAACACGCACTGCTGGCAATGCAAGCAGAGGGGGCATAATAAGAAAGATTGCCGACGCCCTTTCAGATTGTTCTGTTCGTACTGTGGGGAGGACGGACGCCTCACCAAGGATTGCCCTTGCCACCAGAGTTCCAACGCCGTCCTCGGCCAGCCGGGCCCCACCGGTCCCGCCGACCCCCGACCGTTTGTCCATATCGAGGCTGGCGACACCGGGTCTTCACGGTCTTTTATCGGCCCGACTTGCGGGAAGAATGTTGCCGGCTTGGAGCGACAAGGAGGGACCAACCGCACGCCGTACAATTCGCCGATGGGCGAACAGCGGTGACGTCCGAACACTACGTCCTGACGCTGAATCTGAATGGGAAAATGGTGCAGGGAGAAGCCATCTTCCTACCTACCTTGGCAGAAGACGCTATCCTGGGCATGGACCTTTTGGGAAAGGCCGGATGCTCGCTAAAGATAGGAGGCAAGAAAATTGCCATGGGACATGCTTCTAGCCCGCCTGAGGCCACACGAATATACGCCATATCAGACGTTGGTAACCAGCACCAAGAGGCAAGGTTACGAGAGTTTTTAGAAGGGGAAATACCAAAGTTCAAAGAAATGAAAGGTATATCCACCGTCGCTCCGCATAACATACGTCTCAAAACAACCGAGCCTTTTAGGCAGCGGTACTACCCGCGCAATCCCGCAATGCAAAAAGTTATTGACGACGAAATCGACGACCTGCTACAGTCCGGTAAGATAAGTCCTTCAAAAAGCCCGTACAGCTCACCGGTGGTGCTGGTTCGGAAAAAGGAAGGATCCTGGCGGGTATGTATAGATTTTCGGCAGTTAAACGAAATTTCGTTTAAAGACGCTTACCCTCTCCCGTACATCACCGCTATTTTGGACAAGTTGCGAGGGGCCCGTTTTATGTCAACCATCGACCTAAAACAAGGCTACTGGCAGATAGCCCTGAAACCGGAATGCCGCCCATACACCGACTTTACCGTACCCGGCCGCGGTCTTTACGAATGGAACGTCATGCCATGTGGCCTACATTCGGCCGGAGCAACCTTTCAGAGAGCCATGGACGAGGTATTCGGTCCCGACATGCAAGATCACGTACTGGTATACTTAGACGACATCATCGTTCTGAGTAAAACGTTCGATGACCACCTGGCGCACCTGAAAGAAGTATTCCGCCGCCTTCGAGAAGTAAATCTGAGGATAAATTTGGACAAATGCCATTTCTGTCGGCCCTCCCTTAAATACCTGGGGCACGTGATATCAAAGGAAGGTATCCACACCGATCCCGATAAGGTTGCCGCCGTCCGCGATTTAAAAGCCCCGACTAGCCTCCGCGAACTTCGTAGAATCCTGGGAATTTGCTCTTGGTACCGCCGTTTTATCCAGGATTTTTCCACCGTGGCTGCCCCTCTGACTCGCCTACTGAAGAAGGCCGTGAAGTGGAATTGGACGCATGAGCAACAGGAAGCCTTTGAGACTCTGAAACGACGGTTAACAGAGGCCCCAGTATTGGTCTGCCCCGATTTTACGCAGCAGTTCACGTTGCAAACTGACGCCAGCCAGACGGGATTGGGAGTGGTTTTAACGCAAAACTTGGAAGGACACGAGAAAGTGATTTCCTACGCTAGCCGCACACTTACGGAACTAGAGGGCAAATACGCTGCCACTGAGAAAGAGTGTTTGGCGATCTTATGGGGGATCAGGAAGATGAGACCGTACCTGGAAGGATACCAGTTTAAGGTGGTGACGGACCACCATTCACTCAAGTGGCTGCACTCATTGGAGAATCCATCAGGGAGGTTGGCTCGATGGGCGTTGGAGCTGCAACAATATGATTTCACTATACAATATCGTAAAGGTGCACTCAACGTCGTAGCCGACGCGCTGTCTCGAGACCCCCTGCCAATCTCAGAACTAGACCGAATTGCCGCTGCTCGCGACGCCAGTCCAGATTGGACAATGAAACGTAAAGAGCAAGTGCGACTCCTACCCGACCGTTACCCCGAGTACAAAATAGAAAACGACTTGCTATACCGCCGTTTCACATCCACCAACCCTGCCGCCGACCCAAACTCTTTCGAGTGGAAGTTGTGCGTACCGACCGCCGACCGCAACAAAATTCTGTTCGAGAATCACGACGTAGTGACCGCTGGACATTTGGGAATCGCGAAAACAGCCGCACGCATTATGCGGCACTATTATTGGCCGGGTATGTTCCGAGACATCTCCAGATACGTCCAACGATGTGACGTGTGCATCCAGTTTAAACCCTCGCAGCAGAAACCTAGTGGTATGATGCACACTACTCCGTCCGATTTCCCCTGGGACGTCGTGTGCGCTGACTTCATAGGCCCACTACCGCGGTCCAGCAGAGGCAATACAATGCTGCTGGTTATGGTAGACAAATTTTCGAAGTGGGCAGAAGCAGTCCCGCTGCATGCCGTGACCGCCCCTGGGTTGATAAAAGCCATCCGCGAGCGAATCATCACTCGGTTCGGAGTGCCCCGCACCTTTATATCAGACAACGGGAGTCAATTCACGAGCCGTTCATTTCAGGAATTTCTGGCAGAGTTAGGAATTACCCACCGCTTGACCGCGCCGTACACCCCTCAAGAAAATTACACCGAACGTGTGAATCGGGTATTAAAAACCATGATCGCCCAATACACTCAAGGAGACCAGAGAAGATGGGACGAGCACCTCCCAGAATTGACGTTTGCACTCAATACCAGCCGCCACGAATCGACTGGATTTTCCCCTGCTTTCCTCAATTTCGGACGAGAGTTACGGGTACCAGGCCATTTACTGTCTGACCTAGATACAAATGCCCCTCCCGAGGAACCCAACCTTCGCACGGAACGTATGCGAACATTATTCTCACTAGCCAAAATGAACCTCCAGCGCGCCTCCCAAACACAGGCGAAATATTACAATTTGCGACACCGCCCCTGGCGCCCATGTATCGGCGAACGCGTGTATAAAAGAGACCGTGTAATATCGTCTGCCGCAAAATATTTCACTGAGAAGTTAGCACCGAAGTACGAAGGGCCATACGAGGTCATAAAATTTGTTTCTCCCGTTATAGTCTTGTTACGTAGACTGGGAAGTCGCAACCACGCAGCTGCCACGACTCGAGCGCATATACGAGATTTGAAAGGGATCGCATCAACAGAAAATGCAGGTAGTAAAGATAACAACTGCGCGGCGAATATTGCAAAAATAAATACAAACCAGGAAAAATTCATTCAACCGCCGACCACCGAGCGACACGGACCTCTTTTTGGAAATAAAGAAATTTTGAATTTTAAGCAACTAGACCTGCTGATGTATAGGCAGACCACACTAACGTTCCGATACTCCTTCGACAAAAAACACAAGCCGACAAGTGGATCCACAGAAAATAAAAAAGAACTCCTTCGGTTTATTTTCTTTACTTTTCTTGTTTTTTTTTTTTATTGTTTAATCGCACGTCGAGTTTTTATTACAGTATTTTGTTTTAAGTTAAATGTTCAGCCGAAAAATAAAATGTTTTAATTTAGAAAAAAAAAACCAAATGGCGGAAGGCCCAAGAAATATTTCAATTACGATGTTGTGTGTCTGGTGGTTGGACAGATAATGCCGTGCCGTCGCTATGCGACGAAACACTTTTTAGGCAAATGTAGTAGAATTTTTACCTTAGATTAAATTATTTTAGAGGGCGAACTATCAGTTGCCTATTTTGGAGTTAGGCACTGTTCACACTGATGTCGTATGAACATTACCGCCCCCCTTGGCGAAATACGCAAAAAAAAATATTACTGAAAATAAAGCAAGTGAAATTTTGTTTAATTGGCAATTTAGTTAATAGGCAATAGGCACAGTTTTACTATGGGTCGGACTATTTCTCCGTTTTGGGTCTTTAGTGTTGCAACTCTGACTCGGCCATCGGAACCCGGGTGTATATTTATAACACGGCCTAGACGCCATACGGTGGATGGCAGATTTTCGTTTTTAATGACGACCAAATCATCAACTTTAATGTTGGCTTGAGGTGTTTTCCATTTGTGTCGTTGATGTAGTTCCTTGAGATATTCATCTTTCCATCTGTGGCAGAACTGTTGTTGGAGGCATTTTACTTTTTCCCACCGGTTGATTAACGATAAATTTGCATCGGCCAGATTCGGTTCCGGAAAAGATAAAAGCGGACCGCCGCGTAAAAAATGCCCCGGCGTCAATGCCAACAGATCAGAAGGATCTGTGGACATGGACGATATTGGACGCGAGTTCAAACACGCTTCGATACGTGCTAAAACCGTTGCAAATTCTTCGAACGTAAATTTGGCCTTGGTCCCCAGCCCTCTTAAATGGCTTTTGAAACTTTTAACGCCGGCTTCCCATAGACCTCCCATGTGAGGTGCCCCGGGTGGAATAAAATTCCATTTCAAACCCTGAACGCCATACTTAAGACTCGTTTCTTTGGGAATGGTGCCTACAAACTTCTTAAACTCCTTGCGTAAAATTGCATCGGCACCTGTAAAGTTCGTTCCATTGTCGGAGAACACTTCTTCAGGTAAGCCTCGTCTAGAGGTGAATCTGGCAAAGGCCGCGAGGAACGCTTCAGATGACAAATCACTTGCCGCTTCAAGGTGAATTGCCTTGGTGGAAAAGCAGACAAACACACATGCATACCCTTTGGTCATACGACAATTCCGTGCATTGAAACTCTTGATTGTGAAGGGACCCGCGAAGTCTATTCCAGTAAATGTGAACGGTGGAGAAAAGGTAACTCTTTCGGGCGGTAGGGCAGCCATCATCTGCTTGCTTAAGTCTCTTTTGTTGGTCGCGCATATGGTGCAACGACGGATGCAAGACTTAACCAGAATTTGGAGTCTTGGTACCCAGAAACTTTGTCGTGTTAGTCGCACCATCAAAGAGTTGCCACCGTGCATAGAAATCTCATGAATGAATTGAACCAGGAGGCAAGCAAAACGGGATTCAAAGGGTAGTATTATAGGGTGACGTTCATTGTACGAAATGTCTGAGTTCGAAAGTCGCCCATTGACTCTAAGAAGCTTGTTTGAATCCAAAAATGGATTAAAGGACAAAATAGAACTTTTCGTTGACACTGGCTTGCCAGCTGCAAGCAGAGAATATTCTGTCGAAAAGTGAGCTTCTTGAGCCAATCGGATCAGACGAATTTTCGCAAACTCCATTTCTGGTTGCGAGATGTCACGAGACTTGTATTTGCTGGGCTGTTGCTTTGAGACAGACCCGAAGAAGCGAAAAACATAGCACAATACGCGCATAGCGCGGGATAACGTCGAAAAACGGTCAAGAAAATCTTCTGGTTCTTGTTGAACTACCAATGAGTTGGTGTTTTGCTCAGAATCGTCGAGAGAAATGCCTGTTAGTCCCACTAGAGGACTCTGAAAATTTGGCTGGACCACTAACAAGGAAACCTCTTTCTGTTCTAGATCTTCAGTACGTGGAGCGTCTGGTAATGCCACCGGCCATTGAGAGGCTGGTTCACAGAGCCATGCTGGGCCCTGCCACCACATACGATTCTGCTTCAGATCGGAGGGCATTACACCTCGAGTGGCCAAGTCCGCGGGATTTTCGGCAGATCTGACGTGCTTCCAAACTGCGTTGCCGACATTGTCCTGTATTTCACTGGTACGGTTTGCAACAAAGGTTTTCCAAACGCACGGAGGTTTTTTGAGCCAGGCCAAAACTATGGATGAGTCTGTCCATAAAAAGATTTGATATGTCTGGACTGGAAAATTGGGTAAGTAAAACTTTATCATTTTGGAAAGCAAAAGTGCTCCACACAGCTCAAGACGCGGTAAAGAGACCGTCTTTAGAGGGGCAACTTTGGACTTCGCACACATCAAGTAGGAGGATGCTTCTCCATTAGGGTGACTTGCACGTATATAAAGCGCTGCCGCATATGCTTTCTCGGAAGAGTCACAGAAGCCATGAAACTGAATCTCCACAGTGGGCGAGTATTCAACCCAACGTGGGATTTCTATAACCTGTATTTCAGGTAATGACTCTGCAAACTCTTTCCAAGTGGCAAATGATTCAGGGCTGATACGCTCGTCCCACTCAGTGTGCTCAGCCCAAATGCGTTGCATCAATGTTTTGGCGATTATCACTACGGGGGCCAACCACCCCGCAGGATCGAAAAGACGAGCAATTTGAGAGAAGACCTCTCTTTTGGTCGGATTTGTCGACAGTGGAATGCGTTGCGTGGTGAAGTAATAATTGTCGCCTTTGGCATTCCATCGTACCCCTAGTGTTTTTGTGGTGCTGTCAGCATCAAGAAACTTTCGTTCAGCACATGTTCTGGTGGCAAATGGTTAAGTAAGCTTAACGAATTTGCGGTCCACTTACGTAGTGGAAACCCAGCTGAGTTAAGCAACGCTATAAGTTCGATTTGTGCCTGTTTAGCCGAACTGAGAGAATGACCACCAGATAGAACATCGTCGACATAGAACTCCGATTGAATGATTCTAGACGCTAGGGGATACACGGTTCTGCCTTCTTTTGCCAGTTGCAAGAGGGTGCGGATGGCCAGATATGGAGCACAATTGACACCAAAAGTGACGGTTTGAAGTTCAAAGTCTTCGATTTCGGACTCTGGCGAACTGCGAAAGAGGATTCGTTGAAATGGAGTATCTCTAGGGTCGACCAAGATTTGGCGGTACATTTTCTCAATGTCCGCATTAAAGACAAATTTATAAAATCTCCAGCGGAGGATGAGAGATGGTAAATCTTGCTGCAATATGGGCCCTGGATACAACAAATCGTTTAAACTTACCCCATTCGACGACGATTGAGACGCATTAAAAACAACCCTCACTTTGGTGGTCGTGCTCTCAGGCTTTATGACCGCATGATGTGGCAGGTAGAACGAGTTTACTTGACCTTTTGCAATCTTTTCCATCGGAGGTACTTTCCGCATATGGCCAAGGGTGAGGTATTCAGAAATAACGCTTGAATATTGAGTCTTGAGATCCGCTTTCATGGCTAACGATCTTTCGACTCTCGAGAACTGCCTTAATGCGATGTGCCTAGAGAACCCTAGCTTGCCCTTTGATGATTGTGCCTTAAACGGCAGACGAACCACATACCTCCCATCTGAACGTCTCGAAGTCGTGTTTTTGTATAATTCGTCACAGTAGCAGTCCTCTGTTGACCGAGTGACTGTGGACGGCAGTTCCTCGAGCTCCCAAAATTTTCGTAGCTGAGTATCCAAATTGGAAGTACTCGAACTGTTGGTCACTACGAATGTATTGAACGATTGAAACGACTTCGGAACTGGTCCAGACAGTACCCAGCCGAACATTGTATTCTGAGCCACGAGGGAATCTGCGATGAGTTGGAGACCGTTCCTTATGATCGATGGGTATAAATCCGCACCGATCAGCAGATCGACCTGGGACGATTTATTAAACGTGGGATCAGCCAGTTTGAGGCCGCCACAAAGGTTAGGATCGATGATACTAAACGATGAACTTGGCAGATTGTTCGTCAATGATCGAAGCACAATTGCCTGGGCAGAAATGGTGATCTGGGCTTCATCTAAGCACGTGATTGCAAACGCACAGAGTTTTTTCGACGTTATGGCGAGATTACCACTGATTCCGGAAATGGTTGTATTCTTATCCGTTACGGGCAAGTTCAAACGCTTTTGTACTGCCTCTGAGATAAAGGATATTTCGGAACCAGGGTCGATAAGAGCGCGAACTATGTGTTTGGATTCTTTGCCAACAATGCAAACTAGTGCCGTTGCAAGCAATATTTTCTTGGGAGCGCCGACATGAAAGTTTTGAAACGACGCTTGAGGCACGAATGGAAGTGACGACGCCGATATTTGAGGAGCTGTTGTTGCACTAGGGAGATTAGTGGACTGTATTTTATTTCCGTTTTCGTTAGCGTTGAGGTGCAACAGTGAGTGATGCCGTTTTTTGCAGTGGCTACAAGAATATTTGCTCGTACAAGCGACCTTTGTATGACTCGCGCTTAAACAGTTGTTGCACAGTTTGTGCTGCCGTACCGTTTGGATTCTCGTTGGGATCGACATTGCCGAAAATTTGGCACACTCATAAATGGAGTGCGCAGCCGCACAGATTTTGCATTTGCGGAGGATGAGAGATGGTAAATCTTGCTGCAATATGGGCCCTGGATACAACAAATCGTTTAAACTTACCCCATTCGACGACGATTGAGACGCATTAAAAACAACCCTCACTTTGGTGGTCGTGCTTTCAGGCTTTATGACCGCATGATGTGGCAGGTAGAACGAGTTTACTTGACCTTTTGCAATCTTTTCCATCGGAGGTACTTTCCGCATATGGCCAAGGGTGAGGTATTCAGAAATAACGCTTGAATATTGAGTCTTGAGATCCGCTTTCATGGCTAACGATCTTTCGACTCTCGAGAACTGCCTTAATGCGATGTGCCTAGAGAACCCTAGCTTGCCCTTTGATGATTGTGCCTTAAACGACAGACGAACCACATACCTCCCATCTGAACGTCTCGAAGTCGTGTTTTTATATAATTCGTCACAGTAGCAGTCCTCTGTTGACCGAGTGACTGTGGACGGCAGTTCCTCGAGCTCCCAAAATTTTCGTAGCTGAGTATCCAAATTGGAAGTACTCGAACTGTTGGTCACTACGAATGTATTGAACGATTGAAACGACTCCGGAACTGGTCCAGACAGTACCCAGCCGAACATTGTATTCTGAGCCACGAGGGAATCTGCGATGAGTTGTAGACCGTTCCTTATGATCGATGGGTATAAATCCGCACCGATCAGCAGATCGACCTGGGACGATTTATTAAACGTGGGATCTGCCAGTTTGAGGCCGCCACAAAGGTTAGGATCGATGATACTAAACGATGAACTTGGCAGATTGTTCGTCAATGATCGAAGCACAATTGCCTGGGCAGAAATGGTGATCTGGGCTTCATCTAAGCACGTGATTGCAAACGCACAGAGTTTTTTCGACGTTATGGCGAGATTACCACTGATTCCGGAAATGGTTGTATTCTTATCCGTTACGGGCAAGTTCAAACGCTTTTGTACTGCCTCTGAGATAAAGGATATTTCGGAACCAGGGTCGATAAGAGCGCGAACTATGTGTTTGGATTCTTTGCCAACAATGCAAACTAGTGCCGTTGCAAGCAATATTTTCTTGGGAGCGCCGACATGAAAGTTTTGAAACGACGCTTGAGGCACGAATGGAAGTGACGACGCCGATATTTGAGGAGCTGTTGTTGCACTAGGAAGATTAGTGGACTGTATTTTATTTCCGTTTTCGTTAGCGTTGAGGTGCAACAGTGAGTGATGCCGTTTTTTGCAGTGGCTACAAGAATATTTGCTCGTACAAGCGACCTTTGTATGACTCGCACTTAAACAGTTGTTGCACAGTTTGTGCTGCCGTACCGTTTGGATTCTCGTTGGGATCGACATTGCCGAAAATTTGGCACACTCATAAATGGAGTGCGCAGCCGCACAGATTTTGCATTTCCCCCCCCCCCCCCCCCTGTTTTGGCAAGGTATGTGTTGACTCTATTATTGTTTCGAACATTCGTCTCCTTTTTGGGAAGTCTATTAAGCCCTGTGCCTTTTGTCGACGTGGTGTCCGAAATGGACTCCAGCACCTGAAAGCGAGACGTTAAGAACGCGTCTAATTGCTGCCAGGTTGGAACTTTCGTCGGGTCTTCCAGGGATTGTTCCCATAGAGTCAGTGTAGTTTTGGGCAGTCTACTTGAACACGCAAAGACGAGAATCGGATCCCAGTCTCGCGTCATAACCTTATGCGCCTGCAACGTTGATACCGAATCATTTACAGTACTCTGAAGAGCTCGGATCAATTTGGCCGATTCTTCATGTACTGTTGGCAAGTTAAAGATATTTTTTACCTGATTGTTGACCAAGATTCGGGTATTTTCATACGTAGCCCGCAACGCTTCCCAGGCTAGAGAAAAGCTGGCATTGGTTAGCGGAAATTGGCTGACAATCCGATAAGCCTCGTCCTTGGTTTTGGCTCTAAGGTGGAAGAGTTTTTCTACTTCACCCAACTGGGGGTGTTTAATGTAGACTGCCTCAAACATATCTCGGAAAACCGGCCAGGAGATATAATCCCCCTTGAAGACCTCCGTCTCACATGGAGGTAATTTGAGGTGACGAGGAGCGAATGTTGGTTCAGCTATCGATTTTTTGCCAGTCCCCTCCGGTTTCAGTCGTGCTTCGTGATCTAGGAAAAGTGCTGAGCATGCCACATAACTTTCGTTGCACAGTTTATACTTGGTTTCTATGGCTTCAAGGTCTACTGCTGCTTCTCTTGTCTTTGGGCCGCCTTTTATGTATAGGGCATAGGTTTCTTTGACTTCGAGCCACAGTTCTCTTAACTCTGACTTTCTTACTTCGAGAGCGGACAGTGTGTGCCCGTGATCCGGCACCTCTTTCGCCGCTTGGTGAAACTTGACCAATTGATCAGTCGAAAAAATGAAGTCTTCCATCAAAGCCATCACAAAGTGCGTTTAAAATTGTATAAATGACAAGGAAGCGACACGAAACCAAGAATTTTAAAACTCGTGGCTTAAAGCTCTCACAAAACAAAACGAGACTCTCAAAAAGTCAAAAATTTAAATTTAAAATTTAAAAAAAAGTCAAAATTTTGAAGCTCTAGAATCTTCAAAGGGCTTGATAGATTCTACTGGGGGCCAACCACCCCGGCTTGGATACACCGTAACGAACGGTGTGTGTGGCACGAACGAGAGAAAAAAAAATTTCAAAAAAAGTTAAAATTTTAAAGCGCAAGAATCTTCAAAAGGCTTGAAGTATTCTAAAAATTTCAAAAAAAATTAAAATTTTAAAGCGCAAGAATCTTCAACAGGCTTGATAGATTCTACTGGGGGCCAACCACCCCGGCTTGGATGCACCGTAACGAACGGTGTGTGCGGCACGAACGAGAACAAAATTTCAAAAGGTCAAAATTTTAAAGTGTAAGAATCTTCAAAAGGCTTGAAGGATTCAAAAATTTTCAAAAAAAAATTAAAATTTTGAAGCTCTAGAATCTTCAAAAGGCTTGATAGATTCTACTGGGGGCCAACTACCCCGGCTTGGATACACCGTTACGAACGGTGTGTGCGGCACGAACGAAAAAAAAAGTAAGAATCTTCAAAAGGCTTGAAGGATTCTAAAAATTTCAAAAAAGGTTAAAATTTTAAAGCGCAAGAATCTTCAAAAGGCTTGAAGTATTCTAAAAATTTCAAAAAAAGTTAAAATTTTAAAGCTCGAGAATCTTCAACAGGCTTGAAAGATTCTACTGGAGAGAAAAAATTTCAAAAGAAAAAAATTTTAAATTTAAAAATTTCAAAAAAAATCAAAATTTTGAGGCACAAGAATCTTCAACAGGCTTGACAGATTCTACTGGGGGCCAACCACCCCGGCTTGGATACACCGTTACGAACGGTGTGTGCGGCACGAACGAGAAAAAAAGTATGAATCTTCAAAAGGCTTGAAGGATTCTAAAAATTTCAAAAAAAAGTTAAAATTTTAAAGCGCAAGAATCTTCAAAAGGGTTGAAGTATTCTAAAAATTTCAAAAAAAAGTTAAAAATTTAAAGCTCGAGAATCTTCAACAGGCTTGAAAGATTCTACTGGGGGCCAACCACCCCGGCTTGGATACACCGTTACGAACGGTGTATATGGTGCACGAACGAGAGAGAAAAAAAAATCCCAAAGAGCCAAAAATTAAAAAACGCACGAATCTTCAAAAGGCTTGAAAGATTCTAAAATTTCAAAAAAAAAATTAATTTTAAAGCTCAAGAATCTTCAACAGGCTTGAAAGATTCTACTGGGGGCCAACCACCCCGGCTTGGATACACCGTTACGAACGGTGTATATGGCACGAATGAGAAAAAAAAAAATTTCAAAAAAATCAAAATTTAAATTTAAATATTGAAAAAGTCAAAATGTAGAAGCTCTAGAATCTTCAAGAGGCTTGATAGATTCTACTGGGGGCCAACCACCCCGGCTTTTCAGAAGTAAAAAATGTTGAAGAAAACGCAGACTTCTTCAAAGAGGAAGACCGTCTATTAAAAATCACAAAACCCAAAAAATAGGCTGGGGAACAAACCACTTGCCAATATCGAAGCTACAAAAAAAATACCACTACCGCGATGGCAAGCGATTACCTAGGAACCACTTCAACACAAAGAACTACCGTATATATATTTGCGTGTTAAAAGAAAGGAAAATGACGCGTTTGGTGGTCAGGGTGCAACACAAAGAGATTGAAATGTATATTTAAAAAAAAAAATTGCCAATTAAAAGAAATTTTCACTTACCCTTTACATTTTACAAGTTAAGATGAAAATTAACAGGAGATCTCCGCTTCGGTCTGGTCCCACGACGACGATGGGCACACTTCCACGTGGCACTATTCAACAGCGTTGTAGGCAAAGATTGTGCCCTCCTTTTTTTTTTTTTTTTTAGCTTGGTCTGAAGCGCCAGGCAAAATTATGCGCAGCGTGTCTGGAGCGCGTGGTGAAAGGCTGGCGTGGTCTCGATCGCAATGTGTGCGCGTGGTCTGGAGCACCAGGCAAATAGCGTGGTCTGGATCGCAAAAATTTGTGCGCAGCGTGGTTTTGAGCGCAAAAATTGTGCGCGTGGTCTGGAGCACCAGGCAAATAGCGTGGTCTGGATCGCAAAGTGGGCGCGTGGTCTAGAGCCAAAAACTTTTTGCGCAGCGTGGCTTGTCGATGGCGTCACCATCCGGTTGAATGGACCAAATGCTGATGTATAGGCAGACCACACTTACGTTCCGATACTCCTTCGACAAAAAACACAAGCCGACAAGTGGATCCACAGAAAATAAAAAAGAACTCCTTCGGTTTATTTTCTTTACTTTTCTTGTTTTTTTTTTTTATTGTTTAATCGCACGTCGAGTTTTTATTACAGTATTTTGTTTTAAGTTAAATGTTCAGCCGAAAAATAAAATGTTTTAATTTAGAAAAAAAAAACCAAATGGCGGAAGGCCCAAGAAATATTTCAATTACGATGTTGTGTGTCTGGTGGTTGGACAGATAATGCCGTGCCGTCGCTATGCGACGAAACACTTTTTAGGCAAATGTAGTAGAATTTTTACCTTAGATTAAATTATTTTAGAGGGCGAACTATCAGTTGCCTATTTTGGAGTTAGGCACTGTTCACACTGATGTCGTATGAACAAGACCGATTAAGAGAAATGGACAAAAACCAGCAACCAAGGAAAAGACCCCCGCCGACTTCACCCGACCATCCATGCAAGAGGAAGCCGACGCACCCTTGTCGACCAAGCCCTGGAGACCGTCCGGTTGTATTGCAACTGGTGCAAGCCGCACCAACCAATGCAACTACCTCCCGACGGGTAACTCAAAAACCCACTCACCCGCCGGCCGAACTCATTCGACCTCCGCCGGGCCCGGAAGTGCAGATGACCCAGATCAGATCGGTGCGGGATAAGGCCAGCACGCTATGGGACGAGCGCCAACTCAGAGAGCTGCAGCGAGCTAATCCCAGCGATCCTCCGTCAACGGTAGCAACGCCCGTGTGGAAGCTCTACGAGATCGATTTGCCTCCGATGGACGAGGTGCGACGGTTGATCATCCACAACGTGTTGGGGGGCCCAGCTGCCAGACAGTTGCATCGATTGGATCCCAGGCGTCCGGGCCACAGAGCCCTAGCTCTCCAGATGCCGAAACCGAAGCCGATTCTACGAATACCGGGGACGCCAGCATGGATCAGGTAGGAGCAGAGCCAAAGGCACGCTCGCAGCCTCCGCTCACCAAGACCCAGCAAAGGCGAGCCAACCGGCTAAAGAACCCAGAAGCTGACCCGTTTCAGGGCATCACATCAGTGTTCCGCCGTAACACCAGACCCTTTGTTATCCAGAACAGGGGCAGAGGTATCAATGTGATTCCCAACGATACCGGGACCGAGGCGACGTTGTCATTCCTGGATAAGAACAAAGTGGTCCCAATGGAGTTGCGGAAGTAGGGGACCAAGCAAGGTTCATTTTTTTTTATGATCGTAGGACGATCGAATTTGTTTTCGTTGATCGGGGAACGATCGGATTGGTTTTTTTTACCGCATGATGGTACTCTCAGGATAGGGATTTAAGTTTAGTTTTGTTACCTGAAATTTATTTTAATTTGCTTATAACGTTTATAAAAAAAAAAAAAAAAAAAAAAAAAAAAAAAAAAAAAAAAAAAAAAAAAAAAAAAAAAAGAAGGGCAGGATTTAAGTCCCTCAACAGAAAAACATATGCGAACTCTTCCAGTCAATGCCGGAGGGCGTTGAGACGAGAGGGTTCTCGTCTTTCTAAGAAGGGGGGATCTGTGACGAAGCGCCACAATTTCTCTAAAACACCGCACCAAAACACTGTACGTGTTTGTTTTTTTTTTATTAAATTGCCCACACGCAATTAAATCCCACACTAAAAGTTTACTCCAAGGCCAAATATTGCTTGCCTCTTAGTTTGTGTGCATTTCCTTATGGGGAAATGCATTGCCAATAGCCAGCCTATTTTTGTATGGAATATTGTCATTGCCTTACAACTCACACTTACTTATAGTAGAAAAATCTATGAATAGGAGTGAATTAATTGCGATAATTCAGAAAAAGATTTACGGGCTTTTATGCCTTAACGTATCATTACTTTTTCTCTTCCCCGATCTTGACTTCCATAGTCTCCTTCTAAGGGAATTACATTGACGTGGTTTACGAAATTGGCCAGTCGTGTAAGTTCTTCTTGCTTTCGTCTCCTTCTAAGGGAATTACATTGACGTGGTTTACGAAATTGGCCAGTCGTGTAAGTTCTTCTTGCTTTCGTCTCCTTCTAAGGGAATTACATTGACGTGGTTTACGAAATTGGCCAGTCGTGTAAGTTTTTCTTGCTTTCGTCTCCTTCTAAGGGAATTACATTGACGTGGTTTACGAAATTGGCCAGTCGTGTAAGTTCTTCTTGCTTTCGTCTCTTTCTAAGGGAATTACATTGACGTGGTTTACGAAATTGGCCAGTCGTGTAAGTTCTTCTTGCTTTCGTCTCCTTCTAAGGGAATTATATTGACGTGGTTTACGAAATTGGCCAGTCGTGTAAGTTCTTCTTGTTTTAGTCTCCTTCTAAGGGAATTACATTGATGTGGTTTATGAAATTGGCCAGTCGTGTAAGTTCTTCTTGCTTTAATCTCCTTCTAAGGGAATTACATTGATGTGGTTTATGAAATTGGCCAGTCGTGTAAGTTCTTCTTGCTTGTTGGGCGTCTTTAAGAGCCGATCTATTCGTTGCGGTTTCATTTGGCCGAGCGATTAGATTTTCTTTACTACGGTCGACATTAACCATTCAGAAAGGCAAGCCTATACACGCAACCGCAGACTATTACTACGAAATCCGCCGCCGCCGACAGAGTGTTTTGCCTCCGAGCAGACGCATACACTTCCTACGAAGTCCGCCAACGCCGATGAATTGTTCTGCCGTTCCCAGGAGTTGAAGTGAATCCAGAGAAGAAATCAACGCAGGCACTTCCCACGTAGTCCGCCGCCGCCGATATATTGTTCTGCCGACCACACTCCGCAGACTTTGGTTACGAAATCCGCCGCCGCCGACAGAGTGCCCTGCCTAAAGCAGATAGACGTTTACCATTGTTGGATAGAGGTAACAGTTGCTGCGACATATACACCCGAGGGATCTAACATCGCTACCCCAAGAAGAAGAGACGTCCTGGAGACCAGCGCCAGAACCGAACCCTTAGCCAGACAGGGACAACAACTATTTTTGAATCAGAGTAAAAACCTTTATATAACATTGTAAACCAAATCCTGAGAGAACCAAGAAAAAAAAGGAAATAAATAAATTTAGACTTATTTAAAACATATCCGACCGTCTCCTCGTTTTCATTTAAGAAGTTGGACCGCCGAAGCCCAAGTCTTACGACGCTTCCTTGGGTAGACCTTGGACACCCTGAGTATACCCCAGCCTAAGTAAAAGAAGCATCACACCTCTAACGACAAATCCGCACCCAAATAAGCGCTGTTTCTGTTGTATGTAGCAGTCGCCATAGTAGATGTCACAGTTTTTCATCTTCTTTATGCCCGGTCCACTCCATCGCACTTCTTGGATGGCGGTTATGTCTGCTTTGCAGCAGTCCAGAGCGTCCGCTAATTCTCCAGCTGCACGTAATCCATTAAGTGATCTAACGTTCCACGTGCAGATCCGGAGGTCATTGACCTTTATTCGTTTGCTTGGGTCGCCAACTTTATTTATTTATTTATTTATTCATCTACCGAGTTTCCTCTTACAGATATCTTAAGCTAAATTAACAATAGTTTATAATGTTCAATTACTTCTTTCTTAAACAGTTTTCTTTCCTTTGTAAAATCAATTTTACCACAAGGAGAATTAAATAATTTCATACATCTAGTAAATGGTTCATTAAGAGCATAATTTCATCTATGATGAGGAATATAAAAAATATTTCTGGGCCGAATACTTCTTTCCGGAACATAAATATTCAATTGACTTCAAACAACGGGACATTTTATGTGATAAGACAATATATCATATATAAACATGATGCAATTTATACCGCGACGGCTTTCTAAACTGTCAAGACTAATCAGAGCACATCTAGTGGAGTAAGAAGGCATCTCTGGTAAATTCCACCGGAGTTGTCTAACTAAGAATCATGTAAAGGATTTTTGCACTTTTTCAACACGATTTTTTGAAACAATGTAATGAGGATCCCAAACTACTGAAGCATATTCCAAATAGGGTCGTACAAGTGACGTATAGATCGCTTTTATTGCATAGGGGTTTGAAAATTCAGAGCAGTTTCTTTTCAGAAAACCAAGCATTGAATTTGCTTTCGCAACAACGAAGTCAACATGCAGAGTAAAATTTAATTTCGGATCAAATAACACACCAAGATCTTTTACCTCAGACGACCTGTTCAAAGTAATATTTGAAATTGTATAATCATACAATATGGAGGTTGTAGATCTACTGGAAGATAAAATATTGCATTTGGAAACGTTAAGAGAAAGACAATTGTCATCACTCCACTTTACTATCGTATTTAAGTCTTTCTGTATATTGTAACAATCACTAATACTTTTAACTGATGCGAAAAGTTTGAAGTCATCCGTGAACAACAATCCACTTGAGAATCTTAGTAGCGAAGGCAGTTCATTAATATATACCAGAAACAGTAGAGGTCCAAGATGGCTTCCTTGGGGAACTCCTGAAGAAGCATTTATAATTCCCGACTTGGAATCAAAGATTTTGACAATTTGCTTTCTGTTTGACAAATAGCTACCAAAAACCTTTAATTTTTTTTATCAAAAGCTGGATGCATAAACTATCAAAAGCTTTTTGAAAGTCGGTATAAATGACATCAACTTGTTGTCCAGACTCAAAAGAATTATAAACATAATTTGTAAATAACGATAAGTTTGTTGTTGTGCACCTGCCGTTAATAAATCCATGTTGAAATGGGGAAATATGTTCCTTTATGTGAAAAAACAACTTGTTCTTAACAATAAGCTCAAATAATTTTGGTATTGCTGAAAGCTTAGAAATACCACGATAATTTTCAACCTTATGCTTATGTCCAGCTTTCAGTATAGGTGTGATGAATGAAAATTTCCATTCATTGAGAAAAACACCAGCAGAAAGAGAAGCATTGAAAATTATTTGAAGAGGTTCATGTAATGATTCACTGCACTGCTTTATTAAAAAAGAAGGAATACCATCTGGACCTGCATTCAAGCTCGTGTTGAGCATTAAAATTCCTTCAGAAACATCCTCAGCAGTTATATAAAGATGACCCAAATTAACATTAGAGTCCAACACACTATCAGTTATAGAGACGTCAATAACTGTATGATTCTTATACACCGTTTCAAAAAATTTTGCAAATAAATTACACGTAGAAGCATAGTCAGAAGAGGTTTCATTCCCATACTCCATATTTGTGAAAACACCACTATTTTTCTTTTTACTATTAATAAAAGTCCAAAAAGCCTTCGGATTCGATGATAATTGAGACTGAATATTGACAATATATTGCTTGTATAGAAATTGATTCAAAAAATCGTACTCACGTCGCAGTTGACAAAAACGTTTTTTGTCTACTTCAGCTTTAGTTTTCCTGAAAGTCTTAAATGCTTCGTTTTTAACATTTTTTAAATTTCTCAACCTATAATTATCCCACGGTAATTTTGTATTTTTTTTTGTTTGCATTTTGGGAACGAATCTTGAAAATCCACCAAACATTACATTTCGAAAAGAGGTATGAATTTCATTTAAATCTGTTCCAGTAAGAACTTCCGCCCAGTTCAGAGAATTGAAATATGTAGGTAATCATTTAAATAAACATAGTTCCCCTTAGCAAAAGCAAAAATTCTATCAATTTGATCATTCACAGTATTTGCTGAAGAATAAACATTAAAAAGTTTAGATTTAATTGAAATTGCATTATGAAATAAGGTATTTTTTAATAAAGGAAATATAGGTTCATTAACTTCATAGGCCGAACTATTAGATATAAAAACAAGATCCAGGAACCTATAGTGTGAATTATAAATTGAATTTATTTGAATTAAAATAAGTGATAGTAGTAAATCAATGAACAATACTTCACATTCGTTTCTTACATTATACGGAACCAAACATTTTTCTTCATCAGAGTAATTCCAATTGACACCACCAAGATTATAATCACCCAAAATACAAGGAATTTGACTATCATTGAGGTTTTCAATTACATTTTCAATATTTCTGGCATGCATTTCATAAATATCCACAGGACTCTTTGGTGGTATATAACTTACAACAAATACAATTTCTTCATTTGATAAACTTACTCTAACACCAAGCTGGTCAATGTTTTCATTGTCGATTTGAAGTTCCAACAGCTGACTTTGAAATTTTGAGAGAACTGCTATAAGAACTCCTCCACCACGATCCGTTGAATTTAGATAACGATCACAACGGTAAACTGTGTAGCAATCGTCAAACAGCTCTTTTGAATTGATGTGTGTATGAAGCCAAGTTTCGGTAAACACGATGACATCATATTTTTATTTTCGTTCTAATACCACCTGTGTTTTGGTAGTAAACAGAGAGCGAGTTGAATGCAGAGCGTTGAGAAGAAGAAATTAAAGAAGATGAGGAAGCAATAACATTATCGGACGAATGATGTACACAATGATATGATGCAGTTTGCGTGTGGCTACCATTATCATTTATGTATTGGCCATTCTGTTCTCTTTTTTCGGAAAAAACGGAAGTTTTTTACATGAACATCTTGCGGCCAGTTTTCTCCCTTTAATGCATTATCTAAGCAGTCCGATGGTAAACCAAGACGAAAGTTTATGTGCTTTAACTTTTACTTTAAAATCATTATCGTTATCCGAGGCTGTTGTTTGTTTCGGAACTGTCCTTTTTTTTACGTGGTTGGGTAGTTAACCCTACGCACAAACCCCAACCTGGAGGGCCAGGTCCTTTTGGATCCCTTCGGATACAAAGGGCTGGAATATCCAATGTCAGTACCCTGCTGCAGGGGTGTGAGTGCTGCCGTTGGCTCACCAGGAGCTCGTCCGTCACCATCTCTACTTCAATACCCTGTCCTAGTATTGAAAGACCCCGAAAGACCTTTAAACCAAATATGTTGGAGTAGCTCCTTCAGGGGTTTCTGCTTTTATGGCTACTGAAGTCCACCGTTGATTCTGTCCTTCGAATTCGTCCGCTGGAACATTTACACGAAAGCTCTCGTAGACCACTGAGATTCGTGCAGTCAGTCATTGTTCGCAGAGCAATTATAGTGTTGATCGATCACAATTCTCTGTTCCGGATTCCCTTATCAACACTCGCACTTACTAGTTTAGCAGGTCAGCTCTGGACGGAGCATCCCAGGTCCCAGTGGATACCGCTTGGAGTATAGCAAGCACAATTGAGGTGTACTATAAGTTACAGCATCTGGGCGCCGCCAAGTTGGCACCAAACAGAGCCTACCCGAATAGTACAACGCCCATCCACTATTTTTATCAATTTCAATTTAGAGCTGAGAAAAATTTACCTCTGCTTACAGCCCAGCGTTTAATGCACTACGCCCTGTTTCTCAGTGGATTTAACTACAAAATTAAATACAAAAATACAAAGGAACACACTAACGCCGATTTTCTCTCTAGGTATCCTTTAGGAAAGAACGGTTTAGAGGAACAAATCAAAGAAATCTATCAGCTGTGGGAAGATGTTTTGCCCATAACTAAAAGTGACATTTTGAGGGAAATGAAAAAGGATAAGGAGCTTTCTTTATTGTTCGTCAAATTGCAAACTGGGGGCTCTCTCGGATATTCACCTTATAGTGCTATGGAAACTGAACTCATGTTGCAAGATGGTTGCATCTACAGAGGAATACGAGTTCTTATACCGTCAATACTTCGTTTGGATATCCTAAAGGAACTGCACACCGCACATATTGGCATGACAAAAATGAAGGCGCTGGCAAGGAGTTACTGCTACTGGCCCGGTATGGATCGCGATATTGAATAAATAGTAAGGAGTTGCAGAGATTGCGCTAAGGTACTAACCGAGCCAAGCAAACTTCAAATTCATCCATGTGAAATTCCTGCTCAACCTTGGCAGCGGCTGCATGTTGATTTTGCGGGACCCTTTAGGGAATATTTGTTTTTGGTAATCGTCGATGGAAGAACGAAATGGTTGGAGGTATTTCCGATGAAGCGAATAACAAGCTTTTTCACAATTCGCGCACTTAGGGAAGTTTTCGCAAGATTTCGGATTCCGAATACACTGGTGTCAGACAACGGCACAAATTTCACTTCGAAGGAATTTCGCGATTTTTTGAAAATGAATGGTATTAACCAAAAACTTTCTTCGCCAGCACATCCATCTACGAACGGACAAGCGGAACGTTTTGTGAGGATACTGAAGGATGGACTTCGATCGTCTATCAATGACCCCGGAGATTTACACACGAAGTTCCACCGTTTGCTAATGCAATATCGAAAGACCCGTCAACAACAACAGGGAGAAGCCCAGCCGGATCAATGTTGAAATTTAATTTTCGAACGAGACTTGATCTTTTGAAATCCACACACGCGAGGGAGATTGAAAGAAACCAACAATGCAAACGCAGTTTTGATGTTGGAGACCTCGTCCAAGTCCGTTACTACCAAAACAAGGAAATTAAATGGAAATTTGGGAAAGTTACACAGCGCGAAGGACTTTTACATTACTTGGTTGATGTTGATGGAGTTTCGTATAGAAGGCACATTGATCAGATGCGGTCTACACTTGTTGAAGGTAACTTGACTAACACATTTTTATCAAATTGTTCAGCGAAACAACCAGCGACGAATACGATTGAAGAAAATCCAGTTAAAGACCACGAAGTAATAACAACAAGTGAATACTTAGCAACGGCAACGGAAATCTTGTTGACACCAACAACTGCGCAGCTGGTATTGCGCAGGCGAATGCAAATAAAGGAAACATAATTTGTAAATAACGATAAGTTTGTTGTTGTACACCTGCCGTTAATAAATCCATGTTGAAATGGGGAAATATGTTCCTTTATGTAAAAAAACAACTTGTTCTTAACAATAAGCTCAAATAATTTTGGTATTGCTGAAAGCTTAGAAATACCACGATAATTTTCAACCTTATGCTTATGTCCAGCTTTCAGTATAGGTGTGATGAATGAAAATTTCCATTCATTGAGAAAAACACCAGCAGAAAGAGAAGCATTGAAAATTATTTGAAGAGGTTCATGTAATGATTCACTGCACTGCTTTATTAAAAAAGAAGGAATACCATCTGGACCTGCATTCAAGCTCGTGTTGAGCATTAAAATTCCTTCAGAAACATCCTCAGCAGTTATATAAAGATGACCCAAATTAACATTAGAGTCCAACACACTATCAGTTATAGAGACGTCAATAACTGTATGATTCTTATACACCGTTTCAAAAAATTTTGCAAATAAATTACACGTAGAAGCATAGTCAGAAGAGGTTTCATTCCCATACTCCATATTTGTGAAAACACCACTATTTTTCTTTTTACTATTAATAAAAGTCCAAAAAGCCTTCGGATTCGATGATAATTGAGACTGAATATTGACAATATATTGCTTGTATAGAAATTGATTCAAAAAATCGTACTCACGTCGCAGTTGACAAAAACGTTTTTTGTCTACTTCAGCTTTAGTTTTCCTGAAAGTCTTAAATGCTTCGTTTTTAACATTTTTTAAATTTCTCAACCTATAATTATCCCACGGTAATTTTGTAATTTTTTTTGTTTGCATTTTGGGAACGAATCTTGAAAATCCACCAAACATTACATTTCGAAAAGAGGTATGAATTTCATTTAAATCTGTTCCAGTAAGAACTTCCGCCCAGTTCAGAGAATTGAAATATGTAGGTAATCATTTAAATAAACATAGTTCCCCTTAGCAAAAGCAAAAATTCTATCAATTTGATCATTCACAGTATTTGCTGAAGAATAAACATTAAAAAGTTTAGATTTAATTGAAATTGCATTATGAAATAAGGTATTTTTTAATAAAGGAAATATAGGTTCATTAACTTCATAGGCCGAACTATTAGATATAAAAACAAGATCCAGGAACCTATAGTGTGAATTATAAATTGAATTTATTTGAATTAAAATAATTGATAGTAGTAAATCAATGAACAATACTTCACATTCGTTTCTTACATTATACGGAACCAAACATTTTTCTTCATCAGAGTAATTCCAATTGACACCACCAAGATTATAATCACCCAAAATACAAGGAATTTGACTATCATTTAGGTTTTCAATTACATTTTCAATATTTCTGGCATGCATTTCATAAATATCCACAGGACTCTTTGGTGGTATATAACTTACAACAAATACAATTTCTTCATTTGATAAACTTACTCTAACACCAAGCTGGTCAATGTTTTCATTGTCGATTTGAAGTTCCAACAGCTGACTTTGAAATTTTGAGAGAACTGCTATAAGAACTCCTCCACCACGATCCGTTGAATTTAGATAACGATCACAACGGTAAACTGTGTAGCAATCGTCAAACAGCTCTTTTGAATTGATGTGTGTATGAAGCCAAGTTTCGGTAAACACGATGACATCATATTCATGCAATGATGCAGCGAGAAAGTTTTTTTTTATTTTCGTTCTAATATACCTGTGTTTTGGTAGTAAACAGAGAGCGAGTTGAATGCAGAGCGTTGAGAAGAAGAAATTAAAGAAGATGAGGAAGCAATAACATTATCGGACGAATGATGTACACAATGATATGATGCAGTTTGCGTGTGGCTACCATTATCATTTATGTATTGGCCATTCTGTTCTCTTTTTTCGGAAAAAACGGAAGTTTTTTACATGAACATCTTGCGGCCAGTTTTCTCCCTTTAATGCATTATCTAAGCAGTCCGATGGTAAACCAAGACGAAAGTTTATGTGCTTTAACTTTTACTTTAAAATCATTATCGTTATCCGAGGCTGTTGTTTGTTTCGGAACTGTCCTTTTTTTACGTGGTTGGGTAGTTAACCCTACGCACAAACCCCAACCTGGAGGGCCAGGTCCTTTTGGATCCCTTCGGATACAAAGGGCTGGAATATCCAATGTCAGTACCCTGCTGCAGGGGTGTGAGTGCTGCCGTTGGCTCACCAGGAGCTCGTCCGTCACCATCTCTACTTCAATACCCTGTCCTAGTATTGAAAGACCCCGAAAGACCTTTAAACCAAATATGTTGGAGTAGCTCCTTCAGGGGTTTCTGCTTTTATGGCTACTGAAGTCCACCGTTGATTCTGTCCTTCGAATTCGTCCGCTGGAACATTTACACGAAAGCTCTCGTAGACCACTGAGATTCGTGCAGTCAGTCATTGTTCGCAGAGCAATTATAGTGTTGATCGATCACAATTCTCTGTTCCGGATTCCCTTACCAACACTCGCACTTACTAGTTTAGCAGGTCAGCTCTGGACGGAGCATCCCAGGTCCCAGTGGATACCGCTTGGAGTATAGCAAGCACAATTGAGGTGTACTATAAGTTACAGCATCTGGGCGCCGCCAAGTTGGCACCAAACAGAGCCTACCCGAATAGTACAACGCCCATCCACTATTTTTATCAATTTCAATTTAGAGCTGAGAAAAATTTACCTCTGCTTACAGCCCAGCGTTTAATGCACTACGCCCTGTTTCTCAGTGGATTTAACTACAAAATTAAATACAAAAATACAAAGGAACACACTAACGCCGATTTTCTCTCTAGGTATCCTTTAGGAAAGAACGGTTTAGAGGAACAAATCAAAGAAATCTATCAGCTGTGGGAAGATGTTTTGCCCATAACTAAAAGTGACATTTTGAGGGAAATGAAAAAGGATAAGGAGCTTTCTTTATTGTTCGTCAAATTGCAAACTGGGGGCTCTCTCGGATATTCACCTTATAGTGCTATGGAAACTGAACTCATGTTGCAAGATGGTTGCATCTACAGAGGAATACGAGTTCTTATACCGTCAATACTTCGTTTGGATATCCTAAAGGAACTGCACACCGCACATATTGGCATGACAAAAATGAAGGCGCTGGCAAGGAGTTACTGCTACTGGCCTGGTATGGATCGCGATATTGAATAAATAGTAAGGAGTTGCAGAGATTGCGCTAAGGTACTAACCGAGCCAAGCAAACTTCAAATTCATCCATGTGAAATTCCTGCTCAACCTTGGCAGCGGCTGCATGTTGATTTTGCGGGACCCTTTAGGGAATATTTGTTTTTGGTAATCGTCGATGGAAGAACGAAATGGTTGGAGGTATTTCCGATGAAGCGAATAACAAGCTTTTTCACAATTCGCGCACTTAGGGAAGTTTTCGCAAGATTTCGGATTCCGAATACACTGGTGTCAGACAACGGCACAAATTTCACTTCGAAGGAATTTCGCGATATTTTGAAAATGAATGGTATTAACCAAAAACTTTCTTCGCCAGCACATCCATCTACGAACGGACAAGCGGAACGTTTTGTGAGGATACTGAAGGATGGACTTCGATCGTCTATCAATGACCCCGGAGATTTACACACGAAGTTCCACCGTTTGCTAATGCAATATCGAAAGACCCGTCAACAACAACAGGGAGAAGCCCAGCCGGATCAATGTTGAAATTTAATTTTCGAACGAGACTTGATCTTTTGAAATCCACACACGCGAGGGAGATTGAAAGAAACCAACAATGCAAACGCAGTTTTGATGTTGGAGACCTCGTCCAAGTCCGTTACTACCAAAACAAGGAAATTAAATGGAAATTTGGGAAAGTTACACAGCGCGAAGGACTTTTACATTACTTGGTTGATGTTGATGGAGTTTCGTATAGAAGGCACATTGATCAGATGCGGTCTACACTTGTTGAAGGTAACTTGACTAACACATTTTTATCAAATTGTTTAGCGAAACAACCAGCGACGAATACGATTGAAGAAAATCCAGTTAAAGACCACGAAGTAATAACAACAAGTGAATACTTAGCAACGGCAACGGAAATCTTGTTGACACCAACAACTGCCCAGCTGGTATTGCGCAGGCGAATGCAAATAAAGGAAACTTCATTCAGTCACCGAGCAAAGAGTTCTTTGTAGAAATCAAAAAATTAAGTCGAAACAACCGAACCAATTAAAAGTAATGGAGGGTTGCAAGCAACCGAGAAAAAGGCCACAACCTACCTCGCCCGACAATCCATGCAAGAGGACACCAACTCAGCCCCGTCGACCGCATCCCGGAGACCGTCCGGTCGTTTTGCGGCTGGTGCAAGCTGAGCCAACGGAGGAGAGCCGACCGTCAAAGGAACCAGAGGGCGGACCCATTTCGTGGCATCGATTTCGTGTTCCGAAGGGACACAAGGCCGTTCACCACCCGCAGGGGATGCGGAATCATCGACGCGACCCCCAACGACACCGGGACCGAGGTAATGTTATCGTTCCAAGGAAGAAGTAAGGTGATCCCAATGAGGTTGGAGGGATAAAAGCACACCCAGGGAAGTGACTCAACTGGAATTAAAATTAAGTTTGTTTTGTTGTTAAGGTCGTGGGACGACTATTGTTTTTGATTTTTTTTTTCTCAGGATAAGTTTTTAGTTTATTTAGTTATTTTGTTTATAACGTTTATGAAAAAAAAAAACATAAAATAAAAACAAAAAAAGGGAAAAAAAGGAAAAGATATATATAGAAAAAGAAGGGCAGGAATTGAAGTCCCTCGAAACAGAAAAACATACAAGACTCCTTCTATCAGTACCAGAGGACGCTGAGACGAGAGGGTTCTCGTTTTTCGAAGAAGAGGGGATCTGTGACGAAGCGTCACAATTTCTTCCTCCTATTCAAAATGCTGTACCAAAACAATATACGTATTTATTAAAGTATGGTGAGCCCACACTCCAAGGCCAAACTTTGTTTACCTTTCACTTGTGTACATTTCCTTATGGAGATATGCATTGACAATCTCCATCGCTCTTTTATCAAAACAAAGCAAACACACACTCCAAGGCCAAACTTTGTTTACCTTTCCGCACCGTATCTCTTCATGTACATTTTCTTATGGAGAAATGCATTGGCAATCTCCATCAAATTTTTATATGCAAAATTGTCACTGACTTACAGTTCACATTTTGTTTCAGTGGCAAAATCAATGAATAGGGGTGAAGTTATCACCAAAAATCAGAAAGAGTTTTATCGGGTTCTATTTGCTCTGGCTTGCTTAAGCTGAGCAAAAGGAATTTACCAGGCACTTTTTCTCGTTCAACCGAAAGAAATTCAATTGTTCAGGCTTGCTTGAGCTGAGCGTTGATATCTTCTTTATTTTCTTTTTGACTTTAATAGTCTCCGTAAAGGGAATTCGAATTGTTCTGGCTTGCTTGAGCTGAGCATTTGAATCCTCCTTAATATTTAATCCCCGTAGAGGAAATTCGAATTGTTCTGGCTTGCTTGAGCTGAACGTTTGAATCCTCAATAATATTTAGTCCCCGTAAAGGAAATTCGAATTGTTCTGGCTTGCTCGAGCTGAGCGTTTGAATCCTCCTTAATATTTAGTCCCCGTAGAGGAAGTTCGAATTGTTCTGGCTTGCTTGAGCTGAACGTTTGAATCCTCATTAATATTTAGTCTCCGTAAAGGAAATTCGAATTGTTCTGGCTTGCTTGAGCTGAGCATTTGGATCCTCATTAATATTTAGTCTCCGTAAAGGAAATTCAAATTGTTCTGGCTTGCTTGAATCCTCCTTAATATTTAGCCTCCGTAGAGGAAATTCGAATTGTTCTGGCTTGCTTGAGCTGAGCGTTTGAATCCTCCTTGATATTCAACCGCAGACCTCTTCCACGAAGTCCGCCGCCGCCGATAGATTGTTCTGCCGTATTGCAGTGTGCTCTGCCAAAATGCGTTGCATCAACGTTTTGGCAATTATCACTACGGGGCCAACCACCCCGCAGGATCGAAAAGACGAGCAATTTGAGAGAATACCTCTCTTTTGGTCGGATTTGTTGACAGTGAAATGCGTTGTGTGGTGAAATAAAAATTGTCTCCTTTGGCATTCCATCGTACCCCTAATGTTTTTGTGGTGCTGTCAGCATCGAGCATCAGGAAACTTTTGTTCAGCACATGTTCTGGCGGTAAATGGTTAAGTAGGCTAGACGAATTTGCGGCCCACTTACGTAGTGGAAACCCAGCTAAGTTAAGCAACGCTATAAGTTCGATCTGTGCCTGTTTAGCCGAACTAAGAGAATGACCACCAGATAGAACATCATCGACATAGAACTCCGATTGTATGATTCTAAACGCTAGGGGGTACATGGTTCTTCCTTCCTTTGCCAGTTGCAAGAGGGTGCGGATGGCCAAATATGGTGTACAATTTACACCAAAAGTGACGGTTTGAAGTTCAAAGTCTTCGATTTCAGACTCTGGGGAACTGCGAAAGAGGATTCGTTGAAATGGAGTGTCTCTAGGATCGACCAAGATTTGGCGGTACTTTTTTTCAATGTCCAAATTAAAGACAAATTTATAAAATCTCCAGCGGAGAATAAGCGATAGTAAATCTTGCTGCAGGATGGGCCCTGGATACAACAAATCGTTTAAACTTACCCCATTCGACGACGATTGAGACGCATTAAAAACAACCCTCACTTTAGTGGTCGTGATTTCAGGCTTTATGACCGCATGACGTGGCAGATAGAATGAGTTTACTTGACCTTTAGCAACTTTTTCCATTGGAGACGATTTCGGCATATGACCAAGGGTGATGTATTCGGATATGCCCAAGCAACACACAAGCTCTTTAAGAGTTGTACCAAAAAATTACTCAGCACTTAACTTGGACTTAATTGTTGAATTAATTACTTGCCAAATTATATAGTTTGTACTTGAACATTCATTCTAATATATAAGCGGCAACACTTAACCAAGCTTTTAGACATTTCCCATATGTTAACCATTGTAAATATAATGGAATCGAAACATTACTTAGCATAAGATATGAATATGATTGTAAGTTCAGTTGTCGAAATAAACTGCCTGAAGTAAAGTTGAGTTCGTTTCAATTAGGTTCCAACATTAATTTATACTTAAGAATACTATTCCACTTATGTATCTAATTTCGATTTCCAGTGGTACACAAAAGCACTTTTAAAAGTGCTTTTTTGCTCGAAATATGTTACATTGAGGCACTAGATCACTTTTTTTTTGCCCCGAAAAAGCACTTTTACGAATCTCGATTCAGAGGCAAGATTTACACGTACTTTCACGTACACCAACACAAAACATTTGACGTTTACCAGTTTGCAGTTTGATTATTTTGCATTTTTGGTTAAAGGACTGTGAAAGAGAGATAATAAAAATAAACAATAAACTATGTTGTGAAAATGCATCGCTCAATTTTCCAACGAAGAAGTGTTTGAAATTCTGAAATTCCTTACACAAAACGAAAGGCATTTTGTGAATAATTTTGTTCAAAGTGTTGTGCACAATTATTCGGATGAGGAGGTTTCTTCCTAGTGCATTTGTTAATAAAGTTTCGAAAACATTCTTTCTATATATATTGCAGAACAAAACAAACGGGAAGAGTTGGCTGTCAAAAATAGCACACATACAATGATAAAAAAAGAATTTTGTCTTTTCTGTTCCAGTGAGCACGAAAAAAAAGCACTTTTTTAGAGTGCTTTTGTTTTTGCAAAGGAAATCGACATAAGCTCTTTGTAGGTGGTTTTTCTTTAAGGTGTAACCAAAAACTCTTAAAGATATCTAAAATAATTCCTTGACAAGCGTTTTTCGTATGGACACTTTGCAGAACTTATTCAAAACCTTCTAAAGTAGCTTTTGCTCAGAGGTCGTTGAAAATCTGTCACTCACTCTTCTTAAAAAGTTTTAAAGTGATGTTGAAGTACTAACATTCCCCCGTAATTTTTTTAGAGCACCGGCAGATACATAGATGGCTTTGATCGATCGTGTTTGTTTTCGATAGTAGGTACTATAGATTCCATATACAAACTGAAAATACAGTAGCGCGAAAGAGAAAACTATATTTTCAGTGAAAGTCATACGAAAAGTCAATGTGTGATGTGTGTGTATGGAATGGGTATAGCATTTGTAAGGTCATTAGTGGCACAGGGTGTATCTTTAAAAAGAATTTAGTTTTGGAAAAGAAATTCAGTTGTATGTTTGTTTTTATAATTTAGTCTGAGAGTATTTAGTGTGCCTTTAAAATTAGAATTTCGAGAGAATGAATGATTGCTGTTAAGGTTCGATCTGTAAAAGAACTATTCGAAAGGAGAAAACTTAAACTTTTAATAAATATATCTTAAAGCCATATTTAAATATTGGAAAAAGATCCAAATAGCTTTCTATTTGGTGACAAAGCAAAAGCAACGCCTTTAGTTCTCGTTTAAATTCAAAAAAGTAGCATAAGTTAAAGTTTATTTTCAAGAGAAAGTGCCGATTCTAGTTAATACCTCAGTAACTTCAAATGGTGTTATTAAATACGAAAACGATTTATAAACATTTCAATGTCGCAACTTTAAAACCTGATTGGTTAAAGTAAATGTGAACAGTACTTGAATTTTGTTTGTTAAAGTAAATGAAGTGAAGTTACAGACCTAAAAAGCAAAAAAAAAAAACAGAACACAGAACAGACCTAATAGCACTTAAAATTCCGGGCGAACAAAAATGTTCCGGGCGAAAAGCTGCTCACGTGAAACTCATAACAAGGCTGAATGTGAATATGTTCATTAAAAGTATCAACTTTGTATTTTACAGTTTGGTTTGTATGAGTGTGTTTCAGGAATTGGACAATAATAAGATATTAAATCAAGCATTTTTAGAAAAATATGCAATTCTTGTTTTTTGTTTTTGAAATCCTTCCATTTTTAAATTGCACAACTGGTTTAATAATTATATGGATTTACGTTTTGCGATCTGTCAAATACCTTTGGAAATTGAAGAGCTCATAGAAAAGTGTATGAAAACTAAATATTAAAAACGCTTAAAAATTATAAAAGTTAGTTCAACTGAAACTTAAAAGTTGCAATTAAACAGAGAAATAAAAATCTGAGTAAGTTGTAGCATATAAGACACAAACTCTCAAATCTAAGTTGTCCCACGAAAGATAACCTAACTTAATGAATAAAAACAAACGAGGAATCCTTGAAACCTCACCTGAGCTAAATTTTACCGAAAAACGCCGTTCCAGCTTTATTTCAACCAAAATGCCATTAGAAAAGAGTACCGGCATAACTATGGATATGGATATGGCTATGTTCAAACAAATACTCGATGAGAAAAATAAGGAATTAGTCAAAGAACTTGCTTCAAAGGCCGATCTTCAACTGCTTATGGATGAAATATCTAGCATCAAAATAAAACATGATGAGATAGATAGCAAATTTAAAAAACTGGAAGCGCGAAATAGGCAGTTAGAATTGCAACTAGACAAAATATCACAGAAAAATACCGAACAAAATCTCATCGTTCATTTACCTGTTGAGCAAAACATTGACATGAATGAAAGGGCCAAATCTATATGCAATGATCTTCTTGGTCCAGACAGCACGAACGAAGTCGAAGCTGCGTATAGCATCCCCAGTAGAGACCCATGTTCTAAAACAGTCATTGTCAAAATGAGATGTCGTGAATCAGTTTGGGCAGTACTCCGTAACACTTCGAAGCTCAAATTGACAAAAATTCGTATTACGAAGGATCTGCCATACAACATGCGCAGTAGGAGGGCAAAGCTGTTGCCGATTAAAAAAGCACTGTGCGAAGCAAACCCACGAAAGAAAATTGTAGTGCGAGACGACAAACTTCTTGTTGAAAACACAATCTTCACATGGGATACTTCTGAAGGACTAATTTGCGGAAAAGATAATGGATTAAATGTTCTAAGTAGAATACTAAATACTTTGCCAATTGGTTTCCAAAAACTTATGAATGAATTACTCCACCAAAACAATGCGTATCAAATGTCACAAGAAAGTCAACTTCAAATGTCATCAACTCGGCGTTCAGGTACTTCAACATCAGGGCAGACTCAAAAAACAGCCGCTGTACCCTCAAATTTTAGAGATCGTTTACACGAAGAAGAAAATTGAGATTTGCACGTCTATCAGAACGAAACCGAAATAAATGAATTATTATATTTTAATCTTAGAATTTTAAGTTATAATGTCTCTGGACTGAAAAATATGTTAGAGTTTGATGAATTTTTTGATTATATTTTTGAATTTGATATTATATTTTTATTTGAAACCCATGTACTTAAAAATGAAGAAAAATTATTTAAAAGCGTGTTTGCAAACTACGAAGTAAAATGGTCCTGTGCAATAAAAACAAGTATTTTTGGGAGAGGTAGTGGAGGAGAACTTTTTGCGTATCGTTAAAATATGAAAACAACAGATATTGAACTTCAAGAGGTTGGAAAAGCCTGTATTATGAAACTGAAGAAAAACAATAATATCTCATACATAATACCAACGTATTTGAATTGTAGTCACTGGGAAACTCACTTCGATGAACTAACTGATCTGCTTAGTAACCTTGATTCATCGGACATAATGATAATCGGGGATTTCAATGGAAGGATTGGTCTTTCGCAGAACAACTTTGCGACCGGATTTTCTCAGGCAACATTTCATGCAGGACGTAATTCAAAAGACGAAATATGTGATAGGAAAGGAGGAAAGATTATTGAACTAATGGATGCTTTTGATTGCAGAGACTTAAATGGAAGCTGCGATGGAGACCCTAATGGTGAATTTACCTTTCTGCGTGGAACGGCGTGTTCTGTGATTGACTATTGCTTTATTGCTGGGACCTGGAATTCACTGATACTAGACTTCAAAATAGGATCACAAACATTTTCCGATCACATGCCCTTAGAAGTCATGGTAAAAGTACCAAACACAGATAATAACTTACAAACTGATGAAAATATTCTGAGCTTATTACCCAAAATGTTTTGGAGTGAAAGAAACAGTCACTTATATCGAATTAATTTAAATTCACAACTGGAAATTTTAACTAGAACATCACCCGTAGATACTGAAGTTTTGACAGAAATTATAAAAAAAGCTGCACCTGCAAAACCAAACGCAGCAAGCACGACCGGAAGGAACAAACAAGACTGGTTCGACAATGACTGCAAAAGGGCGAGACAGAAATCGTTTGCACTTCTCAAACTACTCAGGTTACACAACTCTGATTTATTTAAAATTATGTATGCGAAATCAAACAAAGAATACAAAAGGCTTTGCTTTACAAAAAAGACTGAATTCGAGCAACAAAAAATAATTGCGATAAGCTGCGCTAGTTCTTCATCTGACTTTTGGAAGGCTCCGAGTTTAGACGCCCAACAATTGAAACTCCATTTCAGAAACCTGCTTAATACTGAACAAGTATCATTAACTCACCAATACGCTGCTCCTCTAATTCATGATGATGTCTTAGACGCCCCATTCACATTAGAAGAAGTCAAAAATGCTATTAAATATTCAAAAGATAACAAAGCCCCAGGAGAAGACCGAGTCCAGTACGAGTTTTACAAAAACTGTACCTCAGAATTTGCGATAGCTCTCACAAATGCGTTCAACAAAATATTCGAAACGGGGAATATACCCATGAGTTTCAAAAAAGCTATATTATTTCCTCTACACAAAAAAGGTGACTATAATGATCCTCAGAACTACAGAGGAATATCCTTTCTCAATACAAACGCTTAATTATTTGGTGCCATACTTTATAAACGGCTCACCCGCTGGGTAAATGAGAGGAGGGTACTGCATGAATTTCAAGCTGGGTTTAGAGAAGGTTACTCCACATTCGATCAGATTTTTACGCTTGTGAATATAGCTGAGATATACATGAAAAGGAATAAAAAGTTGTACACTCTGTTTGTAGACTTTCGTGCAGCTTTTGATTCCATACCACGAGAAGCACTTATCTATAAACTATACTCAATCGGAATCTCAAGCAAAATGATAAACATATTAAAAGGCTTATATGAAGATAACTCAGCTATGGTATGGGATGGAAAAAGAGTCTCAGATGAATTCTTCACCACGATGGGCGTAAAACAAGGATGCATTCTGAGTTCTTTGTTGTTTGTCCTGTTCATCAATGACTTAACCGATAGTATTGGAGAAGGTATCAAAATAGGTACAACAAATATACTTGCATTAATGTTTGCCGATGACATTGCCATTCTTTCTGAGACCGTCAACAACATGCAGCTTAAGTTAAACAGACTGGCACTGTACTGTCGAAAATGGAACTTGTTTGTTAATCTAACAAAAACGAAAATGATGATATTCAGAAATGGTGGCGGGAGACACTCAAGAAACGAACAATGGAATTATGAAGGAGAACCAATAGAGAATATAAGTATCTGGGTATTTTGATCACAGCAAACCTTAATATGAAAAAGCATTTTGAAACCAAATTATCTGAAGCAAAACGTGCGATTGGCTCCATATGGAATAAATGTATTGGTAATAAATACTTAAACCACTCTTCGAAACAAAAAATCATCCGTGCAACTGCAACATCTATCATGATGTATGGAGCTCAAGTATGGGGATATCGCTCATTTTCTACTGTTGAGATCTTTAATAGATATTGCATCAAAAGAGTCTTCAAACTTCCAAACAGCACACCAAATTACATGATTCACTTGGAGACAGGAAAGCCACCAATCTTTTTGGAGACGCTCAAATTGCATTTCGACTACGTAAATAAAGTTATGGGAATGGATGAGAGAAGACTACCGAAAATCGTACTCTCCTACATACTTACAAGGAAAAGTAATTGCGTTAAGGAATGGGAATCCATTGCAAGAAATTGTGGGTTGGTTACAAATTTCGAAAACTTCGAGCAAGTAACAGTTCGTAAAAATACGTTCTGTAAAATTATCGAAAAAACAGGTAGTCTACTCTACGACTCATTTGTTACCGAAGCTCAGTCATCACAATATCGCATGTACTACAGCAAACTCAAGTACTATCTGCAGGAAAAAACTTATTTTGTGAATGCAAATTCCATTGATAAAATAAATGTGCTATTCAAAATACGAGGAGAGCTCACTAACCTGAATTTCATACCACATCGAACCGACCTGCCCATTGAATGTAGCCTTTGCAATCTTAAAGAAAGAGAAGATGTGTTCCATTTCATTGCGAAATGCCCAATTTTTTGTGAGCTAAGAAGGATATACTTTGGAGCAAATACTCTGGAGATGGAAGTGGCGTTGAATATTTTGAATGGTGACCGTGGATGGGATCTGCTTTACAATTTCATCGTAAGCTCATTGCGCTACAGAACCCGTATATTTGAAGGCAATTTTTAAAAAAAAATTTACTCGTATTTTGTTTAAATTTAACTTGAAGCTAAATGAATGAACGTCAATCTGGTAGACGGCATAACGCCAAACCATTTAGGCTATAAGATATTTCATAAATGTAAATAATTGTTAGAACGAATATTTGGTCAATAAAATAAAATAAAATAATAATAATTATATGCTTAAGTCGTTGTCTAGAAAGTCGCATCCAAAAAAAGAAGAAAAATTATGATGCACAACAAAAGAAATGATACACCCTGTAGGACTAATTGTTGGGAAGACAACAGAAAAAAAATAGTCGTCATGTTTATTTTTTCTTAATTTCAAAAATATATTCTTAAAATGCAATAAATTGTAATGTTTCAGAAAAAACAGTAGTTTCAAACGTAAGGCTGAGCATTTATTTGTACAACAACACTTTAAGACACCTTTGACATACTCTTTTGCATCATTGTCAATCGATTTCGATTTTTTTTTTTGCCATTTATTCATAAAAACTTATTTTTTTGAAGGCGCGTTTATTTTAAGGGAGGTATAATGTGTGACTTCAAAGTAAATCTTTTCTGGCACATCAAACCGACGTTTAAATAGCTGGAAATATGCATTTAAGTTTTGCTTTTATGGGAAAAATATCTACTTAGTCTTTGCCGAAAATAATCCACACATAATAATATATTCTTCTTTCATTCTATGTTAATTCCATTTCACAAATACTGTTTTCAATTCGTATTTGTGTAAAAGAGAAAGAAACTTATTCTTCTGTTGTTCTGAAACTTTTCTTCCCTATTCATTTCATTTGTCTCACTCACTCAGACACATATTTAAAACCTTTTAAGTACATCTTCTAAAGATCACCGAAAACCAGTGCTCTTTACCTGTTCTTGAAAAGAATATATTAAGAACTCTTCAGTTCATGGAGTTGGCTCCCCCCTTTGGTCCCTTTTGGGTCTTAACGACGTCTTATCGATTGTTTAAGGCGTGAAAACTCTTATAAAATCGACACTTTACGTACTAGATAAGAGGCAAATGTATTGATTGGGTGACGCTTGAATATTCATGGCTAACGATCTTTCGACTCTTGAGAACTGCCTTAATGCGATGTGCCTAGAGAACCCTAACTTGCCCTTTGAGGATTGTACCTTGAACGGCAGACGAACAACATACCTCCCATCCGAACGTCTCGAAGTTGTGTTTTTATATAGTTCGTCACAGTAGCAGTCCTCTGTTGACCGAAGGACTGTGGACGGCAGTTCCTCGAGTTCCCAAAATTTTCGTAGTTTAGTATCCAAATTAGAAGCACTGGATTTGTTCGATACTACGAACGTATTCAACGATTGGAACGACTACGGAACTGGTCCGGACAGTACCCAGCCGAACATTGTGTTCTGAGCCACGAGGGAATCTGCGATAAGTTGGAGACCGTTCCATGTGATCGATGGGTATAGTATAAATCCGCACAGATCAGCAGATCATTCTGGGACGATTTATTAAACGTGTTTGAGGCCGCCAAAAAGGTTGGGATCCATGACACTAAACGATGAACTTGGCAGGTTGTTCGTCAATGATCTAAGCACAATGACCTGAGCAGAAATGGTGATCTGGGTTTCATCTAAGCACTTGATTGCAAACGAACAGAGTTTTTTCGACGTTATGGCGAGATTACCACTGATTCCGGAAATGGTTGTATTCTTATCGGTTACGGATATTTCGGAACCAGGGTCGATAAGAGCGCGAACTATGTGTTTGGATTCTCTACCAACAATGCAAACTAGTGCCGCTAGTGGTTAGCGGAAATTGGTGACAATCCGATAAGGCTCGTCTTTGGTTTTGGCTCTAAGGTGGAAGAGTTTTTCTACTTCACCCAACTGGGGGTGTTTAATGTAGACTGCCTCAAACATATCTCGGAAAACCGGCCAGGAGATGTAATCTCCCTTGAAGACCTCCGTCTCACATGGAGGTAATTTGAGGTGGCGAGGAGCGAATGTTGGTTCAGATATCGATTTTCTGCCAGTACCCTCAGGTTTCAATCGTGCTTCGTGATCGAGGAAAAATGTTGAACATGCCACATAATTTTCGTTGCACAGTTTATACTTGGTTTCTATGACTTCAATGTCTAATGCTGCTTCTCTTGTCAACAACAACAAAACCCGCGTATATCGAAGATGCCTATGGAAAATGAAAAGTCTTCAACCACCGCGATGGAAACCGAATACCTAGGAACCGCTTCAACAAAACAAAAAAAAAACCATATCATCCAACGGAAAAAATTACGCGTTTGTCGGTCAGTGTGCAACACGAAAAAAACAATTTTTTTTTTTAATTCTTTAAAATTGCCCATCAAAAATTTTCACTTACCCTCTACAATTTTAGATGAAAACTTTTAGGTTGCCCTCTCGATGACGATGTGCACCCTTCCAAGTAGCTGGTCAGGTCTCGTGCGTTGGTTCCAAATGCCAGCAAACAAAATGGCCGAGCAGCGTACTAGCAGCGTAGCCAGGCAATGTGGCTGCAATTTCCACAGCCCCCTTTTTTTTGGCAGCGTGGTCGGGTTTTTGTGCGTTTTTTGTCACCGTGGCAACGTGGTCAGGTTTTTGTGCCTTTTTTGGCAGCGTGGGCAGCGTGGTCTGGCATCGATGGCGTCCAATAATTCGGCTCGAAGGACCAATTATTTTGGTTATGTTTTTATGTTTTTTTTTATTGAAATTAATGTTTTGAATTAGTTGTACTAGGAATTGAAATCAAGAGGCGAAATTTTATAATTTTGACATTTAATTGTAAAATTGAAGCCAACTCAAAAAATGGCTGAAGGCCCAAGAGCAAAAAATACAATTAAAAGGGTGTTCGCTGGTTGCCTGTTGATATACGAGCGAGGGATTCGTCGCAATAAGACGATCGACTCTGTTTCTCAAGGTAAACCATTGAGTCGTCGCAATAAGACGATCGACTTTGTTTCTCAAAGTAAACCATTGAGTCGTTGCAATAAGACGATCGACTCTGAACGAAAGGTACAAAATGGAAATATACTTGATTATAGATTTAGAAGGGGAGTGGCACTGTTCACTAACACTCTCATTCAGAGTCGTGTGAACAGTTGGTGCGTCTAGACTCTAGAGACTTTCATGTATCTCGAACAAAAGCAAAATGGGTAGCAAAGGGTCTGTTCACAAATGTGCAACTGAATAAAACCGTATGCCCACTCTTACACTCCGCAATTCAGTTGCTAAAAAATTTGTTTTTAGAATTTTATTGATTTCAAGAGTTAGATTTGTAAATTTATATAAAGATTCATGAAACAACACAAAAAGTGACTGAAAGCACTTTTTCATATTTCTTTTCACATTTTTCTGTGAATGTTAACATTTTGTTCAAAGGTAACTGTAAAGTATGCCATAAAAATGGTTTTATTTTTATATTATTAGTAGTTTAATTCATTTGAAATAAGTAACAAAATATTTTTTCCAGCTCTCATATAAATCGCAATCTCATATGAATTCAACAACAGCATGTAAACAGAGTCAAAAACACACAAGAGATATTCATGTTTACCTTTGTGAACGGGCCTATTTTTGACATTTCTAGACAAACAAAAAACGGACAAAAAATTGTTTACCTGCATTAATTTCACTACGGAATATTTTAATTCTCCACTTTATACAATTGCTTTGGGTTTTTAGCAAAAATTTTTTGCGTTTTTGTGCGAATTTGGCAAAAAAAAATTCATATGTTGACAGCTGACCAAGAACACCAACCCACAAAAAAAAAACGAAGCGTTTTTTGTTTTGGATATCATTTTATGTACATAACATCCTGGTGAAAAAACACGCCTATTGTGGCTTTTGTAACACGAGATCTATCTGTGATACACGTATTCAGCTGAATATAAAGTTGTGTCAGTGAAATCACTGAAAATAAAGTGGTGTATGTATAATCAGTTTGTGGACGGATTCAGTTGCGTGGGTGAGGCTTGCCCTGTTGTCCTTCATTCCTCTATGCCCCGCAGCATTGTATATATATATATATATATATATATATATATATATACATATATACTATCACTTTCCAGCGTTCCATTGACTTAATGGAAGTCGAAAGTGGTCCACAAAGTGTCCAATGTGTTCCACAAGTTTCATATATGTAAGAGTAGGAAGCAAATAACAACGTTTAAATTTCATCATATATGCATTACTTTCCAACCCATAGGAAATGCTCACCTACAGTGATACATTCCACCATGAGCATAACAGCTGATTCCTTTTTCTCTGGCGCACCCTAGTGACGAACAATGTTTATAAAAAACGCTGGAAAGTGATATTACTATCCGTTATATATACAATGCCCGCAGCTTCCATTTGTTTACAGGCCGCCTCCACCTGCAAGAATTTTCGTTATGTCGACTCGACTTAACATCAAATGTTACGTGGAGGCGGGTCATTTGACGTTATGTCGCAATCTCTGACATCTCTGTCTTCGATTTTGTTTTGACAGAATCAGCTTGACACCAAATTTGACCCTTCCCTTTTTTTTTGGTGCGTGTTGGTGGAAAAAGTCATTTTTTCTCATAGTTTTTCGTCTTTCATCAGTGTCGGTTCGTATCGGTAGCTCATATTAGATGTATTCAATGGCTTGTCAAAAAAGCAACAACAAAAATAAAAAAAAACAACCACCAAATTTTACTTTTCAGATATCAACTTTATTTAGCGTATTTTCGTCATAAATAAGTATTTTTATTTTCAGCACAAAGGTTAGGTGTTATTTTCCTGATTTTTTTTTTTTGTATTTTTGAACTTTTTAAAACAATTTAAATTTACATTGCGCTTAAGAAACTAAGGAAAAAGTCAACAGCTATTGACAGTTTTCACCGAACTTGATCTTGCTCAAAAGGAGGTGCAGAAAACGCTGTGCTATACTGTTCTATAACAGCTCATTGAACACAAAAAAGATTAGAAAAGAACAGGAAATTTTTCATTGAACACCAAAAGCCTGATCTTTTCTGTCTGAAACTGTTCTAGAACAGCTTATTGAACATCCTTATGACTGAATGGAAAATTTACAAAATAAAAATAAAAAATTTCAATCTAAAAATTCTTGTCTTTGATTTCATTCAATTGTCAAAACTCTGCATCCAACATCCATGCTGTTCGAGTACAAAATGATTTGTTATAAGATAATTTGCCCAGTCACGCTAACATTGATTTGCGTCTTTGATGTCAAGTCGAGTCGACATAACGAAAATTCTTGCAGCTGGAGGCGGCCTGTTACGTTGTTGCTTTTGTAACACGAGATCTATCTGTGATACACGTATTCAACTGAGTATAAAGTTGTGTCAGTGAATTTACTAACACCACTTTATTTTCGCATAGTCTAGTCAATTTGTGGACGGATGCAGATGCAGTTGTGTGTGTGAGGCTTGCTCTCTTGTTCTTTACATGCCGCCTCCACCTGCAAGAATTTTCGTTATGTCGACTCGACTTAAAATCAAATGTTACGTGGAGGCGGGTCATTTGACGTTATATCGCAATCTCTGACATCTCTGTCTTCGATTTTGCTTTGACAGAGTCAGCTTGACACCAAATTTGACACTTGCCTTTTTTTGGTGCGTGTTGGTGGAAAAAGTAATTTTTTCTCATAATTTTTCGTCTTTCATCAGTGTCGGTTCGTATCGATAGCTCATATTAAATGTGTTCAATGGCTTGTCAAAAAAAGCAACAACAAAAATTAAAAAAAAACAACCACCAAAATTTACTTTTCAGGTATCAACTTTATTTAGCGTATTTTCCTCACAAATAAGTATTTATATTTCCAGCACAAAGGTTAGTTGTTATTTTCCTGATTTTTTTTATATTTTTGAACTTTTCAAAACAATTTAAATTTACATTGCGCTTAAAAAACTACGAGCAAAAAGTCAACAGCTGCTATTGACAGTTTTCACCGAACTTGATCTTGCTCAAAAGGAGGTGCAGAAAACGCTGTGCTATACTGTTCTATAACAGCTCATTAAACACAAAAAAGATCAGAAAAAATTAGAAAAGAACAAGAAAAATTTCATTGAACACCAAAAGCCTGATCTTTTCTGTCTGAAACTGTTCTAGAACAGCTTATTGAACATTCTTATAATAACCTTATGACTGAATCGAAAATTACAAAATAAAAATAAAAAATTTCAATCTAAAAATTCTTGTCTTTGATTTCATTCAATTGTCAAAACTCTGCATCCACCATCCATGCTGTTCGAGTACAAAATGAAATGTTATAAGATAATTTGCCCAGTCACGCTAACATTGATTTGTGTCTTTGATGTCAAGTCGAGTCGACATAACGAAAATTCTTGCAGGTGGAGGCGGCCTTTTATTTCTCTAAGACCTACCTCTTGATGCACCAACACCAACGCAATCATCTGCCAGTTTGATGGTCACTACTTTCACTGACGGGGAAAGTTGCCAAAAGAAATTTTGTAGTTAGCTTGTTCCATTTTCAACGAAAAATATTAATTCTTTTACAGAAATCCTAATTTACCAACGGAAAGCCGTACAATTGTCAAATTGTGATGATAGGACGAAGGCGATCGTTCGATGGCTATTTTGCTATCGTTTCATACATTTCTTGCGTAAGTCCATTGTATATATATGTATGTATATTGTATATATACGATATATATACAATGGTAAGTCATCAAAATGGAAATTACGGGGCAAGGGAGGAAAGGTTCGCGCTCTTATATGTTTATTTTTCATGAAATGATACATAGTTCAAGTTGCATTTTTGTCACCACAAAATATTTACAAATGCGTTATCGTCGACTATAGACGAACGAACTATGATCGTCTGTAAAACTTACGGAATAGCTCCGCTGGTTGAGGCTAATAGCGTTTTTCATTGAAACTCGGGAGATTTATTCTCAAACCGAAAACTACTCCTTTTAATGCGGTTGAACTGATGTTCACATATAGGAATTCATTATTTTCATGTTTTGAAATTTGTTTTCTTTTTGACTTACTACTTATTTACTCGTTTCCTTATAATTTTTAGCAAATTTTTAAACACAACGCTAGCACAACAAATCGAAAATAAACAAATTATTTTCCATTTAAAGTTTGACAGAGTAAATGTTTTTGCATATTGTTGTAAAAGTACAATAAGAAAGTATAGATTGTATAACACTTTAACTAATGTTGAATATCTATTACCTATGTATATAAATGTTACATATATACACGATACACGAAGACACACAAATACATAAGATTACATTGTATGCTAGTTATTAAGGAAATTCTATAAGTCAGTCTTGTTCGATCTGTCTTCAAATAAACTTCTATCTTATACTTAGTTTTAGTACTAAAAGTCTTTTCATTTAAACCGAATCACATAACATGGTGTCAGGTGTGTGTCAAAATGAAAAAAAAATTTAATTAGTCAAGTGATAAATCTAACAAGCATTTGAACATTAAAAAAAAAAAAAAAAAAAAAAAAAAAAAAAATCAGTCGCTCAGCAACTGCGAGAGCGCATAGACGTGTTGGCGACCTTGGCAGTATTCAATAAATTCGGTTTGTGATTAGAAGTATTAAAATCAGTGAATTTTTAATTCGGGCAGTAGCCTAACTAAAGAGGTGTTCGAGTTCGGTGCAGAGGGTCTCAGGATCGACCCCCAGCAGTGGCATTGAAGAAAGTTTTTTTTTCTTATTTCGTCGGTGTGGAAGTGGACATCTTCTGGTTGAAGAAAATCGCACAACAAAAGGGAAAAAAAAGAGGGAGCGGCTCCTCAAAGAATTTGAGGAGTCAAGTGGTACTTTGATGGACCTGTCCGGTCCATCATCGTCAAGAAAGTTGGAGTTGGCGGAAACAACAACAACAAATACAGAAGCGGCAACAGCCGCAGATCAGATAGCGGCAACAGCCGCTGACGAGATAGCTGTATCAACAGCAACAACAGCAGTTGCAACAACTGCAATTAAGAGGAGGCGGCGCTTAAAAGCGAAGCCGAACATGATGCCCAAGCAAAAGGCAAAGAAGGGAGCAGCAGCGGAGGTCGACGACGATGGAATGTCGACCAGCACAGAGTCCATAGTCAGTTTGAACTCAACATATGACTATGAGTCAAACGGTGGCGAGGGCCGTTACAACGGTAGCGGCAACTCCTTCGCTGCACTAGCAGACGGAGACGTTGTAGTTGAAGACATAAACAAAAACACAGATAAGAACGAAGAAAAACGACTACAAGAGTTGAATATGATAATTCAGAAGCTGTTTGGCGAGATCGAGGCCATAAAAGCAAAACAAGAAGCCCGCAGGAAAGCGGAATGTGAGGCCAAGCAACCGTTGCAGCCAAAACAACAACGGCAGGCAACAGCAGAGAAAACTGCCAAGCAACAGCAGCCAGCAACAACAAAGGCTGCTGTCAATAAAAATGCAACCGCAGACACAGCTAAAATAGCTGTAGAGGGAAAGAAAACTGCTACACATGAGCAGCCACGGGGGACCGCGGCTAAAAAAGCCGCGCCATCGATCCCCAGCAAGAAGCAGCAGCCAGCAGAGAAGCAGAAGCCGAAGCAGCAGCAACAACAACAGCAACAGCAGCAGCAGTCCTAAAAGAAGACCACTAACAAGAGCAGGGTGCCCCCAATAAATACCCTAAAGATGGTATTCAACGACACAAAAAATTTATGTAAGTCCGCCATTGGCGATAGTTTTACTATTAAGAGACTCGGGGTTGATAGACATGCGATCCAATGCAATAGCATTGGTGAACATAAGATTATTCGGGAGTTGTTAGCAAAGACAACCACCCAACATTTCTCGTATACTCCCAAAGAGGAGAAACCTAAATGCATGCTTTTGAAAGGGGTAGAGCCTTCCTCTGATCCAGAGGAGCTCTTAACTGAACTCCGCAGGTTGGCGGGCGATGATCTCGAGTTTATCGGGGTTAAGTCGTTCACCACGGCCAAGGCAAGACGGGAGAAGCGGCTATTGCCGATGTTCCTCTTCACCCTATCACCCAGTAGCCGTCTGGAGAGTCTAAGGAAAATCTCCGTCCTGGACTACCAGATGGTAAGATGGGAAAAATTAAACAGGAACGGGGACATTTTACAATTTCTTCGTTGCCAACGGTTCGGGCACGCCGCATTCAACTGCCAAATACAGTCGAGGTGCGTTAAGTGTGGAGAGAACCACAATAATAAAGAGTGTAAGCTCGGGGAGGCAAGGGTCGAAGACAAGACCCTGCTGAAGTGTGTTCTTTGTGGTGGAGATGGACACCCTGCTAATTATCGGGGCTGTCCTCGATACCAGACGATTAAAAAGTCAAAAAAAGCTGCTCCAACAGCAACTAAGGATGAGGGAAGGCAAACAGCCAGACCGACTCCAAGGGCCGTCGTTCCCGGAATCTCCTACGCCCAAATGGCGTTGGGGGCTGGGAAAACGGTACAGCCTCCCCAGAAAGCGGCCGCACAGCCATCTGTGTCAAAGGAAGCTTCTGGTGAGTCAGAGGTGATGGTCGCTCTGCGTGTCATTCAGGCACAAATGAGCGATCTATCACGGCAAATAAGTGAGCAGTCGCGTAGGGTAGATGTGATCTACCGTGCAATGCCTACGCTTGCGCAATTTTTAGGTTAACGGGCGCGCTGCCGGAGAGGCCTTTTAAGATCCTAGCCGTGAATGTGAATTCGCTAGTTAGGATAGAACGACGAACCAACCTCTTTGAGTTGTTAAAAGACCAACGTCCTGATGTATGTATGGTTAGCGAAACTAGGCTAAACCAGCATCACAATTTGACGAATAATAATAATTACATTATCGTAAGGAGGGACCGACCCAACTCGACTTTCGCGGGTGGGGTTGCGATCTTCATACGTAAGGGCATTGCTCATTAAGTAATATATAGTGGTGAAGTACGCCGATTCCAGTTGCTTGAAGCGTGTATCGTATGCATTCCTCTCCAACAGGGGAGGCGGTTGTATGTGGTCGCGATCTATGCGCCGGAGGATTCTCAAAATTCATGTTTTATAACAGAGCTCGAAACACTTTTTCGATGTCTGAAACTGAATTCGGATGAAAACTATTTCTTTTTGGCCGATGATTAAAATGCTAAACACCAAGATTGGGGAAATCAATTAGCCAATCCAAGGGGGACCCAGCTATTCAATTGGCTGGGGCTTCACAGTATTGAGTGTAAAGTCGATCTGCTGGCTACTGACAGGCCTTCATTTCCTCGAAGTGGCTCATATTTGGATCTATTACTTTTAGACTCAAGACTTAAACTAACCGACGACATTCTTCGACGGACGAAAAATTGTTTGACGACGGTTGAGTACGACAGTGACCACTGTGGACTTGCCGCCTTCATACTGCTTCCGAACGACCTTGTGGAACTGGAGGAGTACGTGCCGACGCACTCTTACAACTACGGTAAGACACGTTGGCCGCGCTTTTCCGGTGCCGTCTCAAGGGAAATTCGCTCGAACGGTATCGCGCCGCCATGCTACAGGAATCTGTCGAACGTTGAGATCGATGAATACTTGCAAAGTATGGAGGATGCAATCCGTACTACAATGGACAGGACAATTCCTAAATATAGGCAACATGACTCTACGAACATGTACAGAAACGCGACAATAGACGCACTTTACAAACAAAAAAGTAGACTCCTGTCAAGACTCAAACTCTTGCACATGAGGTTTACTGACCGACACGATTTGGAGATTAGAACTCTGAAGTCACAGATCAAAAATCTCCAACAGTTAATAAAAGAAAACTACAGAATATCTATATCTCTTTTCTGGAACAACAAAATTCGGGCTGTACAGTCCAACAACCCGAGTATGTTTCCGGAAATAAATAAAATCTTTAGGAGAAAAGATCAAAATGACCTTCAGAGTATTAAACTCCAAAGGACGACAGAGAACAAAGACTTACTTCTGACATTAGGAATAGATCCAGATGACGCCATTTTGGATGATGACCACTTTATAGTGGAAGATGCTCAAGAGAAGGTAGAGACTGTGGGTGCTGTTTTCGAGCGAGTATATAAGGTGAATGATTGCATTCGCCCGAATTACGACCTTGAGAACAGAGCCTTTGTCGGACACTTCTATCTTAGAGATGAGATCTCGCATTGGCGATCTGAGAATCCTGGTTTCACCAGGTTCAATGACGACCGACTTGCAAATGCAGTCATCGCCCAGCGAAACGGGGAGAACTCCCTGTTCGTTTCTAAGATGGACCTCGTGGACATCTTTCACAAAATAAAGAAAAAGAAGTCAGCAGGAGTCGACGGCATACCCAATGTTGCGCTGCGAAACCCCCCTTCGGAAGCGGTGGACATATACACCACGTTGTTCAACAATGCGCTGAATAATGCATGTTATCCAGTGCGTTGGAAGACGGCAGTGGTCCATCCTCTCCTTAAAAAAGGGAAGGATGGTTCCAATCCAGCAAATCTTCGGTCAATTAGTCTTCTTCCGAGTATCAGCAAAGTATTCGAGAAAGTTCTCAATAGAGCTCTGTCCACATGGGCTGAGGACAAAAATATTATTCCCGAAAATCAGTTCGGTTTTAAGGCGGGTCATGATACCATACATGCCGCGTCTAAACTAGTATCTGATATTCAATGGAACAAAGCTAAAAAGCAGTGTACGGGTGCATGTCTGGTTGACTTGGAGAAGGCATTCGACACCGTTTGGTTAGACGGTCTTTTCTATAAGTTGATCAGGTATGGCATGAGTAAACCACTACTATATATTCTGAATGACATGCTTCATGGTAGAACGTTTGTTGTGAAAAGTTGCAATATAACTTCTACCAGAACTTTTAAAATACAGAACGGTCTACAACAGGGGGCGGTGAATTCCCCTATTTTGTTTAGCATTTTCACCGGCGATCTAATTGGTTCCCTTCACCATGCTATAGCGTACGCCGACGACCTAATCGCGTACAGAACAGGTCCAAAGATCGAGGTCATCAGAACACTCTTGCAGCGTGACTTCGATAAGATTCAGCAATATTGCGATGACTGGAAGTTGAAAATCAACTTTCAGAAATCGGAAACAATTGTGTTTAGAACCCCGTTGGCTCGGGCCTCATGGGATACGAGAAAGAACTGGCGAAAGCTGGTGATCTTTGATCTACATGGCCACCCACCCACCGCCAAGCAAAGTAGTAGTCAAATACCTCGGTCTCTGGCTAGATCAGTATCTATATTTTAACAAACATATGGATGCGGCTCTGGCCAGGGCTAGAGGAGCTTTTGCTCTGACAAGGCGACTGTTTTACAGCAGACAACCTGATAGCAGAGTGAAAGTGATTTGCTACATGGCCCTCATAAGGCCAATGATTGTCTATGGGTGCCCTGTGTGGTTCAATGTTACAGCGTCTCAAATGGAAAAGATTCGGGTGTTTGAGAGACAGTGTCTGCGTACCTGTCTCGGATTGTACAGAACACCAGAGTCGGAGTACAGAAAATATTATCCTAATGAGGTCCTTTACAACGGGGCTCAAATAAACAGGATCGACAACTTCATTATAAAACTGACTCGTTGTCACACGGTAAGAGCGATGACCTCGACCAATGGCCTGATTTTTGGGGCTTATTACCCCGACAGAGAGTATTTGGAAAGAACACGCTTCAGTGGATTTGTCCCACCGGAGGCTTTCCTCTATTTTGATATGGAAGGGCTGATTCAGGATAGGTTGGCGGTTCCGCTAATCTACCCGTCTGCCGTAAGTCCGTGGAACGACGGCTCCTTTATAACCGAGACGTCATCGCAGTAGGCGGAGACGTTGAAGAGCTCCTTCGGTTCAGTAGGGCGGTCTCAGATCGCGATCGTCGTGACGTTGTTAAAATGTCAAATATGTTCTGGTGGTTGTCTGAGCACGAAACTCAAATTGATATTGATAGCGAGTCGCCAATGGCTGGCTTACACAGGTTTAGCGTGTAAGTCTTAGGGTATAGGGGGTGGGCACAGTGGCAAAAAAAAAAACAAAAATAAACAAAAAAAAAAAAATTTTTAAAACCAAAAAAAAAAAAGTACAAAAATCTAAAAAAAAATCATAAAACATAAAAATTCCAAAAAAAAAAAAAAAAACATAAAACATAAAAATTCCAAAAAATGCGAAACAGAAAACAAAAAAAAAGGCTACTGTGGCTGCTCTAGTTTTAAGTAGATTTAAATAGTTTTAAGTAGTTTTAAGTAGTTTTAATAAAAATCAAAAAAAAATATGATCCTGCAAACTAAGTTTTTTGTTTTTAAATTTTCTTAGTTTTTAACCATAGTTCTAGTTTGTAAATCCGTAAGTTATCTTTAGGCCGAAAGGCATTAGAATTAAGATATTGAGTAATTTAGAGTACCCGCTTAGGGTCAGTAAGTTAGTTAAGTTGTTATATAAGCAATTTTTATACATTTTTGGTAGCTCCGAAGTAGATTTAAGAAAAAGAAATAAAAAATGAATTAAAACTGAACTGAAAAAAAAAAATAAAAAAAAAATGACTGATCCGAAAACAGATGGAATACAAGTCATTCCAATCTCATCAGAAACGCCTGTCTTTTCAGTGTCACCACTTAACCTGAAAAGCAATATTCTTCCAGCCACGTGGAGACATTGGTTAAGTCTATTTAAAATTTACTTACGTGCTTCTAGTCTTGAAGCTCATTCAGATAGCCGCAAAGTAGCATTGCTGTTACATTACATGGGCCCTGATTCACTGAATATATTCAATTCTTTTAATGAAGACCTAGACAAAATCAAATACGATGTGCTCGTCAAAAAATTGGATGATTACTTTCTACCAAAGGTTAATATAATAATGGAGAGGTATTTATTTTTTTCACGCCGCCAAGGTCCAGACGAATCCATAGATGAATTTGTCACTTCGCTTAAGAACATAACCCTTACATGTGATTTTGGAGCCTTGCGTGAAGAATTAGTACGCGACATATTCATCTGTGGTCTTCACAATAGATTTTCTCACTTAAAAGAAAAGCTTCTAAATGAAGACAAAATTACTTTGGATAAAGCAGTCTTAATATCTCGAAGTATGGAACTCAATAAAGAGCACGTCCAGCAATTGCAAGCCCAACAAACAAGCAGTTTTATCGGTGCTTTACAGAACCACAACTCGTCATCGGGATCCTACAATCATCATTATCGTCATCATCCCAAGCCAACTAGAAAAAAATAACACGCCTACGTCATCGTCTTCATCGCCACAGTCTCAATCACCAAATCATCAAAACTCACCCTGTTATTCACGTCATACTCATCTGAACAGTCAAAAAAATAACCATCAGCAGCTTTCACAGTTTTCTTCGTCAAACCGTAATACTTTATGTACAAAGTGTGGTCAGGTTCACAAATACACATGTCCAGCTATTGGCGTAATTTGTTACAGATGTAGAGGTAAAGATCATTTTTCGAAAATGTGTCGGAGAAACATCCAAGTTCGCAACATCGAACTAGCACCTAATGTGTCAGACACAGAATCGGACGTTATCAATATGATGAAGATGAATCACAGTGGTATGTTTCACTGCAGATTAATAACTGCAACATTTCTTGTCAACTTGACACTGGAGCTCAAGGTAATGTCATATCTATCAATCAGCTACAAACACTTGGATTGTCACGCAGTTTAATTAAGTCAAGTAAACAAAATTTGTTAGCTTTTAGTGGAGAGAAAATTTGTTCATTAGGATATTGCATGCTTAGTTGTATTTACAAAAATATAGTCTATAATATCAAATTCATAATTGTCGAAACTAACTGCAATTGTCTTATAGGTCTCAAAACGTGTCTTGAAATGAATTTCATTAAGAGAACTGGGTGTCAATTCCCGATCTGTGAAGCTGTGAAGTGAAAACATTTATCACAGCTTCACCGAAAATTCGATTCTCGATTAGTGAAAATCCAACCTCAAATGTACATTTTTTTCATATGATAAATTTCTTTTCATTGCTGTATGAGTCGGTGAAAAATTCAATTATGAAAAATGGCCGCAAAACTCAAACGATGAAAAATCCAATTGGAATTTGAAATGAATGAGAAAATGAGAGAAAACTGTCAGAATTTATCATTTAGAACGTTTTAGTACTTTTTAGATCCGGAATCGCTTAGAGTGGGTTCGTGAAGTGATAAAATGAAAAAACTGTATGAAAACTGAAATGATTTTTTTTTTCACTTCACAGCTTCACAGATCGGGAATTGACCCCCTGATGAATTTAACTTAAATGTCAATACATTGAGTTGTAGAAATAATGAAATTCAGAATCTGCCAAATTTTTTATCAAACTTTAAAGATGTATTTGAAGGGTTAGGGTGCCTAAAAGAAAAATGTCATTTGAAAGTTAAATGTGATGTCACTCCGGTGGTTGATAGCCCTCGTAAGATTCCTTTCGCGTTAATGCCAGAATTTAAAAAAGAGCTTAAAAGATTAGAAAATCTTAATGTCATAAGAGAAGTTAAAGAGCCGACCCCATGGGTTAATTCTATTATCTATTGTTTTAGTCAAAAAACCCAACGGCAATTCACGTTTGTGTTTTGATCCGCGTAATTTAAACAAAGCAATTTTTCACCCCCATTTTCAATTTCCAAACGTTGAAGAAATTAAAGCTCAATTAAATGGCTCGAAATATTTTACTGTTTTAGACGCAAACTCCGGTTTTTGGATGATTCAATTGGATGAAGAATCTTCAATGTTGTGCACTTTTAATAAGTCTTTTGGGCGACGTCGTTTCTTACGCCTACCTTTCGGTATAAATGCGGCCCCAGAAATATTTCATTGTGAAATGGTTAAAAAGTGATAAACCAAACGTCGAAATCTATATTGATGACTTTTTAATACATGCTAAGACCAAGGAGCAGCATGACAAAATCTTGAAGCTAGTCTTGCAAAGGGCCACATAGGTTTAAAGTTTAATCCTTCAAAGTCTAAATTTTGTCAAAGTAAAGTAACTTTTATAGGTCATTTGTTTAGTCATGATGGTTTTCGCCCTGATCTATCCAAAGTAGAAGCAATTTGTGCTATACCCAGGCCAAGGTGCATTACAGAGTTGCAACGGTTCCTTGGTATGGTAAATTGCCGATCAACTTTCAATCGCGAACAGACGCGATGCGCTAGTGTCCGACTAAATTTACCTGTGCCCTACATAACAAACAAAAAAAAATCAATAGAAATAAATATCAAAACATACCAACCAAGCCATCCCAAACAATAATCAAAAAATTTCCCTGCCGCGCCGAATAATAAAATTACTTCTGTGCTGTGAAATAAATTTATTCAGTGCTGTGTGCCACCCAATATTAAAACAGAAAAAAAAAGTCAACAATAGACTTAACACTGAGTGCATTACCTACCTATCATCTCCTCTCCCACACCACTCGCATAGTCTCGTTAGCTGCACACATTTCTTCTGTTCGATCTTATCGTATCGAGGCAGTGTGTGCAGGCAATGAGACTGTGAGTTTGCCAGATGAATAGTTGATTCCGTTGGTTGATTAAGATCAAGTTGCTGGCTGGGCATAACACCGCTAGTAACTTGTTTTTGGTTTTCCAATTGATCTCCACTTGTTGATTGGACTTAGATTAAGCGTCTGCTTTTGATACTTTGTTTTGTGTGTTTTTGTGAATGGTAATGTCGGGTAAATTTCGGGTCGATTTTAGCAACATAAGGGGGCTAAGATCGAATTTCTTTGCTGTGTACGCTCACACTGCAAAATGCAGGCCAGCTGTTTTGGCACTAAGTGAAACACAGGTGGGAGTTGATTCTGATCCCTCAGAGTTCAACCTGCCTGGATATAGCTTAGTGCCACTATTCTTTTCCTCCCATGGCCTCGCCGTTTATATTCGGAATGATATTGCTTACCAGCTTCTACCACAATACGGCCTCTGTTCTAATACGAACTTTAATTTCATGTGGTTAGAATTCACCGTCCGTAAGCAAATCATTCATTATTGTTTTAGTTATAGAAGCCCCAGTTTAGATAGCAATTCAACCTCTAACGAGTTTGATGCGCTATCTGAGTCCATAATAAGAATTGTCTCCCTTTATCCTCACACTGAAATCGCAATTGCGGGCGATTTCAATGTACACAATTCAGGTTGGCTTCGACATTCTTCGCTGAGTTTAACGAATTAAGTTGTTGATGAGCGGGTTCCAGATATTGAAGGCCATGCGGCCAACACTCTTGACCTTTTTCTCACTTCTCATCCTGAAAAATACAGGGTTATAGTATCATCTCCTTTAGGCAAATCGGACCATTGTGTCATATCGGTAGATTTTTCGCTTTCCGTCACGGTAAAAAAAGATAAAGTCCCTAAAAGAACTGTGTGGCAATACGAGAAAGCCAATTGGGACGGCCTGAATAATTTCTTTCGAAATTTTAATTGGTCATTGTGCTTTCTCGACGGAAACGTTGATGCATCAGCTGATATGATATCTAACGTAATCCTCAACGGCATGAGAAATTTTGTTCCTCACAGAACAAAAAGCATCATCCCCAAAGAGAACTCGTGGTTTGATTCAAGCTGTAAGGAGGCGATTAGGGATCGAGAAAGTAGTTTTCGAAAATTTAAAGATAACCCTACTGTAGAAAACCGAAATTTGTTCAAACGGGCCAGAAATAGCTGTAATGCTCAGATACAAAGGGCTAAGTTTTTACATGACCAAAAAGTAAGGCAAAAAATACTATCGTGTCCAAAAGGAAGTAAAAACTTTTGGTCTTTTGTGAAGAACATTAAGAACTCGACCACGTCATCGGTGCCAACGCTCGTCTTCAATGACTCTCCGTATGTCAGCTCCATCGACAAAGCCAATTTGCTGGCAGCTCAATTTGCTGCCAACTCGACACTTCCTCATAGCATATTGGCTCCACCTGAGCTCGAGTCTGCAAATTCTTTGATGAAACAGATATTTTTTCGAACTCGCTCGGTTGCGAGAGTCCTCAAAGATCTCAACATACATAAATCCGCTGGTCCAGATGGTATCCCCGCCGTTATTCTGAAGAGGTGTTCTTCTACGCTGGCAAAACCACTGCGTAAACTTCTCCATCTTTCCTATTCTGCTGGGATTTTTCCGAGCAGATGGAAAACTGCATTTGTCCGGCCGGCGAAAGGCGAATCTTCCTCCCCTTCCAATTACCGTCCAATTGCACTTACGTCCCTCCTTTCCAAGGTCATGGAAACGTTGATAAACCGTCAACTTATGATATATCTTGAAGAACGAAAGCTTCTTAATGACCGTCAGTACGGCTTTCGTAGCAAACGGTCCACTGGTGATTTGATGGCTTATCTCACCGAAAAGTGGAACCAATCTTTACATTGTTTTGGAGAAAAAAAGATTATTGCACTTGAAAATGCGTGCTTTTGGTATCGATGAGTCTCTTCTTCGTTGGATTAGAAACTACCTTTCCGACCGTTCAATACAAGTTGTGTTGAATGGCAAGTCTGATACCCACTTCATAAATGCTGGTGTGCCCCAGGGCTCCGTTTTGTCTCCGACTCTCTTCCTCATTTTCATTAATGATCTCTTGTCTGAAACTTCTAATCCACTTAACTGTTTTGATGACGACTCGACCCTCAACTTTTCATATTCGTTTCCAAATTCACGTCCCTGCTCTTCGGATGTGGAACTGGAACGGTTGCGTATGATAAGCTTATTGAATTCTGACCTTGACAGCATTGGTGCATGGGGTCTTATGAACCGAGTAGAATTCAATGCTTCGAAAACTCAATGCTGTTTCTTGTCGTTGAAGCTTAACATTCCCCCATTGCCATTATCCATGAATGGTACCTGCATCGAAGAAACCGAAAAGCTTTCAGTACTTGGTATGTGTGTAAACGATGATCTTCGTTGGAATGACCACATATTTGAAGTCGCCAAAAACGCTGCTAAATGCTTAGGTTTCTTGAGACGGTGCAGGAAGTTCTTCACGCCTTCTGATCTGGCTTAAATTTATAAGGCCTTCATCCACCCAAAACTGGAGTATAACTCCCATATCTGGTCAGGTGCTCCTCAAACATCTTTGCACCTGCTTGATAGGGTACAAAATAGAGCGTTAAAATTGATAGGTGATAGTTCAATCGTAGAATCGATTGATTCTCTTGAACATCGTCGAAAAGTCACCTGTCTCTCTCTCTCTTTTATCGTTTTTTTTACAAACAGTGCTCTAGTGAAATAGCCAGTTGCATTCCTCCCCTGAAACAATTTAGCCGCAACACCCGCCTCGCTAGGAATACTCATCAGTTTTACTTTGAGCCCAACTTCGGGCGTACAGTCAAGTATAGAGAATCTTATTTTAGTCGCACCACCCGTATGTGGAATGCTTTACCTGGCTCTGTGTTTCCCTTGCATTACGATTTACAAAGATTCAAAAGCAACGTGCATCGGTGTCTCCTATTAAAACCTCTCCTACTTTCCTAAATGCTCGCACCTTGTTCTATAACATTATAAGGGTAGTCATAACCCCTTGATGTGCGCGTTAATTATATATATAAAAAAAAAAATAAAAAAAATTATTTAGGTACTCTTGTCAAGGGCATGTCTGCCGAAAATGTAAACTTGTGTAATCTTTTAAAGAAAGAGGTTGAGTGGCATTGGTCCGAAGACCATGAAAAAGAATTTAAAAGATTAAAAGAGTTGATTACTAACACACCAGTCTTAACATATTTCGATGTCAATAAACAATTGACACTTTCAGTAGATGCGTCACAAAATGCAGTTGGAGCTGAAATTTCACATGAGGGAAATCCGACTGCCTACGCCTCAGCTACACTCAAAACGTCCCAACAAAATTACGCTCAAATCGAAAAAGAGCTTTTCGCGAAACGAAACCTTAACGGAGTTTGACAAAGACATAAGTCTCCATTGCAATTTAGTCCTTTCATCAAGCCCTTTATCAATGTCAAGTATGAAGAAATACAAAGTGAAACGAAGAAAGATATAGCGTTGTCAAAAGTTATTGAATATCACTTTTCTGGATGGCCGAATAGCAAAACAAAAATAAATGATTTTGTAATGCCTTACTACAATATTCGAAATGAATTTGAAGTCATAGAGAATCTCTTATACAAGTCAAACCGCCTAGTGATTCCTTCAAAAATGCGTCATGATACTCTGATGCTTTTACACGAAGGACACATGGGCATTGAAAGATGTAGAAATCTTGCCAAATGTTCAATATATTGGCCTAATATTGGCCAACATATTTTAAACGTCATAAAAAATTGTGATGTATGTATTCGCCACCGCTCAAAAAACCAGAAAAAACCTATACAATTTCACAATGTCGTGTCCATTCCGTAGTTCAAAATCAGAATGGATTTATTTGAGTTCAACAAATCAAAGTATATCGAAATCGCACAGTTAAATAAAAGCTATTCAAGTAATATTGTCATAACTCACCTCAAATCAATCTTCGGCCGTCATGGGATTCCAACCATAATGGTCAGTGACAATGGACCACCTTTTAACTCTGAAGAGTTCAAAAATTTTTCTGAACACTGGAGAATTGATCATGTCACCTCAAGTCCATATTTTCCTAGGTCCAATGGTTTAGCTGAATGATCTGTTCAGACCATTAAAAAATTGCTTAAAAAGTGTCATGAAACAAATTCAGGAAAGGAAGGAAATTCAAATTCTCCTTCGGAGCTTTTAATGTCCCGTCAGTTAAGAACAAAGACTCCAGTTTTAACTGAAAATCTAAGACCCATTAATGTTGAAACTGAAGACCACACCAAGAAAATAAAACTTCAGCAAAATAAGACCCGAGAATATTATAACAAAAGTACTAAGGCCCTACCAAATTTAACGAATGGTCAAAATATTTACTACAAGAAAATGCCAATTTCGAATTGGGAACCAGGCACGGTTCTACAGAAATCTATAGAACCTCGATCTTATATAATAAGTTCAAATGACGGTTCTAAATATCGCCGTAATAGAGAACACATTCTAGAGGGATCTTTAACGGAAACCGAAAAAATTAAAGTGGAAGAAGATGAAGATGTACCACGTTCAGGTGATTCATCCTGCCTCACTCCAACGCCTGAGTATGTAACTCGATTTGAAAGAACAGTAGCGCCACCTGATCGATTTGCTTTTAATTAATAGAAGATTAAATGACATTTTTCTATGAGCAGAAGTCATACGCTATTATTAATAATTTAAAGTATTTACTTGTTGAATTGAACTAAAAATCTTTTTAAATACTTATATCTTATTTAGTATTTCTACTTTGAAATATGTAATACCAATTTAAAAAAAAAAAAAAATAATTCATTAAAATAAAAACATATTGTAAAAAAAGGAGATGTTGTATAAAGTACAATTAGAAAGTATAGATTGTATTATATAAATGTTACACATATACATGATACACGAAGACACACAAATACATAAGATTACATTGTATGCTAGTTATTAAGGAAATTCTATAAGTCAGTCTTGTTCGATCTGTCTTCAAATAAACTTCTATTTTATACTTAGTTTTAATACTAAAAGTCTTTTCATTAAAACCAAATCACATAACACATGTGTGCTTGAATTCAGAGTAGATCTCTCAACTAAATCGGAGTAGATCTTTGGCATTTGGAGTAACGCCGGATCTAATCTTTTTATCAATAAAACATAGAAAATGGAAAAGGAGTAGATCTTTTCACAAAAGGAGTAAAGGCGGAATTACACTGTCATAATTATATATATGAACAAAGTTGTCATATAATGTATGGCACATTTTCTGTAAATATTGCAATTTATATTACACTATGCCATATATCTCACTTATATCGCAGCCTTTGCCATATAAAGTATGATAAGCATGAATATAATGAACAAGCCATGTAAAAATCGATTGATTTTATATGACTTGCTCTTGTCATACAATCGGCATCCTATGTTTTTTTATTTTTATTTCTCTATTTGTAGTTATTTCTTTATTTCTGTTTGTATGTTGAATGCACGGAGTGGTTGACATAAGCATGAAATTTTATTACGCATGCATACTCGTACATATTATGTAGATGTAAATTTCAATAATAAGCGACAAAGAATAATAAAAAAAAAAAAATACGCCTTTCAGACAGAAGACGAACATACTTATGTGGTGACAATTATGATTTTGTCTTACTGGCTGAACACAATGCAAAAACGGAGCTGGACTGCAAAATCGGAACTGGATGTGCTGTCAAAATTGCTGTACGTTTCGATTTTAATCGGCCCACAATGCAGCTGCACAGCTTTTGACATTTCCATCATTTGAAACATTGTTTTGTATTTTCTAAAATCGGTTTGAGTATTTTATAAACAAAACAAATTTGATATTGTTATTATGGATGAGGAAATAAATGATATTGTGTTGCTTGTTCCAATTATCAGAATGTTTTATTCGTATTTAAAGTACTATAAAAAAAGAAATAGGAGGTGGTGGGTGCACAAAATTGTTATAAATTAAAAGTAAAAACCAAAAAACAAAAAACTAAAGTAACTCTTGGCTGTCACACAATAATTTACACACAAAATGTTTTTTTTTCCTTCAAAATCATAAACGTCAAATTTGCTGTACAGCAAAAGTTAAAAGTTCGTCAACTTGTCCAGTTCCGATTCCAGTTCCGTAAGCAGCTCCGTCGCATTGTGTTCGCGCTATTGGATTTGTGTGTATTCAATAATTTGACAGCTCAAACTTTTCCAAACTATTTTGAGCAACAGACCCCTTTTCCAAGGCCAAATTACTTTAAAAATCCTGTCTCAAGTTTTTTACTTAGGTACTCTTATAGGTAGATACCTAGTACGTTAACAAGTTTTGCAGTATTGCAGAAAGAAAATTTTTTGAGATAACAATAAAACATAACGTTATGATGATAGCAGGTATGAAATTCAATAAAACATGAAGTGTAATTCATAATTTATTAATACAGGTTTTTAGAAATCGTGCTCTTAGTTGAGAACAAATAATAAATTCATGATTTGAAAAATGTATGCGATGGATGAATTTCTACCCATCTAGTTAGATCTGGTTTAATATTGGTAAGTTGCAGCCTTAAGTCCCCGCATTCGTTGACTTCCAAACGGTTACTTTTTTTCGTCAAAATGTTTGCAACCACACTGAAGCCTTTTTCAACTAAATATGATGATGGGAAAGCGATGAGATATTTTTCAGCAATGTTCCACAATGCAGCATATTAAGTTTCAATGCTGCTTTGCAACCAGAACTTCTGATAGCCTTCGTTGAGCTTTTGCTTAAGCTCTTCGTCAGTTTGGATGGTGATCAACTCTCCTTGCATTATCACATTGGTTTCTTCCATGGCTGTTATACTGTACGAATTCATTACCCGCTCAGGAATTTACAAGTTCAAAAGATTCTCAAACCTTCTGGTAAAATCTTTGTGAAGCGCGTCCAAGTGAGCGACATATGAAAAAAACATCGTCTTGAAGGATTTCTGTTGATTTCAACAAATGCGTAAACTGAAAGTATTCTTTTCTGCTTAAATTTTGTTTATAAAGAATAAGTTTTCTCACAAACGCCGCGATAATTGATTTGATTGATGTTTTGATCAAGTTGAGATCGGTCATGTAATAAATATTCGTCATAGAATTTTTCAGATTTTCTTCCAAATTTGGATCTTTTTCATTTAAAAACTCCAACACAGACCTAAAAATAGCTGAAAATCTTGCTAAGCCAACACATCTTGAAAGCCAGCGAACTTCAGTGTGTAAAAGTAACTTAGTAAAGACTTCGTCGTTATCCTCACAAAGCTGAGCAAATAATCCAGAGTTCAATGAATTGCTTTGAAACTTGTTGACAGCATTTATAACGTATTGCACAGACTGGTGCAATCTAGGACTCAGATTTTTTGCTACTAAATGTTGTCTGTTAACCACGCAGTGAATCACCAGTACATCAGGCAATTGCCGCTTCAAGTAAGCTATAAAACCACGATGACGACCAACCATAGATGGTGTTCCATCAGTCGCAACAGAAATAATGTTTCTCCATGTTGGAATAGCTTTGTCGGTAAAAAACGTTCCGGTGCCAGAAAAATTAATTCTCTTCTGGTATCAGTTTCCAAATATATGGTAGAAAGCTGTTATCGGCACATATTTTCTATATACATATTCATCTATGATATATGGAACGTATCCTAACAACAGAGCTTCATTGCAGGGTAATGTAGACTCGTCTAACTGGAGAGAGAATCTCTTGGTCTGCAATAAATTTCATAAATTGTTTTCCACGTAGCGACCCATCTCGTCTATTCGTCTCTGAACGATGTTATTGCTGAAGGATATTCTTTTTATAATATCTTGAGCGGGCTTATGAGGACCTCTGCAATGTCTGCTAAAATAAGCTGATCTCCAATTGTGAGAGTCTTCCCCGACTTCGCTATTAGCAGAGATATATTGTAGGACGCTCGCAAGCCATCAACGTTTTGCATAGAAACGTGATAAGAGGTCCTCCATTTTTCAAGGCATCGATCGTTACTAAATACTTTTTCACATATGAGACACATCGTCAAGTGTTTATTTGATGACGATGAAATAATTCCAAACTTTAGGTGGTCCAAACTGCACTGTCTACATTTTTTTCGTGTCTGCGATCACACCGCCAATCTTAAGCAAAAAATGTTCAAAACTTCTACTTATAATATCACAATTATACAATACTATGTAAATTTTTTTATGCACATGTTTAAAATGTTACTTTTCATTTTTAGAATGGCAAAAAAAAAAACGCAGTACTATCTTTGAAGTTTAAAATAAGAAAATGTGTTAAGGGGGTCGATTGAAAAAATTGCCGACCCCCAAATTCAGATTTCGTTTTTGTCGACCCCTGAGGAAACGATATCGACCTCTAGGGGTCGATATCGACCACTTTGGGAATCACTGCACTACACCATATATGTATACATGGTTTTAGAATCATTGCCATATATATAGAGTCATACAAACATACAAATACTCCCATATATACATATATGACTATCACACTTATATGACGATGTTGTGCCATTTTTTTTTTTGTCAACTTGTCATATTTATATTAGTGTAATACCGCCTAAATTCTTTTCGTCAATGAAAAACGATATAAGTTTTATCAAGCGGAACAATAACTCATACTTAAGCAAGTAAATATAAATCTGTATGTGTTTATTCCTGAAGTTTGTACTCACCATTTAACGACAATAGTTTGACAAAGTTGTCTGGAAAAACACCAATTTTTCCATTGATTTCGCCTTTCCACCAGCCTTGGTCGGGCAGCTCTTTGCTCACTATTGAAATTATATCTCCAATATACAGTTCTAGTTCATCGTCATTTTGTGGTTTGTAAGGAAATTCGACCCTACAAAATTCTTTGAGAAGTCTCGGCGGGAGAGTCGGCCTTAGAACAGTTTGAGCGGACGTATCTTCTGTTTGGTCTTCAGGTTTCATTTGACTCTTGGTTATATTTGTTTTTTTTTTTATGGTTTTGGTAGCAAATATTGATGCCTTTGATTCTAGAATTGGGGTTTGACGGTCAAAGGCAAACACTTGTGGGCCCTGCATTGTTACTACGAAGTTTGATGGAAAAACACCGATTTTGTTATTCAGCTTTCCTCTCCACCATCCCTCTTCGACCTTAAAATATAAAAAAATATGAATTTTTCTAAGAACACAATATTCAAGTGGCGTTTTATTCAATCATAAAAATGTACGTAACCCCATGCAGAAACAATGATCGCAACTTATGCAAATAGTTACAATGCTAATGCAAGTGTTTTCCAATTTTTCACCTGTTGTTTTCCGGCTTCTTCGATTTTAAGTTAATAGTGGAGGACCTTTACCTAGGAATCCAGAGCCAGTCCATGGATTTTCATGAAATTTTCGGAAATGTGCGTATAGAAAAAAGTTAAAAAAAAAATTTTCACCGCTCTCAATTTTTTAATTTTTTTTTAAATAAATTACTAACTTTTAAAATTTTCTTTTTTTTATGTAGGGTTTTTCAGATACGGACTTCCAAAAGCTCAGGATGGATAGGTTTGGTCAAGACAAAAAAAAAAAAAATGCATTGGAGGGGGCTCTATAGTCTATATCCCTCCATGTAGGCGGGAGGGGCAATTTTATATGAAATTTACTCAATTTTTTTTTTAAATTATTAAAAATCAACTAAGCCACTTACTTTCTCATACTTTAGTGTTTTTGAAAGCTATTGCTTTGTTTTTCAATAAAAATTTTAATTTGAGTTCACTTAATGAAAAGTTTTTGAGAGATCAAGCCTCAAAGTAAAAATTTTGAAAAAAGAAAATATTTTTTCTAATTAATTTTATTTTTACATAATTTTGCCCTATTAAGGGCCATTTCTTTCCATATTTAATGCTTTTATTAATTTTGACTCAAAAGCAAAAAACCGAACGAAAAAATCTTTCTTGGTTTTAGAGAAATTAAAAAAAAACGAAAGGTACTTTTTTCCAGAAAACAAAATGGCTGTAATTTCCCGCTGATTGAACTTTATTCCTAGAGGTTAAATATGAAATGTATTTTAAATAGCATATTAAAAAAAGTTAAAAAAAAATTTCATGTGATCTTAAAAAGTAAGTGGCTTAGTTGATTTTTAATAATTTTTTTAAAAAATTGAGTAAATTTCATATAAAATTGCCCTCCCGCCTACATGGATGGATATAGACCCCCCTCCAATACAATTTTTTTTTTGTCTTGACCAAACCTATCCATCCTGAGCCTTTGGAAATCCGTATCTGAAAACCCCTACATAAATAAAAGAAAATTCTAAAAGTTAATAATTAACTTTAAAAATAATTAAAAAATTGAGAGCGGTGAAAAATTTTTTTTTAACTTTTTTCTGTATGCTATCCAAAACACATTTCCGAAAATTTCATGAAAATCCATGGACTGGCCCTGGATTCTTAGGTTTTGCCTTTTTTGTGTCTAACGGCCCTCCACTATAACTTATTCTTTAAAAATATAACGAAAGTATATTGATTACACTTAAATATATTTTTTTTTTATTGTTGTAGTGCGCATTCAAATAATATAATACACCTAATTCGATTTTTCCATTCTCTCAAATTTTTTATTTATCTTCTGGTATCAATCGAATGACTCCCATTCCGTATCTTCAAAGCAACTCGAATAGACATTTAAAGAAATGAGCGCTATATGGAGCAATTATAGGTACAAAACACTTGCCGCGAATTTTGCCATAGAGCGTCGTAAACTTTTAGGAATTTCAGATTCGCATGAAATACCCAGTTGCCATAAGAAGACGATAACCAGTGGAAGCGTATGCTTGCTGAAGCTGCATTAACTGTACAGCAATACATATTCGTCTACTTTTTGCTATAGTGTTGACTACATGTTTCCCAGCTCGAGCAAACATATTGTGGGATAATCACAAAGATTCCATGACTGATGATATATTGCGTCAACATCGTACACTGTGCAACGATCTAACTATAACATTCAGCGACGGTGTGTACAATGAAGCATTGATTGCTATTGAGGATCTTTGCATTGTCATTACCAAGTTATCACTCACTTGACCTGCATCTGATTTAATTAACACTGAAATGAGTCGCGAACTGCAGTACAACACTGTAGAAATTGCAGCGATTGTTACTCGCAATGTCCCACATTGACCGCATTTTACTCGCAGTTTCAGCAGGACAAGGTGGGTTCTTCTTTTTGGATGCACCGGGTGGAACTGGCAAAACATTCCTTATTTCACTAGTTCTTGCTGAAATACGATCAAATTATGGCATCGCATTGGCCGTTGCATCATCGGGCATTGCGGCAACTTTATTGGATGGAGGCAGAACAGCTCTTTCAGTATTTAAGCTGCCACTTAATATTCAAAATAACCCCCACGCAGTGTGTATAATATTCAAAATAACCCCCACGCAGTGTGTAACATTAAAAAACAATCGTCCAAAAACAATACACAGGGTAGATGGTAGCAACAAAATATGTGGATAAGCGCACAGCACCACGAGACCAGAGAAGTATAAATAGGGAGAGCTGAGCCAAGGACATTCAGTAAACCACCAAGGACAACCGGGAGTGAACACCCTGAGGAAGACAAAGTCAACCGACTTCTTTATTGTAATATTTATTTTTTGACATGTAATGTTATATCTTATAATATTCTAATCTTAAGTCATTGTATACCGTTAGGCCCCTATGTGCCAACAAATGTAAATTTTTCCAATGTTATCATATGTTAGTTGTAAGCCAAATTGTAAATATTGTTCAATAAAACAAACTTGAACTTGAAGGACATTCAGTCAGCCGGCACCGGTGCAACGGTGCACATCTCCTGGTAGAGTAGGTTGTCTTATAAATTATATTGCTATTTAAACTAATATTTCGTGCCACACGGGGCCGTACTAGTACCAGTGATCAGTCAGAACTCAAAGTCTTGGCCTTCGTTGCTGGCAGGGGCATTAAATCATACCTGTCATACCAACCGTTCTTTCCAGCTAAGAGCAACCTTGTTTAGCTTGTGTATACATTATTAAACCAAGTCCCGCACAGGACTGAATAGCGCCTGTGATCTCTGCCGGAGGGCATATAAGAATACTCAAACCGTCACCGCTTATCCGTTGAGGATATAGCTGCGATCTTACCACACGGGGCCTTAGTGTGCCTGTGATCTTTGCCGGAGAGCATTTAAGAATACTCAACCGTTAACTCGCTGAGGAAAAGCTGCGATCTTACCGCATAGGGACAGTAAAGCGCCTGTGATCTTTGCTGGAGGGCATATAAGAATACTCAGTCGTCACCGATTGCTCGTTGAGGGTATAGCTGCGATCTTACCACACAGGCCCTAGAGTGTCTGTGATCTCTGCCGGAGGGCATTTAGGAATACTCGACCGCTAACCCGCTGAGGGAAAGCTGCGATTTTACCGGACAGGGACTGAAAAGCGCCTGTGATTTTTGCCGGAGGGCATAAAATAATACTCAGCCGTCACCACTAACCCGCTGAGGGTGTAGTTGCGATCTTACCGCATAGGGACTGAAAAGCGCCTATGATCTTTGCCGGAGGGCAGTTAGTAATACTCGACCGCTAGCCCCGCTCTCCACTACAGGTACACCGCCGAACTAAATCAGCCGACCGAGAGGAACAACACCGACAGTAGCAGACAAGGGTTCCTGTTACCGACGCTGTCGTGTACGATATATCTACAAAGGCGTATAGCGCCATATTTATAAATTGCGAATTTGTGGTTTTGTAAATAAACTAAAGATAAAGAGAAGTTCGAACAAAGAAAGAGTCTGACCTTCTATGCGAAGTTTTAGTGTTTTTATTCGCCGACCCTGGACAGCCGTGAGTCATACCCCGGCTGGAAAATAAAAAGCACATCACAATTTGGCACCCGAGCAGGGACGATAGGTCTATTCCCCGAGAAACAGAAACTCTTTATCGAACTATAAAAAGAAAACGTAAATAAACCGATCATGTCAGACTCCGAAGAAAGCTTTGATGTTTACGCAATCATCGGAGCCATTTACTTGCTCAGTAAGGAAGAGCTTAAAAACCGAATGAGTCAACAAGGACTGGATACCGAAGGAACGATAGCCGCTCTTCGGACTAGATCTAGCGTTAATATAAAAGGAGCCAGAATGAGAAAGTCGATGCAAAGTCTTTGTGAAGACTTGGAGAAGGTCGTTACCACAAGAGAGTATGACGGCACACCAGCATCAGAAATCAATACCGAACCAGCACCGAAATCGCCTCGCTATACAGAAGTACGGTTTGAAGTACCTTCGTATATGCCGCCAGCACCATTACACACGCCTACCAGCGTTACCGAGGCATCCAGAGGTTGCCTACCTACCGAAAACCTACCCGACCAAGCGAGTACATCGCATGGCTTTACCCACTCAGACAACAGAACTACGGTGAGAACCACCGGTAGAGTTGTGCTCAGCTATGAAGCTGAAGTAATGAACACAGTACGAAAGTGGGGACTAAAATTTGACTCGGCTGGTAACGCCACAGAATTCTTAGACCACCTCGAAGAATTGACTACCTGTTATGACCTGCGCCCGGACGACGTAGTTAAAGCATTGCCAGAACTCTAACGTGGCACTGCATTAGAGTGGTGTCGCATTAATCGAGTCCGTGTCAAAGTATGGAGCGAATTTCGTAGCGCCTTCTTCGAACACTTTTTGACCGCCCGTTACTTGTGCAAATTAGAGGATGAAATAGTGCGAAGGAAGCAAGGCCCCCGTGAGAAGGCAAAAGATTTCATCCGGGGCACGCAATATTTGATTCACCGTCATCCCCGCATAAGCCTGATGGACAATATCGATCATATATATGACAGCTTGCGTGCAGAGTATCATTTATACATAAAGAGGCGCGATTTCAAGACGCTCGAGGAGCTTATGACATTGGCAGAGGAGTACGAATATATTCAACGGGAAGATCGTAACTCTCGCCACTCGTTAAATCGTACTACGCCAGCTTTGAACCGAAATGCACCACCATACCGCCCGTTACATGACAACCGACCGGGACTACCAGTTCAACGCCCCGATTTCAATCGCCCTAATTCCAATAGACCGATACTCCCCGCCAGCCAGTACGACCGGTCCACGCACTTCTTGAATTGTTAGCAGCGGGGACACAACAAAAACAACTGCCAGAGGCCCTTCCGACTCTTTTGTTCTTACTGCGGTGAGGACGGGAGATTAACCGAGGACTGTCGATGCCATCCACACAGGGCCGCAGTCATGGACAGCCAAGTTAACAGCTGTTCATCACGAAAAACCCGGAATCAAAAACCAGAGACGTCAAGGGCACTCACTTCAAGCGCCTTGACATCGACCAAAACAGAGCCGACCTCGACGACTCAAGTAAGACTTGATAAGCGGCACACACGAATAAACCAGAAACAACAAGACAGCGGTAGGAGTCCCCAACCACCGCCAAAAACAGAAGCAACGGTGTGGGACCTTGTTGAGAGAGCGAACAAGTGAGACGTGTTGAGAACAGCTAAGAAGAAAAAATAAAAATATAGTGTGAAAAGCTGAGCGCGGGTGCTTAAAATATTATAAAAAAAATCACAGAAGCTGTCTTTTAATACTTAAAAGTGAAACTTCAATAATACGTTAAAGAGAAAGTGAAGAAAAGAAAATAAAATATAAAATTTTTTAAGCATTGAGATAGCCAGTAGTGAGTGAAAGGATAGAGACCTATAAAGATTTACATTAATATACAATACACATACAGTATAAAGTAATACATAATACGAAAAAAAAAAAAAAAAATTAAAATGATTGATTGTGCGCAATGCAATAAGGCGGTAAATAGGCACAGGAAAATGGCTTCTTGTGCAATGCATTTTGTGTTAATTTGAGCCAATACGAGAGTAATGTGTTGAAAAACAAAAACATTATATTTATTTGTGATGAGTGCAAACAATACATGAAGTTGATAATTTTAAGAATGGATGAAGTGCTTAAAGTAGTGAACGACAACAAAACTGCATTAAATAAAATTGAAAATGTTCTGAAAGTGGTAAATGAAAATAGAGATGCATTGAATAAGCAAGAAGAAGAGATAAAGTTATTAATTAAGAGTGTCAAAAGTCTCAGTGAAAAAGAGACAAACGTAGTAGAAAATAAAAAGACATATAGTGATATAGCAAAAAGAAACGTACCGCCGCGCCGGTCATTGTGAAGCCAAACAATAATTCGGAAAAGAGCAGTGAAAAAACAAAAGAAATTATAAAAGAAAATATAGATCCAGCTGATCTTGCACTGCAGATTAGTGGGGTATCAAAGAGTGAATATGGATCTTCTTCTTCTTCTTCTTCTTTTTCATTTCCGGCGTTACGAGTAGTGATCTTGAAGCGATCACAACTCTCCCACTTTTCCGCTTCACACTAGTGATCCGCCTGTGGGGTACGCCGCGTTGACCTCAGAAAGCGTCGGCAAGCCTCCCGGTTTTGGATTGTTCCATGTCTGAGGCCAACCAAATGCTGCTGTTTTTGCATTTGCTTGTACCAGGTGTGTTTTGGCCTGCCTTTTCTTTTTCGTCGCGAATTTGTGAATATAAAATGAATTATAGAGTGAATATGGATCGGTTGTAATAAAATGTGGAAACGAAGAATCTACAAAAAAGATTGAAATGGAATTAAAGGAAAAACTGGGAGAAAATTATAATGTAAACATTTCATCTTTGGTTGAACCTAAAATTGTTATTATAGGGATTGATAAAGAAGTAAATGAAAATTGTTTATTAGAAGTGTTGAAAAAACAAAATAAAATTGAAGGTATGATGAAAGTAATAAAGTGCTATGAAAGATATCAATATAAAAGGCAATATAATGCTATAATTGAAGTAGAAAGTTAAATATTTAAGAAAGTATTAGAAGTGGAAAAACCGAGCTTAAACGTTGGGTGGAATAAGTGTGCTGTTTATGATAAAGTAAACGTAAGAAGATGCTTTAAGTGTTGGGGATACCATCAAGGCAAAAGATTGCACAAAAAACATATGTTGCCCTAAGTGTAGTGAAGAACATAAATTAGACGAATGTAAAAATGAAGTGCTAAAATGTAAAAATTGTGTGCTAACAATAGAAAAGCTGGGTATGGAGATAAACCCTAATCATGATGCTCGCGACGTGAGTTGTCCAGAGTATTTAAGGAGAGTTAACCAAGAGCGCACTAAATTTGCATATTAGCAATCAAAGTCATATTTTGACTGCGCTCTATTAAATATTCAAGGACTCACAAACAACTTTACTGAAATTAAACATTTAATAATTGAAAAAGAATATGATTTAGTTGTGTTAACTGAAACTCATTTAGGACAATGGATATTAGACAGTGAAGTGAACACAACAAACTATAATGTAATAAAATGTGAAAGTACATCACCCTATACGGGGGGGATAGTAATGTATTTAAAAAAATGTTATGAGTTTAGAGTACTAAAAAACTTCCAATTAGATCTAAGTGTTTGGATTTTAATAATAGAAGTGAAAACAGAAAGTAAAAGAGTTTCTTTTTTCGGTTTATATCGTTCACCGAGCACATCAATAAGAAATTTCTGTGATAAAATGAATGAATGGATGGATGAATTAGAAGGAAAAGAGAATTTAATAATACTAGGTGATTTCAACATAGACTGGTTAGTTAATAGTATATATAAAAACGAACTTGAGGATATGTTCCGGGAAATTATGTGTAATCAACTAATCAAAGAACCAACAAGGATAACTTTAACAACCAAGACGCTTTTAGATTACATAGTTACGAATATAAAAAACTGTATAGTCAAAGTGGATAACGAATTGAAAATTAGTGATCATGAAACAATAACATTTAAAATAGCAACTCATAAAAAAGAAAAATGTGATAGACAAAAAATTATAACATATTTAAAATATAACAAGTTTCAATATGTCCAAAAGATCAGAAGAAGTGAAATTAATAATATTAGCATAACAACACAAATCAATGATAAAATTAGCAGTGTTTTTGAAAAAGAAATTTTAATTGTAATAAAAAAGTTTGTAGTTACTAAAAGTATAAAATGCAATAATCAAATAAAATGGTTTAATGAAGAGTTACGAAGATTAAGATCTCAAAAAATTCAAAGTTACACAAAGTTTATTTTTACGCGTTCTTTTGTAGATTGGCAAAATTATAAAAAAATAAGAAATATATACAAAAAGTCTGGATAAAGCTGAACGATTATACATTAAAAATAAAATCAATGAATCAGAAGGCCAAAAATCAATGTGGAAAACAATCAAAAAGCTAGTGCTCGGTCAAAACCAAACAGAAAATAAAAGCATTATGTTTGATCGAATGGAATTCGTGGAGAATAAGGTAATTGCAAATAAGTTTAACGAGTACTTTGTAACGAGTGTTAATGTGATAAATAATGACATTCCCAAAACACCATGGATAAATTATGCTGAGCATAGTGAACAGGGTTATTTAAAACGTTAGAAAATATTGATGAACTTTTAAAAATTATAGAAATCATGCCAAATCAGAATGATTATAACTTTATGAACAAAGAAATGTTAAAAGACAGTTTTAATTACGTTGGACCAGCTTTACTAAAAATAATAAATTATTCGTTAATTAATGGGACTTTCCCGGAAAATTGGAAAACATCTGTGATAGTACCGGTTCAAAAAATTGCTAATTCAAATAAGTGTGAACATTTCAGACCAATAAATATGCTACCTTTACATGAAAAAATACTAGAAAAAGTGGTACAAATTCAGTTTGAAGACAATAACATTATAATGGAAGAACAATCTGGTTTTCGTAGAAAACATTCGTGTGAATCTGCATTAAACTTGGTAATTGCTGATTGGAAGGAGAAGATACATGAGAAAGAGAAAATAGCTGCAGTGTTTCTTGATCTCAAGCGTGCATTTGAGACTGTTGACAGGGATATATTGTTAAAAAAGCTACACACCTATGGGGTAAGAGGAATAGAATATCTATGGTTTAAATCATACTTAACAAATAGGAAACAAGTAGTAAGATTTAATGATGAATTATCAAACAGTAATTCTGTTGAACTAGGTGTGCCACAAGGGTCAATGTTGGGCCCATTATTATATATATTGCATATCAATGACTTTAAAAAGATAATACGTAATTCCCAAATAGCTTTTTTTGCCGATGATGGCCTTATAAATGTAAATGATGTTGATATTAATGTTGCGTTAACAAAATTAAAAGAAGATATAGAAAATGTTAAAAAGTATTTAAATATGAATAAATTGAAACTGAATAATGATAAAACAAAGGTAATGATACTACCATTAATTAGAGAAATTGATTGTGTTGAAGAATTTTAGTGTGTCCAAGAAGTTAAATAAGTAAAAAGATAGCGATGTTTCTTTCGAAGAATAAGAAGGAAATTATTTATTTCAATGGCTATTAAAATATACAATACTATTATAAAACCACATTTTGAGTATTGTCCAACGATACTATTATTGGGGTCTGATGGTATGACTCGAAAACTTCAGATATTACAAAATAAAGCTATACGGTCGATCTTAAATTGCAACAGATATACACCAATAACTATAATGTTAAATGAGCTAAATTGGTTAAGTATTAAACAAAGAATAATATTTTGCACATTGTTGTTTATATTCAAAATCATAAATAATTTAATGCCAAATTATCTGCAAAGAAGATTAACAAGAAGAGTTGATGTTCAAACATATAATTTAAGAAACAGTAACAACCTAAATGTACAATTTTTCACAAATAATAGAACTCAAAATATGCTCTTTTACAAGGGAGTTCAAATATTTAATAGTCTTCCAAATGATGTACAAATCGAAAATAATATATTAAGGTTTAAAAACAAAATAACTTACTTTGTTAGAAATAATTATTAAATTATATTAATTTTAAAGTGTATTTATATATTAAAATTGTAAAATAGCTTTACTAATGCTAAATAAACATATATCAATAAAAAAAAAAACCCCACGATGTTTCGTGACAGCACAGGTTCATGGTCATCCTGTAAAGGCTCTAATAGATACGGGAGCCACAAAATCATTCATTAATGAAAAGACCCGTCGGTTGTTGCGCCGAATAAAGGTACACGCCCACTACTACCGTCACCGCACGTACCTCGCCAACGGAGAAGTTGTCATCAGCCGCGAGCACTACTCACTCACTATGTCCATCGCTGGCCAAGACGTGCAGGCAGTAGTGACATACATGCAGCAATTAACGGATGACATGGTCATCGGTGTAAATTTGTTACGCAGTGCTGACCTCCATATGACTTTGCGTGGTCATAAAATAGGGATTTTGGAACGATTGGTCGAATTAGTCTCCTTGAACGCTACAATAAATTTGGCAGTTGGCATCTGAAAGAGTGAGCATATCAATTATTAAAAAATCTGTATTCAGTTAACCTTTTTACATCAGCATTTTTAGTAGCCTTTATCTCTTGATTACTCTGTGGCTATGTATTCCGGAGTAATTGAGATTTTGTTGAGTTATCTTTTAAGTGCAGTTCTCTTTGCTGTATTCATTGATGATATTTCAATGTATCTACCCGCTGGAATAAGTTTTGCAGATCTAAACGTAAAGGTACTCATGTACGCAGATGACATTGTGCTTTTAGCAGAATCGCCCCAAAGTTTACAACTTATGATAAACTAGCTGACCCGGCCACGCGTTGCTGTGGCTAGCGTTTCTGTCATACGATATTGTTATAAAGTATTTAAAGGGAATGGTAGGAGAACATTAGACCTGGGGACTACAATTCTTTTTTACATAGATGCTACTTGTAAAAAAATCATGGCGACCTTCATTACTGATTCTCTACTACCGTTACCCCTTACTGAAATGAAATTATTATTTATGAAAGAAGATAGAAACGTTAAAGCTGGTATAAAAATTTACTGGTTTGGGATTTAAAGGGGAAGAACTTTGAACACAATTGATCAAAATTTTGATATAAAGCAATAAACAAAACAAAAGAATTGAATTTAAAATTTTTGCTATCACAAATAGGTTTAGACAGCGTTCCTACACGTAAGCATACAACATATAGCTGCCCATAAGAAAAACATTGATTTTCCAAATCTAAGCCATAATGGTCATTGTTTGGCCTTGAGACTTATTTATACACCGAAAGAAAAACCTTGGTAAAATCAAACAGGAAACTTGTTTGTTTTTGCGTCAAGCAGGAACATACTTAAATTAAACAAGCTGGCATTTTCATTTTATTTATTGAAATGCTACAATTTTCATTGCTTAAATCAACAACGCCATTTTCAATTTCATTGTTAACCAACAACGGTTGTGATACTAGAAACATACATGTCCATGATACTTTAACAACGTTTGTGTTTCGTCAACAATTCTGAATTGTTGGTAAAATATGAACATTGTTGATCAAGTATGTTCGTGAGAATTCAGCCACGTTTTTATTTGCTCAACAGTTTTAATGTTAAATTTCTATGAAAAATGCCTGAATTAAAGTTTGACCTATACATTTGATAGGTCAAACTACAATTCAGGCATTTATCATAGAAATTTTACATTAAAACTGTTGAGCAAATAAAAACGTGGCTGAATTCTCACGTAAACCATACTTGATCAACAATAAAGAATAACTAATTATCCCTTAAGATAAAATGGTCACGAAACTTATCATATTGAATTGAAGTTCCGTTATGCGACTTCACATTTTCTGTGGGCTTAAGTATGAAAAATATTGGAATTCAAAATGTTACTGATACTTTAACTATTCTTTATTGATTAAAGAAGTATGAACATTGTTGATCAAACATATTGGTGATAGTTCAACAGTGTATTTGATATTTCAATCACAAACGTGATGGTTTTTGTAATTTCAGCCTTAATTGTTAGTTAAATATGTTTGTTGTTGATTAAGTATGAAATCAACAATCACGTTGTTGGTTAAAAATTATAACATATTCAAATCAACTACGAACATACTTAATTTAAACATTTTTATGATACTTACCTGAAAAAAAATTGATCACGGCAGCATACTTGATTTGAAAATGCGTTCTTATTTGAATTCATCACGAAACTTGGTTAATTTCACAACTTTAGATGAATTGTTGATTAACAATGAAACATGTTTAAATCAACCAAGGTTTTTTCTTTCGGTGTAGTCATGGCAAAAGCTAGACGAATTGGAAACTGTAACTTACTGAAGGGGATGGTTGTATCTGAAGAAATCATTGGAATACGTGGAAACAGGACCACTTTTCCTTTAAACTTTCTAATTAAAATGATTCCTTCAAGAATTTTTTCGGTTATCTTCTTAATGACCAAACGTGTACCGTTGCATAATTGAGGTGGATTTAAATTACGCAGGAGAATAATAGTTGAACCAATCTTTAATCAATTTACAATTAGCCGGATATACTTACTCCAAAAATAAAAAAGTTAAAATTCACTGTATTTCGTTTAATTTAAAATAAATTTAAATTATACTTTTGTCTCAACAGCATTTGGTGGTCGATCATAAATTGAGATGCAAGCTATCCTATCTACCAAGTTGGATCAAACAGCACACGGTGTACAAATTTGATTACAATTGGTTAAGTAGTTTAGGAGTCCATCGCGGACAAACATTGTGACACGTGATTTATATATATTAATAATAAGAAGAAGAAGATAAGCTAGTTGATTTTTGTAGAGTCTGGAAATTAACGGTTAACCTAGAAAAATCAAAAGTAATGATAGTAAGAAATACACAATCAAAACTTAAGTCGAATGAAAAGTGGTTCTTTAATGGTGAGGTCATTGAAATAGTGACAGAATACAAATACATTGGACTACTTTTAAAACCTAATATAAAGTTAACCCCACATCTTGAAAAAAAAAACTGATTGCATCAAAAAGTATGATTAACGCGTCATGGAAAGATGTTATGAACAACAAAGATGTACCAACCTCAGCTAAGTACAAGGTATTTGACGCTGTTATGCGCTCTGTTATGTGCTACGGCTGTCAAACATGGGGATATCAGTCACACGAAGAAGTTGAAAAACTTCAACGTTACTTTCTCAAACGACTTTTCTACTTACCATCCAATATTCCAAACTATGTGCTACAACTAGAAACCGGCCTTCCTGCTCTTTTTATTCATACTCTGAAACTCCATTTTGACTACATTTTGAAAGTACTGGCATATAGACCAAATAGAATTCAATTGTCAATAGCAAAGTACATCATGGATAACAAAGTGGAGTGGATAGGAGAATGGAGACAATGGGCAATGAAGTGTGGAATTGAGCTAAATTTCCAATATACTAATTTAAACCTACTAAAAGAACAACTTTACGGGTTATTACAGGCTGTCGACATCTACCAGCGGAATGAAAATTTACAAAAAATGTCATCTTCAATCAACAGAGTCATTTACCCCGATTTGAAACATGATCTCATAAATAACTATTTTAGTGATGAATACAGTACAAGGGAAATTTCGTTAATCTGTAAAGCAAGAAGTGAGCAACTTAATTTAAACGGCTCACCATATAAGGGTTCATCCACTACACATTGCACCCTTTGCAATTTGAATTCAAAAGAGGATACTTTTCATTTTTTATCAATATGCCCAGTCTATAAAGAACTTAGAATCCTCTACTTTGGGAAACCTACTCTAACTATGGAGCAAACTTTGACAATTTTAAATGGTGAAAATTGGAAAAATCTATATAATTATTTTGAAAAATCAATCCGTTACAGAGAATTGATTATAAAATACTTAAAATAAGAACGGTACAATTATATATCATGTTTTTGAAATTACTATCATATATTTTTGTTGTATATTATCTATTATTATGTTATTATTTTTAATAATTGAAATTTTGTTTTAACTAAACTAAAAGTCTTTAAATAACGCTTAACTTTTAATGGGTTCAAATACCCTTTATTTTTGTTTTAGCCAAACTAAAAGCCCTTCATTTTTTTAATCTTAAATCAACTTTAATTTTGTTTTTTGCCAAACTAAAACCTGTTAATTCTTTTGCCAAAAAATTATGTATTAACTATTGAGTAATTTATTTTTGTTTTAGCTAAACTGAAAGCCCTATTTACAACTTTAAATAATTTTTGCAATTGTTCATTTACATTTTGTTAAATAGCATACATTTTCCTTGAAAAAATTTGAAAACACATAGTCAATCTGGCAGACGGCATTGCCACCGCCAAAACACTTTTGTTACCAAATTTATATTCAAATCAAATGTAACCGAAATATTGTATGTAACAATTTTAAGTAATAAAAATCATCTATCTATCATCTATCTTTCTATCTAGAAGAGGTCCTAGATGACTTCCCTGAGGTACACCTGAGCCAGCATTAAAAGGGTTGGAAAGGATATTACGAAACTTTACTTGGTAAGATCTCATAGACAGATAAGAAAGTACCCAATCGGTGAACACAGGTGGGAAGCCAATAGCTTTTAGTTTGAACAGTATAATATTGTGTGAAAGTTGATCGAAAGCTTTAGAAAAATCCGTGTAGATGCAATCGAGCTCATTACCATTTTCTAGTGCTAAAGAACATTTTTGAAGAAAGCATAGCAGGTTTGTGACAGTCGATCTATTTTTGACGAAACCGTGTTGCTGTGTGCAAATAACGTTTTTTACACTGAAAGCCAGCTGGTCCAATACTACTTTTTCAAACAGTTTAGGAATGCTAGAAAGTTTGGCAATGGGTCTATAGTTTTTTATATCACATTTATCCCCTTTTTTAAAAACTGGAGTGATAAATGATCTTTTCCAAAGTAAAGGAAATTTACTGGATTTCAAAGAAAGTAAGAACAAATATTTTACGGGAATGCTAAGCATTACCTAAATTTTTTAGTACAATTGGAGGAATGCCATCCGGCCCGGGAGAAAAATCGTCATTTAAGGTTTCAAGACTCCAAAAAAGTTTATCAATTTCAATAACAATGTTAATAAAACATACTTGATTACAATTGCGTAGATATCTGAAGAAATCAGCATCAATGTCAATGGTTTTTGGATCCTTTTTAAATGAGTATCCCATTCGGTCAGTGTAATTTGAATAAAGATTTTTAGAAAGTGTCTTAAATTCTTCAAAAAGAAAAACGTAAAACTCATAGTCGGAAACGGAATGAGTTTTAATATAAGTGTTCCAAGCTTTATTTCTTTTATTTCTTAAAACTTTTAGCTCTTTAGTATACCATGGATGGTTGGGTTCAGAATTTTTTAAAATTTTTTTAGGAATTGATTTTTCTATACATCTATAGAGAATCAAATAAAAGCTGCTAACAGCTTCGTCAATATTGGTAAAAACTGATATGTTTTCGATACCAGACATAATTTAATTAATAACAACGGTACTAACAGAGTCTGAAGAGAAGACCAAATCGAGAATTCGATTTTTAGAGTTTTTGATACAGCTTACTTGCCGTAAGTCGGTTGATATTAAATTATCCAACAACATTAGTTCCTGTTGAGGTGAAGTTAAAGATGGCTTGAAATAGGTTTCATCCGAAGATGGTAACCATCGAATAAAGGGTAAATTAAAGTCACCTAAGAATAATACATAATTTTCAAAGCATAGTAATTCATTAATATAATCTTAAACTAACGTTAATTCTTTAAATGTTGAGGCAGAGCTCTTTAGTGAAATATATGTTTTTATAATATAAACGATTTTAGATTTGATTGAGACTTTGACACATAATACATTTACAGTTAATTCAAATGGGAAAGTTATAAGAGAGGACATATACTTGCTACGAACAGCAGTAAGTACGCCACCTCCAACTTCCGAGGGTTTATTATAGGTACGATCTTTTCTATATACTAAGTACTCATGGTCAAATAATTCAGTATCTAGAAAGGTGGAGTTAAGCCAAGTTTCCGTTAGAGCAAAAATGTCATGAGAGAATGCTTGGGAGTTGTCATAAAGATTGGCAGTTTTACTGCGAAGCCCTCTTACATTTTGGTAGAAGAGGGAGATACTTTCAAGTTTTTTGATCCCTTATTGACGTTACTTTTAGTATGACGAGCTGAAAATTCTTTAATAAGAGTATCAGGCGGCCAAATCTGAGGGTTACAAATAGCGTTGGAGAAACAATAATCTTAAAAGAAGCCACATAGTTGTTAGGCTTACTTATTTTATTACACCTAACAAACGAATCGTTTGTGATGCATTTATTAGTTTAAAGGTGGAAAATTATGTCTTCTGGAGTAGTATCTGATTTGAGACGAGATATAAATATAATCTTTGGTTTAGGCACTGATTCCACAAACCGTGGGGGTCTATCATGATCAGATATTATACTAGCCTCATTGTTCGAAACCATAGGGGCGACAGATTCGATTGGATTAGGTGAGTTTGGAGAGCTTAAAGTGACTATTTCAGTCGTGTTTGAATTATAAGTCTCAATTGGATTAGGCTGAACAGAAGAGCTTAAGTTAATTATTTCAGTCACATTTGAGTTAAGAGGTGTAGCTACATTACTTCGCAAACCACTTCGTTTCGTACCAACACATACAGAGGACACGCTGCGCTGTCCTGTTTTCTTTTCAAGCCCTTACTCGATTTTAAAGATTGGTAGGAAGTGGAAGGAATAGGAGGAAGTTGAAAATTTAAGTCATCAGTAGAGGTAGAAATATCTACCGAGTACTGGGCGCTAGAAAATGAGTTGACATTAGCAACTGCTATATTAAAACAACTCGAAATTTCATTAATACCCTTTGATATTTTTGTTATATCATTTTTAAATGATTCTAACTTAAATGCCAATTGGGAAAGAGAAATTTTTCTACAATTGCTGCAGTACCAAAAAGCGATTTTCGATGCAATAACTTTTTCAATGAAAGCACTCGTAGAACCAACACATTTTGCATGGAATGCTATGCCACATGGGCCAAAGCAGGCAAAAAGGGGGTTGTTGTTGGAGATATCAATGCACTTTTCTGCTGCGCAATTCATTTTCTAATTAAAAAAGTTTTAAATAAATCAAAATGAAAACAGCAGAAATTAAAAAAAGATAAAAAAAAAAAATTTAAGGGAAGTACCGGATTTGAACCTCTGTTAATCGGATTCAAAGTCAAAGCTCTTAGCACCTGCGCTAAAGAATATCTTTAAATTTAATGTGTAAAGTTATGATAAAACAATTTATATTTATTGAATAGAGAAGGTAAACGTGTAAATTGTGAACAAGAAATGAAAATATTAAAGAGAAAAAACACTCAAGAGCAGTTATTTTTTTTTTTTTTAGTTTGTGGATTAAACTCAGAAAGTTAGTGGTAAACTACGATATTAGAGAGATTGGATTAGGAAAACGTAGGTATGTAATTACAACATGCAATGGCTTACCAAGAATAAATTCACAAACAAATTCACGAACAGCATAAATGCTATACACACAACACTATACAATGAATTATTAGTAGGAAAGTATAATGAATGTTACTAAAGTAAGCAAATAAGTCCTTAACTGACCTTCAAGCTGTTCAGATAACTTTTAATTCGTTGTTCACAACTTATTCTCAAAATGTCTAAAAACTGTGCTAAGTGCAATGAAAAACTGAAAAGCTCAGAAACTATAGTCTGTCAACTTTTTTGTGGTCAAAATTTCCATAAAAACTGTGCAAATTTAAGTCCAGATGAACAAAAAGTTTTATCCAATTCAATTAATTGTTTCTATAAATGTGACACTTGTTCTCATGGTAATTTCTCAACTTTTTTTCGACGCTTTACTGAACTCTCTGAGTGCGTTTTTGATTTGAAAAGAGAAATCATATCGTTCCGTGATATTATATCAGCCAAAACCGATTCACCCAGAAGTGTTCTCTTAAATCAAAATAAAAAATCCCCTATGCTAAACAAATTAACTTTGATTCCCGAAAATAATGTCAATTCCATACCGAATCGCCGCCGCCCGCGACGCCAATCCCGATTGGACAATGAATCGGAAAGAGCAAGTACGCCTCACTCCTAACCGGTACCCCGAAAACAAAATAGAAAACGGCCTGCTTTACCGCCAATTCACTTCCACCAATCCTGCCGCCGATCCGAACACGCTCGAGTGGAAGCTATGCGTGCCGACCGCCGACCGCAACAAGATTTTGTTTGAGAATCACGATGTAGTGACCGCTGGACATCTAGGAGTCGCGAAAACGACCGCGCGTATTATGCAGTCTTTTACTGGCCGGGCATGTTCCGCGACATCGCTAAATATGTTCGAATTATCACTCGGTTCGGAATGCCTCGCACCTTCATATCAGACAACGGGAGTCAATTTACGAGCCGTCCATTCAAGGAATTTCTAGCAGAGTTAGGAATTACACACCGCTTGACCGCCCCGTACACCCCTCAAGAAAATTACACCGAATGGGTGAATCGTGTATTGAAGACCATGATCGCGCAATACACTCAAGGTGACCAGAGGAAATGGGATGAACATATACCGGAGCTATCATTTGCGCTTAATATCAGTCGTCACGAATCAACAGGATTTTCTCCCGCCTTCCTCAATTTCGGACGAGAAATGCGGGTCCCAGGCCACTTGTTATCCGACTTATCCCCGAATACCCCTCTCGAAGAACCCAACCTACGTACAGAACGTATGCGAACATTATTCTCACTTGCCAAAATGAATCTCCAGCGCGCCTCCCAAACACAGGCGAAATATTACAATTTACGGCACCGCCCATGGCGCCCATGTATCGGCGAGCGAGTGTATAAAAAATACCGCGTAATGTCATCTGCAGCAAAATACTTCACCGAAAAACTAGCACCAAAGTATGAAGGACCATACGAGGTCATCAAGTTTGTTTCTCCCGTTATAGTCATACTACGTAGACTGGGAATTCGCAATCGCACAGCTGCCACGACCCGAGCCCATGTGCGAGATTTAAAAGGAATCACAACAACATAAAATGCATGCAATGGAGATAACAGCTGCGCAGCTGATGTTGCGCAGGTAAATGCAAACAACGAAAATTCCAGTCAGCCATCGACC